>VWPW01028649.1:17479-73375 GCA_013389825.1 Crypturellus undulatus | reverse complement strand
TGGTGCCAGCCTGGCTCTTAGGTCTGCCTCCTCAGTGTCGTAAGCAGCTTTGGTCTCTGTCTCTTTAGGTATATTGTTCCTTGAACATGTGTATTTGAATGACTTGTGCTGATGCAGTATTTCACTCTTGATTTTGAGCATCTTCAGTCAGTCTTTTGGAAAGCAGTACAGGTTCCTGGTATTTGAGTCTGGAAGAATAATTCTTTCCCAGTTGTGTGGTTTGAAGGTAACTGAAGGCAGGGAGTTTTTCCTCCTTGCTCACTTAACTTGCCAGTTTGCTGGATTAAAAGCAGGCTCTTCCGATTCCTCTTTATTTTGGAAATCAGCGGAGATGCATGTGAGCTGCAGTGTGAGGTGGCATTCCTGACTTCTGACTGATGCATGAGCTGTGACTAAGCTGGTGCATGAGAACAGCTGCAAGTTTGTTAAAACTATGATGATGACACTTGTCCTCTGGGTGGCATGCCAGCTTCTTTTCCTGGAAACAACCAGTCTCCCATCCTGAGGATTTCTTGTACCTAGTTCCTGTCTGACCAGTACTGCCCTGCCTTCTCTCTCTCTCTTTTTTTTTTTCCTTTCTTCCCCTTTCTCTCTCTCTCCTCCAGATTTACTACTGCCTTTGCAGACTGTCTGATATCCCTCCCTTCCTGAGGCTCAGCACTTTGTCCAGGCTTCCCTGTGAAATTATACCAGAGTGCAAGCATCTGGTGGTGATGATGGTGCAGCAGGGCAAAGCAGCAAGAAGTGCAAGGGAATTACTATGTGGAGGGAGCTGACTCTCTGCCTCTCTCCTTCTGCCCGTCTGAAGTCTTCTGTAGGATAGTTGGCAGCATTGCTCTGCTTTCTAAGCTTGCAAGAAACTTCTGTGTTTCATATTAAAACCTTCATTTATGCATCCCACATGCTAGTTGCATTTGTCCTTTATCAATACTCTTGAGAACCTCTCTGCTCTCCCTGTTTTCCACTGTAATATTGAAAGACCAGGATCACGATTCCTCAGTCCTTGCTTTTCTCCAGTCATGGCCCAAAGGGCAAATGGTAACAACAGCTTGAATATACCCCGTGACAGTACTGCGGAGTTGTGTGGCAGCCGCAGGTCTGATGCGGTTGTGAACAGTAAATGAACCCTCTTAAAACAGCCTTGTGTGGTGGCTGCTGGGATTATTCTGCCTCTTCCTGACAGCTCCAGCTACGTGTACTTGGTAAGTGGTTTTTGTGTTTCTGAGGAAGTGAAACAGTGCTGGCTGACCTGACTGGCGGTGCTTGGCTCTATGTGAGGAGAGAACAAGCTCAGTCCCAGAAGTGGAAGACCTTGGCAGGCAGGATCCAAATTTTGCACTTTCCTCTTAGAACTGGACATGCTCAGATTATGGGGATGTGCAAATTGGGTTTGGATCCAGTTCTGGTCAGCCGAATCCAAATTCTGGCTCTGAGCTTTGGGGCAGTCCAAGATAGAGCTTTTCTACCAACTAAATTTCAGCCCAGTAGCATCTGTGTTCTGGCTCCTGAAGAAGACTGAAGGGTTGTGCTGTTGCCATCACTAATCTGATGTAAAACTCAGGAAAAACTCGCTTGAAGGCAGGCAAGAGTTCCTGCCTTCATTCCGAAGGAATCAGTAGTGTGGCTGTGGTCCCTCTGACATGTTATATAGGAGTGGGGGACAAGGGCATTTTGAGCTTTTTTTTTTTTTTTTTTTTTTTAAAAAAAAAAGGCTGCTGGGGGGGTTTTTTTTTTTTTTTTTTTTTTTTTNTGGGGTAAAAGGGTATTTTGAGTTTTTTTTTTTTTTTTTTTTTTTAAAAAAAAAAGGCTGCTGAGGGAGTTTTTTTGTTTGCTTGTTTTTCTTTTTTCTTCTCATAAAGTCAAGACTATTACCCTGATTATTAATTGCCTATTAATTGTGTTAATAAATTATAATAAACACCTATTTATCAGCATGATCTTCAGACAAAAGTTTAGAATGAAAAAGTTAAAGCAGTAGCCAAGCACAGGGAGATAAAATAAATATTTAATAAAGAGGCCAATCCAATGCTTTGATTCTCTTAAGAATCAAAGAAAAAAAGCCAAATATTTCTGAAATATTTGTATAAAAGTACACTGCTTGGAATACACTGAGACCAGGCTGATACTCACTTAACACATGAAGCACAGGTAAATATGTCCCAGGGGGGAGGTAGAGCCAGGCAAGCATCTAGGGGCAGCAGATGTTTGTGGCCCATTTAGAGCTTCAGTACCAGTGAATAGGGGAAGATAAATATACAATGAAACTTAACTAGGGGCAGCAGGAAGTATTTGGCATGTTTTAAGGCATTTTAACATTAAAAAGCATCATGAGCAAACTGCCTTCCCCTCTAAGCCTTGTTGGAGTGATTGGAAGTGAGATTGTTTGAAGCCCTTGAGAAAGGGTGCACTCTGAAGCTGAAAGCAAGAGGAATAAAAACAAACTGCCCCAAGCAATCAGCCAGCCTGAGGGAGGGTGAGCAGGCAGCTGGTCCTGGGCAGCTTCTTCTCTGACCTACCTCTGTGGGATAAATGACTTGTCACTTGGAGATGGGGTCTGTCCTTAGCTGGGTGGGCTGGCATCTTGGCTAAGGTATTCTACCCCAAGACCTCCCTCTTTGCCATTTCTGAAATGAAGCCAATGGAGCCAGTGTTTTATCTGCTCTCTGGGGGAAATCCATGGAAAAAGCTTGCACTTCAGAAGCTGTGGCCACTTGCAGTTCCCTATGGTGGGGAAAGTCCTGAGAAGCTTCAAGCCCCTGTCTTCAGTTTTACTTGGATGGTACTGGACCATTGCTTTGCTTTTATGGCTGCAGAGAAGTAGGAGCAGCCACAATCGCAAAGGACCTTGTTCAGCCCCATCTCTTTCAGGGAAGCCCCATATTTCCCTGGCTCATTCTGTTGCAGTGTCTCTGCTCCTTTTCCTCCTTCCTTTGCATCCCTCAAAGCTGTGATCCTTTCCTGCTGTAGGTGGATGACATGTCTGGGAGGAGGAGGAATCCTGGGGTCTCCTAAGCTGGCACATCACAGAACACAGAATGGTTGAGGTTGGAAGGGGCCTTGGGAGACCATCTAGTCCAACCTCCTGCTCCAACAGGGACACCTAAAGCACGTGGCACAGGGTGGCATCCAGGCGGGTTTGGAAGATCTCCAGAAAAGGAGACTCCACAGCCTTTCTGGGCAGCATATGCCAGGGCTCTGCCACCCTCACAGTAAAGAAGTTCTTCCTCGCATGGGGATGGAACTTTCTGTGTTTTAATTTATACCCATAATTCTTTGTGCTGTCACAGGCCACCACCAAGAAGAGTTTGGCCCTCATGCCCTCTTTGGGCTAAACCACATTGGGGACAGATTTCCCGTGGTCATAATATCCTATTTATTAAAAGACATTTCAGCACAGTTTTGCCTCATCAAACCTGTTGCAGATCAACAAGCTTTACATCTTAGAGGATAAAAGCACAAAGCGCTCTCCCCTTCGCGGAGGTTCTCTTTCCCCCTGCAGACTCCAGTACGCGTGTAGGGAGAGCTTGTGTTTCTGCTCCCCTAGCAGAGACGCCGGAGGAAGGAGCCCGGTGTTGCTGCCGGGCGGCGCTGGTTCCCCCGAGCTTTCCTGGGGAAGCGAGTGTGGCAGCGTGATAGGGATTCCCTTGGGAACTTGGGCTGGATGTTTGGGAGTTGGGTTGCACTCATGTGACTCTGAAGGGCTGGGAGAGCAGTCTGGCACAGCTAAATATCCTCAAGTAAGAAAATACACAGGCCTGCGGTACTGTTGGCTCTTTCTGACTTCCCAGGAGCATTCATTCTGTAAAGCAGTAGTGCATGTGAAATGCAGCGCAGTTATGGCTTGAAACACAGTTAAAATGCCAGGTCACATCACCCAAGTGCTCCTGTTTCCCATGGTGTCTAAAACGATGCCTTGTTCTGCAGCTCAACAAGGCTGTGCTGGACTGCAAGGCAAGCAGTATCCAGCAGGCACAGGAAGGGGCAAGCAGGGCTCTGGTTTTCTTTCTTAGAAACGGTGTCATCACACCTGCCAAAAGCAAAGCAAGGTCTTTCTTTGAGCAGATCTGACCAGGTGTTTGTACAGGACATGTCCCAGAATCAAGATGAGTTGTTAAAGGAATTGGTTCTACTGACATGTGGGTTCACTGCTGGAAGGGAGTATGTTTTCCTAACCAGAGACTGTCTGGTACAGCTGCGAATGCAGAATGATTGTCCCTTCTATGAGATGAAAGGTGGGTTAACCTGCTGTCTGCGCAGGCTGCAGACCAAGCTGTGAGGACAAGTGATATGATGGTCAGCAGAGGCGTCATTCAAGGGTTGGAGTCTTCTCCAAGCTCTCCTGAAAATGTAACGGAACTGTAACGAAGGGATGAAATATGATTTATAGGCTGGCTTTGCACCCGGCAGACTTCCAGGGCTGCCTCTCTCGCTGAGTTGCCCAACGCAGCTGCTAATGGCCGTGGGAGAGAAGTGCCCTCCAGTGGATGCGGCTTCCCCTGGCTCAGCCCTCCCGGAGCAGCTGGGGACGGTGCTGGGAGGAGACGTAGGTGTGGAGGAGAGCTGCAGGAGGTGACTTACCTTGCAGTCCTGCCTCCTCTTCCTGACCTGTGAACTTGAAGTGCCGTCTCTCCTTGAAGGTTGAGCTGGAGAGGAGACCAGCACCCTTCCTGCTGCCACTTCTGGTGTTGCCACCCCTCCTTGCAGGGTACAGCAAGAAACAACAGCTCTGGTGATTTTTTTTTTTTTCTTTTTTTTTTTTTTTTTTTTTGGTAAGATTTTAAAGGAAATACAGCTTGGCATGAGTGGGAGAAAGAGAAGGGAGCCCCGACCTGTACTATCAGCATTGCCACAGGAGAGAGGTGAGTTCCTGCCCTCACAAGGACTGGCTGGAGCGGTGTTTGCCCTTGAGGAGGCTGGAGATTTGCTTGGGGGTGGGGGGACACTTGCAGCATGTTGTCTTGTGGAAGCCAGCACGGCTCAGCTGGATGAGCTCCGTCATCCTGCGCTGGCAAGCGGCTCGTGGGTGCATCGCTCTGGCTGCACTCTGGTGTTTACTTAACCTTTGGCTCGTGTTGAGACGTATGCAGCTTGAGTATGACGGGGCAGAGGGCAGGGGTGGGGGCATAAAAGCATTTTAGTAGATGGGTGGGGTTTTTTTTGTGGAAACGGTCACAAGAATTGCAAGCTTGAAAACATAAGTGCATTATGAAAGTAGCTGTCCCAGCAGTTCCCAGCTGTCAGAACTAAGGGAAAGCCCGAGGGGGTGGTTTGTGCATGTGTGACTGTTCAGAGGTTTGTGAAACCGCTTTGGCTGTTTGCGCTGTTCCTCGTGAGGGAAGCGCGGTACGCGGGAAGCAGCTGTGCGCCGCTTTGGCCGTCCTGAGTGAACTCGTCTCCTGAGGTCAGTCCCACTGCACGAAATCCGCGAGTGCCTCGTGACCGGCCCTTACGGGAAATGCCCCTCTCCGCAGGGCTGTGGGAGCGGGGAGCGCTTCCCAGGAGGAGTGAGCAGCGCGGCTCGCTGCGCTCTGCCCTGTGAGCGCTGCCCGCTTTGGAGCAAGGTTCGCTGTGGAACTCGCTGTGTGCTCAGCTGCGCGCTGACCCCAGGCTTTTCCTGATGGTGCCCAGGCTAACTGGAAAGGGTGCGTGTCTCCCCCACCCTCTTACTGTGTTCTCTTACTCATACAGTCCCATACTTTATTAATCACATTAATTGATTTGTCAATTAAAAAAATCATGCTCCAGAAAATGTATTCCGAAAGTTCTAGCAGCTGTAATCAGGCTTGTTTTTTCCCAAATATTTTGGTGTATGTGGAGGAAAAAAAAAGAAAAAAAACATTTCATATGTACTCTGGATCCTAGTACAGATGGTGTTTGTAGTCTTTATTTCCCTCGCATCTTGGTTCTCCTTATTCTGAATCTTATTCTGTCTTATTCTGAATCTAAAACTATTAAGATTCTCTCAAGTGCTAATGACTAAAAACTTTAGATACCTGCTGCATAGTTAAATTTCACTATTTGGGATTTACTTTTAAGAGGTCCAATTTTTGAGATTCCATTAAGGAGGCTGACAGCCTGACTTCTCAGGAGGAGCTCTCAATACCCAAAGCCCTTGTTTTGATTCAAGGTAATCATCAGGAACCTGAGGTCTCGGGAATTACTACCTTTTTTGGCATGAAAGGAGTTCTTGTTTCTTTCCCAGGTGTTTCTTCGACCACCCAGCTGGAGGTTTGTTAGCTGAGAGCTGGAACCCCTCCGGCTCTTTCAGTTCTTTATGCAGGGAAGAATTCATGAAATAATCATCCTCAAGCCTCCTTGCCTTCTTTTTACCATTTAAGGATTTGGGGAGCTTCCCCCCTGACCTCCCACTGCTGCAGCAGCCCTTGCCCTCTGCCCTGGTGCGGGAGGGAGCAATCCTGAAGTCTACAGCTGCGGTGGGTGGTTTTGAATATGTCTCTCTTCTCTTTTATCGACTTGCCCTGCGGCAGGTCTGATTTTACCTGAAGCCGACACAAACCCTGGAGGGGAAGGAGATGGGATGAACCCTCCCGTACGTATGTTAGGTCTCTGTGCTGCTCATCACCATCTCTGGGTGCAGTGGGGCGCCTAGCTGGTGCGGCAGCCCTGCTGTTTCTGCCTGCACTGAGGTGTTTCACCAGGGATGTCGCCTGTGTCGGGTGCCCGGTATGCAGGGAGCACCCGTGCTTTGACCAGTGCACAGACTTTGGGCCCTTTGAAAATCAGTGGGCTTTTTGACGGTTCAGCATGCAGAAAAGCTTTAGAGCTATTGCCAGGTTCCTTAGACTTACTGCAGCTTTCCAGGAATTCACATGAGGAACAAGCACCGCTGGACGGGCTCAAGCTCTCTCACTGGGTTGGTGTGCTGAACTGCAGACTGCAAGGATACTGCACAGCCTCGTGCCCAGCTGCTCTGTTTGCTTCTCCATGCTGACCTGGGCGGGCATGCCCAGAGTAGATCTGCATCTCTTTTTTTTTTTTTTTTTTTTTATTAATATTTCCTGGCTTGGGAATGCAGCAGACTCTTCCCCAGCCTGGAATATCCCGCGTCTCTCTTCCAAAGCAGGGACTGGAAAAAGGCAACAGTCATTCCCCTTTGGCAACTTTTTTCATTAGCGCTTGGGAGTGAGCCAAGGAGGCTTCCTGGCGTGTGAAATAGTCCCTGAGCCTTTCTTCTGCCCTGGTGAGAGGCCTTAAAGCAGCGTTTTTGGCTCTCCTTGGAGAGATGTGTCATGTGGCAGCCCTTGAGGGAGTGCCTCGACCTGGCTTTTCCGTCTTGCTCTCTGTTGTAGCAGCGACTAAGGTGGTTTCTGTTCAGGTAGATGTTTAACTTAGTTTGTTCATCAACACCTGACCTCACTCGTCTCGCCTTCCTGCTGTTTACTGGAATCTACCTTCGTGAGGGAGAAGAAGTAGGTCCTCATGGCACACACTGGCTTGGCAGAAGTGGTCTCGCAAGAAAAGTCCCACAAGAGAAATCTCTGGTGCTGCGACTCAGTTAGTTACTTCTGCTCACAGCTGCGTTGGTTGGTGTTGCATCGCACTCCTGACAGATCTGTGGGGCAGAGGAGGTCCGTTCCTCTGCATACAGGGTGTGATGTGACAGCAGTGTAAGGGGACTTCTTTCTATTTGGAAGATAGAGATGATAGATATACTCAGCCTGTACTCCTGCTGCGAAATCAGTGGGCTGTTACCAGTCTGAATTAACCAGCATGTGCTGATGTGACCAGCTGTGAGGTATCACAGTGGTCCTGCAAGAGGCTTTTGGCATGGGCTGGAGCTGCGTGGGGTTGATGGTGATGTTGGAGCCCAAGGAGATCACTGTGGTGAATGTTAGTTTTAAAGCAAATGGGATGTGAGCAGCCTATGTCCACTGCTCTCTTGAGCTTCCCGTGTAAAGTATCAGCCATCATAGTCCAGAGGTTGATGGTGAACGAACTTAAAAGTATTAATGTCTAAGGACTTCAAGGACATCTACTGGTCATAGCAATGACATGGACACCTTTGTTTAGGGCTGATTCACTTTGAATGAACTGTTTAATTATGCACTTATGTGTAGAAATTAAATAATAATATGCATGTTGAGACTTTGCCCAGCATAGAGGAATGCTGCCTATCTCTGCAACCTCTGAGATGTTTGGCTAGAGACTTCATGCTAAAATTTCCGCTCACCTTGTGATCCTAGGGATGCTGCCTCAAACTCTCCATCCCCAGAGTTAACAATTCTCTTCCTCTCTCCAAGGATAAGAGGTCACTTTCTCCCATTTCACTTCTCCCTCACAGGAGAACTGAGAGCCCTGCACTCTCCCCAGCCTCTAAGGGACATGTCTTTGGGTAAGGGTGAGTGGCAGGAGCAGGAATTTTTGATCTGAACGGAGAAAGCAATGTCTTGAAACACAGCAGCAAAGCTTAGGTCTGTATTTTAGCAAGATGTTTAATGTTATGATTAAATAAAGATAAAAGCTTGTGGAGTAGAACCTACTTTTTATACAAAGGCATATTTGAAATGGCCTTTGGGTCATGGGGAATCTCAAGAGCTTCTGAAAAAAATAAAAAAATTCCTAATCTCTTAAAAGTAGCAACTTTGTGGTTTCCTTCAGAGTTTGAGTTGGTTTCTGCTTTCACTTCCTGTCTTCCACCTGCAGTCNTTTTTTTTTTTTTTTTTTTTTTTTTTTTTTTTTTTTTTTTCATTCAAAACACAGATATGAGGCGATAACACTGTAAAATAGGGTGATTCTCCACTAGTGCGGTGGTTACCCGCTCATTTTTGGCTCGGCTTCTTGAGGCTTTCAGCTTGCTCACCAAGCCGCGGTGCTGCAGCCGAGCTACCGCCCCGGGCGCAGGATGGCCCGTGTGTGGTGCCTGCATTGAGGGAGGCCCTGCTGTGGGTTGTCTCTCCTCCTACAGCAAATGTGAGGGCATCGGCTTGTTGGTGCCGGGCGAGCGCCTCTCCGGCCCTGGCCGCATTACGCATTATGCAGCCACTTGGTTGGCTACTCTGGCACTTCTCCCTGGCTGGAACCTGCTTTTGCAAGGGACGTGGAAATCCAAAGCCGTGGGTTGCCTTTGCAAGGCAACCCAGTGCATCTGGGATAACCCTGCGTGTTCTGTTCCCGCCTCGGACACGAGGAAGGATCATAGAATCATAGAATCACAGAATGCCTAAGGTTGGAAGGGACCTCTAGAGGTCATCTAGTCCAACTCCCCTGCACACGCAGGGCCACCTAGAGCACGTGGCACAGGACTGCATCCAAGCGGGTCTTGAAGATCTCCAGAGAAGGAGACTCCACAACCTCTCTGGGCAGCCTGTTCCAGTGCTCTGTCACCCTCACTGTCAAGAAGTTCTTCCTTAAGTTCCCGTGGAACTTTTTATGCTTCAATTTCTGGCCATTTCCTCTGGTTCTGTCAGTGACCACCAGTGAAAAGAGGCCAGCCCCATCCTCCTCACTGCCTCCCTTGAGGTACTTACACACCCTGATGAGGTCCCCTCTCAGCCTTCTCTTCTCCAGGCTGAACAAGCCCAGCTCCCTCAGCCTCTCCTCATAGGGTAGATGTTCCAGGCCCCTGATCATCCTCGTGGCCCTGCGCTGGACTCTCTCCAGCAGCTCCACATCCCTCTTGTACTGGGGGGCCCAGAACTGGACACAGTGCTCCAGATGTGGCCTCACCAGGGCTGAGTAGAGGGGTAAGATCACCTCCCTCGACCTGCTGGAGATGCTCCTCTTAATGCACCCCAGGATGCCATTGGCCTTCTTGGCCACGAGGGCACACTGTTGCCTCATGGTCAACCTGTCGTCCACCATGATGCCCAGGTCCTTCTCAGCAGAGCTGCTCTCCAGCAGGTCGATCCCCAGCCTGTACTGGTGTCTGGGGTTGTTTCGCCCCAGGTGCAGGACCGTGCACTTGGCCAATGGTCCTTTCTATCGCCAGCACCTCTCCGCTCTGACGCCTCATTTTGAGGTCACGTCCCTTCANCCTCATGGTCAACCTGTCGTCCACCATGATGCCCAGGTCCTTCTCAGCAGAGCTGCTCTCCAGCAGGTCGATCCCCAGCCTGTACTGGTGTCTGGGGTTGTTTCTCCCCAGGTGCAGGACCGTGCACTGGGCCAATGGTCCTTTCTGTCGCCAGCACCTCCTCTCCGCTCTGACGCCTCATTTGGAGGTCATGTCCCTTCACCGTCTTCCCTGTGTCCGTGGCAAGAAGGCGTTTTGTCTATGTCATTAGCCTGCATAGGGCCCTGCTGGCTTTCTCAGCCTTGTTTCTGGGTTGGAACAGGCAGCCCTTGGCAGGGTGTGCATCACTGGAAAGGCCCATGAGCGCTGGTAAAAGGGGCATGGGCTGATCCTTTAATCTCTTCCATTCTCCCTCCCTTGCAGGACAAGGACATTGGGTCTGAAGCAGAGGGAAGCTGAGCCTATTTCCGGAGTCATCATGGAACAGGTAAGTTCCAGACATGACTGAAGTTTGTGTTTCAGACTGACTAGTGATTATGTTTTATATATATTTCAAAGTACTTTTGATACTGTGTATCAAAAAAGTGCCTCATCTCCTCCAGAGTTGCTGCAGGTGCCTCTGATAGTGCTCTTTTCCTCCAGGCCTATGGCCAAAAAGAGGATGGAATAACTTAGTTTGTAGGCTGCTCCCTAACCTCACAGTCTGACTCTGTCCTGTCAGGTTGCAAGCCAGAGATACAGCTCATTTGAGAGACCGCAATGTTTGGTTAAGCAGCACACAACTAAAGCTAATAAATCAGTTATCCGAATTGACTGATAGACCTACCACTATAATCAATTTATGATTACATCATTTGTACAGTGTTAAACAAACTATAAAGCTTCTATTTATCACCGTTAAATCTTACTAACTACAAAAGTACTCTTAAAATGGAAGTCTATTACTGTTCCCCACTTTACCATAAGGGTACAATTCTAGCCCTCTTCTCTGCCCTTCTTCAAGTCTTTCGTGCACAAACCTGATGGGAGTTCCAGCAGGCCGTGCAAGGGGCTCTGGAGCCCTGGTGAGCTTGGGTCACCAGGTGAGCTGAGCTTCACTGGCATCCACAGGCGCCCACACCCCTGTTAGTGGAAGATCTGCCGTCTGTTAGTCTGACTTCCTGCACCAGTCCCAGATTTGTTATATCTATACCCAAATTAGTATTTCTGAGGCTGATTACCTGGGCCCTATATGATGATGCTGGTAGGGTTACCTAGGTATGGGTGGCCTTGCAAAGCTTCCCTCCCCTTTCAGTTATCAGCTTCATCCTGGTTGCTTATTGATTGCTTTATGCTCTTGGTAAGCAAAAAAAATCATTCTACTTTAGGCGTGATTCTTCAAATTAAGCTTGAGCACTTTCTTCTCTTATAGACAAATGGTCTGCATACCAGATCAGGATTTTTTCCCCTTTATTTTTGTACTTGCACAACATCCTGCTCTCTTAGCTGCTTAATTACGATTCTTGGCTAATCTCCTGGCCTCTTGCAGAGGCCTTAGGTGGTTATGAGGCCTAAGGCCTGTGCCTTACAGGGACCTCTTGCTTGCATCAATCTGCCCACGTCCTCAGCCAGCCGGTGGCTCGGGGCAGGGTGCACGGCCACGCTGCAGCGTGTGCCCTGCCTGAGCGCGGATCTCGGGCGCAGCAGGCACGGGCAGGCTGCCTTTTTGCTGTCACTCTTGCTGGCAGCCGCGTGGCTCTCTCCAGGGGTCTGGACAGGCTTATTATGGACCTTGTCTAGATCCCCTGGAAGAGAGAGATGAGATATGGTGAGAAGAGGTAATAGGAGCTTGCTAAAATTAAGGTTTATGTGATTAATTATCTTTCAATCAAGAGCTGCTGGCTTACTGTTCTGTGTGGGAAGTAGGGTGCCCAGTCCCCAAATACAGGGACAAGACTTTCAACTGCAGATGCCCAATAGGGAAGTGGATGGTTTGTGCTGATGCACGTCTGTTTGGAAAGAGTTGCTCCAATCAATCAGTCAGAGGTGCAGTCCTCACTACAGCTGAGGATGTGAGGAAGGTGAGCTCACAGTTTCAGAGAGTCAGTTCTCTGCTAACTTGTAAAAACGAGTTTTTACAAAGAACAGTTGTTGCTGGTTTGTAGGAGCAGAGCTTGCCATCGAACAGTTGTGTGTGAGTAAACATCCACAGGTTTACGCACAGACATTCATTTGCTGAACGCCTTCAAAGCAGGCCAGAAAAGCGTGTGCCTGCTGTTGGAAAGCAGAGTGTGCGCAGACTTATTTCATGATACTTTTCCTGGGCTGAGTTTAACAGTGACTGTCTTACGTTTAGGATATTCACAGCGATGGATCCAGCCAGATGGAGTGCATCCTCCTGTACAACTTCCTGCAAAGCTCCTCTAACTGTGAGTTTAGAGACCAACTGCAAGCCCTGCAAGGCCAATGGATTTCACCATCCGCAAAGCCTGTCTACCACTACGACGATTATGGGGATCTGCAGACGGATGGGAATCGGAGCGGCCACTTGCAGAACGGTGAGCTGGGTGAGTGCTCTCCTTCCCCTGGCCTCCAAGGCTTCTTGTTATTGTTGTCGTTGTTTATTGTTTTGTCTTCTCTGCTGGCCTGTTGAAGAATAAATCCCTCTCCACTGAGAAACTTCACAGCATAGCTATTGATAGCGATGTTGTTGGGATTTTAACACTTAGGATAATTCTGCTAATGCTCAGCACTTTATTTCTCTGTATTTTTTTGGATTACTTACCACCCTGAGAGTTTTATGTAGCACATCAAATGAGAGTCCCAAGCAGCGGGACGGTTCTGAAGCAGTGTGTTCCTATGTCAGACTTCAGACTCCTCCTTGGAGTTTCAGAACTTCATCTCTCTAACAAACAGCACTAGTTCTGGGGCTTGGATTTTGGAACAGGCTCTTGTTTTGTGCTGTGGGGTTCATCCCTTTCGTCTATAAGAAGTGTGGTAGGGAGAGTTTAAGCTGTAATATGGGTAAAACGCAGCCTTGCTCTGCTGAAAAGAAATGCTATTTGGGAGGGGAAGGGGAGATTCAAACATGACACCCGAATTTCTAGAGGATATTACAACATGACATTATCTGTGGGCGACAGTTTGCCTTGAGCTGAGGAGGGAAGTGGAAATGCTCACGTAATTTCTTGACAGTCATTAAGATCTGTGTCTTAAGCACCATCTAAAATGTACTATCTCTGTTTAGCAAAGCTTCCCAGTGTTCCTTTGGGACATGAGGCCCATGGAGATTTGGATGGTGGAGGGCCGTGTACTGTTGCAGGTCCTCTTAGCTATACTGAGATTAAAGTCAATGTATCAGGTTACACATTTGGACTGGGGGGGACCTTGCTTTGAGTGGCTAGTGAAGTACTAGATATACCTGTAACTACATAAAAAACTATCTGCACAGTCTCTGGGCAAGTTTAGGTTGTTATGTGGATGCAAGTGACTTGTATATGGGAGCAGGAGCAGGGATTGAGGTGATGGCCAGGATGCCGTGAGTCCATTCACCTGCAGTGAACGTAGGCTGGCTGCAGCCCGTGAGCTAAATCCTGCTTTATGTGTTGGCAGCGCTCGCCTCTGAGGGCATGAGGAATGAGGAAATCTTCCGGATCATTGGTGCTCAACTCGCTGAGATTGGAGACCAGTTGGATAAAGAAATCCAAGCAAGAGTAGTAAATGATCTTGTACAGCATTTTCTGAATGAGAATTTATCTAGGGAGGTGAGTAAAAAATGCAGCCTCACTAGTTGTTCTCCTCTTGAATGTTGTTGAGCCTTCCTACTATGGTTTTGAAGCAGCAAACTGGCAACATCTGCATTTTTGCTAGTTTTAATAGTTGAAGTGTAAAATTCAGCCGCTATGTTTACCTTTGATGTGAATGTCTGTAAGGGGCAGTGCTGTGGCAGCTTTTCTTCTGTAGCAACCTTTGCCCTGCAGAGTGAGCTCCTTGGGCTTTCTGTGGCTTGGGAAATTGAGGTGGTGAAGATTTTTCACAGGTGGTTTTGCCCTCAAATTGGTGGGCTCAGGGTAGTGTCTTTGCTACCATTCTGGTTTAAGCTCAGTATCTGTCTAAAAGGTCTCTGGGAGGGCAGAGAGGCTGGTGCCAAGTCCTGTACCTGTGCCAGGTGGGCAATACTTGTCCAAGGCAAGGGGAACAAGGTGATACTTGTTCCATGACTGGCTCTTTTCTCTGGCTCTGTATCTGATGACTTTTCAGTGAAACTCACTTTGCGTTCCCCTTGCCTAAACAAATACAGTGAAATTCGGGGCTACACCATGTGGTTGCCCAGGCCTCCTTGCTGTGTGCAAGCCCTGAGGAGAGGCGGGAGAGTGTGTGTGGGTTGATAACGGTGATGCCCAAAATGTGAAGTGCTGTCTAAGCTCTCCAGCAGCACGTGGGCTGCCGCCTCTGCTTTGGTCTTGGGTGAGCCGCTGAGCTCTGGGGTAGCCTTCCCTCTGCTGTATGCGGTGTTCAAGAGCCCTGGCAGGCTGCTGTGCTAGGGAGGAAACACCCCGCGAGGTGTTGGACGATCATGTTGGTCACCTGCGTGGTGTGTGGAGAGCCCTTTCTCTTACAGGTGTTGTACTAAGACCTTCCCTTCCTTCTGTGCAGGAGATAACCCGATGCCTGTCACAAGCGGTGGAAGGGCTTGCAAGGGCCATCCCCTCAGACATGGAACAGGAGAAGGCCTTGTTGGTGCTAGCAATGGTTTTAACTAAAAAAGTTGCAAATAGAGTGCCCTCCCTTCTCCAGCGCATCTTCAGCACCACTGTGAACTACATCAACCAGCACCTCCACACCTACATTGTCAGAATGGTGAGCGCTCTCGTGGGGTCACAGCGCGGGGGGAGCTCTGAACGTTGGTGCCCTCTGGCCACAGGGGACAGAGGGATGGCCCCACTTCCACTCAGTCCCGCTGTGTACACATGTATGTGCACGCACACGTACGTGTCCATGCGCACACCGCGCGCTGCACTTGCTGCGCTCTGCAAGCAGCAAGGCTGTAGCAGTGGCTACCCGGGAGGCAGCAGGGGAGCTGGGCAGCGCCCCCTTCTCCATCCTGCTCTGCTCAAGGCCCCTGAGTGAGGTTTGCTGAGGGCAAAGCAGGGAGGGCAGGAAAAGGGCCCCTTCAGCTTTCAGAGCTCATCCGGCCCTGCCCTTGGCACAGAAGATGGCACTGGGGAGAGAAGAGTCGGGTCAGGCGGGTGACCCCAGAGCAGAACAGCAGCAGGCGGCGGTCAGGGCAGGGCTGTGAGCTGGCGACCAGGGGAGCTGCAGGTGCCCTGCAGCAGCCGCTGAGGCGCTGCTCTCCCCTGCCAAGGAAGCTGCTTGGGGCAGAGGCCTTTCGGCTCTGGCGAGGCTGCTAATGCCGGCTCTGTTTCTTTCCCACCAGCTGCGTGAGTGAAAAGTCCCTGCTCCAGCTGCCGGTGTGAAGACTGCTGCTTCCCAGGGGCTTTCTACTCTTGATACGTTAGAATTGTTTTAATTCTGGAACATGGCTGTGAACAGGAGGCACAGCAATGTAGATAGGCTTTCATAGACTAGCACCGCAATGCCATTTATGAGCTGCATGAGCAGCTTGCAGTACCTGCAAGGAGTAGTGCTTGCCCTTTATTTTGTCTAATAGGTGAGGTGGGTGGGTGTTTTTTTATTTTTATTTTTCTGTAGCAGACTTAAGCGCAGGTGCCTCCAGAGGAAATGCCATGGCCACAGGGCCTGGCCTCTCAGTTTACCCTCTGAATGGTGCGTTCTGCTTTAGCCACTGCCGTCCCCACGCTGGTGCTGCCGCTGGGGCACGGTGGATGTTGATCATTCCCTGCAAGGCCTCGTCTCTAGAACCGGTCGTTCATCAGCATCGCTCACCAAAGCAGGGGAGAAAACATCTAGATTACCTCAGAGCGAGCTGGCTGCAACTGGAAACAGCCCTGGAAGAGGCAGGATAAGGTACAGTCTTAATGGTGTAGTCTTAATCCACAGCAGCTATGCTTGCTTGAGAAATGCACCTAAAGCAGAAAATTACAGGGGTAAATTGTTTCAGGGAGCACAGTAATCTGGACATGCTTGAGGAGAAAATGTTTTTTAGCTTTAGAATAGCTTGCTGCAAAGAAAATGAGCTACTGCCCATGAACTGGGAAGAATACCTGGCATCTCTGACCACGTCCCTACTGCATTCACATCTCAGGGCTGGTGTGCTGTTGAGCAAAAGAAATGACTCAGGTATCACACAGGGTAGCTGAGGCTTCATCCAGCTGCCTCAGTACTTTGAGAATGTAAATATATTGCTTTTTTTAAACATAAATAAAACTGTCATTTCCCATGGCAATGCAGTGCATAAGAGTTTGAATTTCTGCTCTATTATTTAAAGGAGTTCTTGTGCTTTGTGCAAGTTACATTCTGTGCACTTAATAGTACTTGGGAGGCAGTTAGCAGAAAGGGAGATGCACTTATTCTTAATGCCTTGAAGCCATCCTGAGTAAGTGACATCGCTTATGCGATTTTTGTCCCACTGCACTGTAACTGGGGAGGGGGGAAGCACAGACATAGTCTACACCGTGTTTTTGAAAACTGTACCATTTATTAAAGTGCAACCTGGGGGCATGGTCTTACAGCAGTGTCCCATTGGCAGAAGGAAAATATACATACCCCTTCGCTTGACCTAAACAATGAAGCTGGAAAGAACTTTCTTTTAAAGGTGGAAACACTTTTATTAACCAAATGGCACAAAAAGCTTTAGACAGTTTTCCCCAAGAAGGCTGCACTTACATATTAAAAGGAACAATACGACCCATTCCTTGGGTGACTGGTGACTTCAGGACACGTCAGGGTATCTTCCCACCAACAGGCCCTTGGGGAACACAACCCGAACCCCCTGCAAGTCAGCCCCTGGCTGTCTACGCCCAGCAGAAGCCTAGTGGGAGATATCCCCAAACATGAGTCAGTCCCAGTAGACTTTGCAGCTTAACAGAATCAAGTGGCATTCTTTTGGTCTGAGTGGGTTTTAGCCTTGTAACACTTTCTTGAATAAAAGCTTATAATGCAAGTTAAAAGTGGGGAGGAACCCCCTAAAGATACAGCAATAAGATGCATCCTCTGCAGCTTGTTCTGTCCAAGCCAACAGTGTTCCTTTGCCTCCCCTGCAGATACTGCAGCGAGATTGAAAGCAGCTTCCACTGGAAGCTAACGATAGCTTCCCCTCCTCTACAGCAGAACCATAGACCTCTAGCTAGGAGGAAGCAACTCAGCCTACCTAAGAAACCTAGAGGGGGGCAGCTGTTAAACACAATAAAAGTGATGCAGTCACTGAAATGAAGTGAGCAGGAGCTACCTCTGTGTTCTGGCTCCCCTACGTGTATTGGTAACACTACAGCTGGCCTGTCCCAGCTGGTGCCGTTCTCAGGCCTCGGCCAAGGAACCTAAGTCCATGGAGCTACTAACGCAACAGGCGCAGACGGAGACCCGCTGCCTATAGCCAGCCCTGCGCTCCCTGCGCCGTGCGGGCCAGGGCACTAGCTACACTGCACTGATGCAGTACTGGCTTCAATGCCTTTTTTTAATTATTTATTTTTTGCAATGGCAGTTCCTAGCTTGCACTTCAAAGCACAGCACAAACGCCAGGGCTTAAAGCAGGGCTGGTCTAGAAACCTCCCTAGCACAGATAGAGCAGACCAAGCCAAAAGGGATGATGCTCAGCAGCTGCCTCCAGGGGGACAGGAAACAAGGTTTCAGCCCCCCCTTGTCCCGTTTTGCTTCCAAACTCATTTTCCTGCGGACCTGTGCCCTTCGTACACCAAAAGACGTGTGCGTCATGCCAAGAATGAGGAATTCTACTGACAAGCTGGGCTAGGCACATAGCAGTGTCAGCAAGGTGACTGTTCACCCCCAACTTCCCCCCAAAGGAAAAAGAACCACTTTCACAGCAAACCCTCTAGAAATTACACCTCAGATACGAGCTGCAAGAGCTGCGTTTGCTCTGCCTCAGTGAATGAAATACCGTGCTGCTTAGAAGCACTTTTTTGGGGGGGTGGGGCAGGCTTTAATATAGGGAAGACTTAGGGCCTTAAACTATCAGACTGCTACAGTAATTAAAACAAAAAGAACTTTTGTAACTCACTTGCTTAGTACTAATGAAATGAGCCATTTGCGACCATTAGAAAACACTGGTTAAAAAAAAAAAAGAAAACAGACGAACAGTCCAACTTCCCTGTTAGCCTAGGCGTGACCAGAGCTGCATGCAGAGCACAGAAAGTGGATTCCGGCGCCAGACCTTGCCCTGTGGCACCGCACTCCCAGCGCTCCAGCACAACCTTCCCTGAGCTACAGGCCCCGGACCCTGGCCCCAGCCGGGCTGGAAATCCCAGCCCTTGCGAAGAGCGAAGGAGAGTTTCTGCAGCGAGCGCCTGCTCGCTCAGAGCAAGGCCAGGAAATGCCACAGCCATCGGCCCCGTGCCGACTGCCGGGGCTCTTTGCGTTCCCGGCTTCAGCTCCACCAACCTCGGCTCCCCAGCCCAGGAGCTTCTCATGGCTGGCTCTGTAGGAAGCCCCCAAGCTCTCCCAAGCTCTCGAGCAGCCGCAAGGGATCGGGATAGGGCCCCGGGTCCAGCTTGTTTGGGCATTTACGTAACAGGGATGGTGGGGTTCACGCTGTGCGCCCACGCTTGCTGCTTCAGGTTTGCCTACACAGAAAGACCTTGCCCCCTTCCCAGCAGTAATGCCTAAGTGAGCCTCTCCCTAACCCCTTCGAGTCAAGCATCACTGAATTGTAAGTCACAGCACCTCAGCGTAAAAGCCCTTCCCTAAACAGCTCATATTTAGCATGCTGCCAACTCCACTTAACCGTTTAACTCGGATTGCGGCTTGCGAGCAACATCTCCAGGCTGTGCGTGGAGGAGCGCCGTATTGCAGTAATTCCCAGCTATTGCAGCTATAGCCCTTTGCAGCTTTATCACTTCAGCTTGAGGACGTGCAGCAGACAGGGATAAAGTGAAGAAAGAACAGGTCAAAGGTAGATATTTTGTTAAGGTACAGTCCACTCAAGGACAGATAGAGGCACTTTCGGGAAAGGGATAAGCGACAGGAGTGACAGTCACTCCCGTGTCCTCTTTCACAAGTCCACGGCCACCACCTCTCCTTAGAGAAGTCTCCGGCAGCTACAAGGGTCACTACGCAGTTGCAAGCTCGCCACTCTGTGTCATTACACCACTCAATTTAGGATTCCCTTAATGTACTTTGAAATGGGGGCGGGAGGGGGAAGATCCAAGTGCTAACTGACCCCTCTGCCCTTTCAACGGGCCCGGGCCAGCCCTGACTGCAGAACTCCACGTTCAGCCCAACTCCAGGGCGCAAACGGCTGACTCCCTTCAGCTAACGGAGTGTTCCTAGAGCACAGAGGAGCGAGGAACTTCGCGAACACGTGGTGAGAGGGATGGGTGAGAGGCGGTTCTTACTGAATCGGCAAATCAGCCTCAGGACTGGAAGCACTGTGAAGGGACCGAGTACCAAAACCTGTGGCTGTGCAGCCAATGCTCGGTTCCAAGTAGCCACACGCAGGTACTGCAGATTCACACCCCACTGCAAAAAGCCTGCCAAAACCCCAAGGTGCGTGCACATCCCACCACTGCTACCTTCTTGCTCTCACTGCTCCTTACTGGCAAAGACACTTTTTTTCAGAGCCCCACTCGGCTCTTCTGTGTTCCCTGATTTGCGCACAGGACAGAAGATAGATCTGCACATCTCCTGCTCTATCAGTGAAACAACCCCTTCCAGAGGAGGGGGAAAGAGGAGAGGGACAGACCCATCCTGACTCACTGCACACGGCAGCCCTGGCCCCGCAGGAACAACCAAGTACCCTCGCAGACAGTGTCTCCTGCCAATAAATACTGCTTCAACACCTAAGTCGAGCAAAATGTAAACATCCTTGCAGGTCTGTCACAAAAGGGGTAACAGCACCTCTGCTCCTGAGGGGAGGCGCCGAGGGAGAGGACTGTGGTGGTGGGGAGGCAGAAATCCTGCCCCTGCGCTGAGCCTGAGGCACAAGGGGGCCCCGTGGCGGACCCAGGCACCCAGCTCAGCAGTGACAATCTCAGCAGGGCACCAAGAGAAAAAGAAATCAACTCAGTTCCACAAGAGCTCTTGTTTGCTTGTGTGTTTTAAGGTCCACCTGCTACCTTTTGCACACAGAAGAAGAGCAGTCGGTGATCAACAGTAAAGCCCAGAACCCCTAAGCTGAGTGCCCTTGCACAGTATCTGTGTGAGAGTCCTTTCTTGTCAGGACTCAGCTCAAAATCCATGACGTTTTCTACATAATCCATTATAGAAAAAGCTCAAACCAAAAATTCCCTACAGTCTGCCAGATTTTTACTAACTTACCACCATATCAGGATGTAGGAGGAAGAGGAAACAGTAGCAAGAGGAAAACCTCGTGCTAAATTGGAGAATGTGCTAAAATCTCTGTTATCAGATCGCTTAAGAAACAGGCTCATTACAAGCAGCACAGTAGGTAAGGTTATATTTTTTTTTAAAAAGGAGCTTCCCTTTGTGCTTTGTGGAGAGTAAGCTGACAGTAAGCTAGCTCCCATTTCATCTTTTACATTATTCCAAGTTCCTTTTCACCTGCCTTCATCTGTCCTAGGCCTCCTCCGGGATGGTCAATATATTTGCCTGGAAAATCTAGGATCTTGCCCACAGAGAAAGCTGCAGTACAGAGACAGACACAGACACAGAAGTGCACCATGAAGCGGCGGACCTGGCGTAACTAGCATGTACAGCGAGACTTAAAGGTTTCCCTTCGGAAGCATCTGAGTTGTGACTGTGGGAAGGAGCAGGGATGAATTTTTTCCAGAGCAACTTTCTCAGCATTTGTGAATCTAGTCACAGGTTCAGAGCCGCAAAAGAAACTGCACTGAACACCACTCAGGGTCAGGCCAGGAACAGGCAAATAGAGGAGATATTTAATGCTGTTTTGTTAGCTACTAGAATCCAGGACTTGATGTGTCCAGGATTTTGTCACAGTCAAGACCAAGTCAGGACTAGATACACTCTGTGCTTAACTTGTGGGAAACAACAGAGACTGCAGCAGGATATAGGATAAAACAGCATTTAACCTTTGCGTTTCACAGGCGGCACCTGCTCATGCCTCCCTTCCAGGCAGCCTTGCCACCTATTTGCTGCACATTCACTCGTATCAAAGTGCTTGTCAGAAGGGCACCGCGTCCCGTCGGGGGTCTGCGTCTCCGGTGACCGATGTATGGCAGTAACGCAGCAGGGCAGGGGGCCGGGCACCTCCCTCGCCAGCAGCAGCACTGTCCAGCCTCGCCGCTCCGAAACCCCAGCGCGCTTAGGGATAACCCGGCTACAGAGAGGCAGCAACATTACAGCACGGGGCTCTGGTGCACGTCAGGGGCCAAACCCAGCGTGAGCCAAGAGGTAAGATCAAGCACTCTCCCCCTGGCGCCAAGAAGATACCCGCAAGGTTACGAGGAGCAGTGCAGTACCTGAGAGGAAGCCGAGACAGGGGGAGAGCAGCCTCTCGCTACGGGGTCGGGATGGCTCGTGTTGCTCGAGGAAGGCTCGGGGCTGCGCAGGGAGGGCACAGGACAGCACAGCTGCGATAGCGGGTCCATCTGCTGAGCAGGAAATTCCAGGGGTTGGCAGCAGCTGGCTCTCCCCTTCCCCTGGGGATTCTCCATTCCAGTTCCTAGAGCACGAGCACCCCTTGCTTCAGCACCTGCACTTAAGTTCTTAAATTTGCAGATTTTTTTTCTTTTATTTTTTTAAAAAATACCCCCTGTACTTTAATCACGAAAAACCAGTCCCCACCCTAAATCTACTAAAAACATGATTGTCCATAGCTGGAGGCTTACTGAATAACCTCACCCCACCACCATTAAGTTACTCAAGTGTCCAATTAAACAGCAGGCAGCTCAACCCTTAGTTAACACAACTACAAATATTGGATAATGCTTTCTCTCCTCTCCTCCCTCCTCTTCCTCCTCCTCAAAAAAGCTGTTACTTCTTTCTAAGCGCCAGCGCTACTCCAACTGCTACAGCTAATATAGCCACTGCAGCAGCCCCACCGTACAGCAATATAGATTTCCCTTCAGGCAGTAAGATAGGCTTCTCCTCTGCAGTGGAGGACTTCTCTTCCATTTCTTCCAAGCGGCCCTCTTTCCCCACTTTTTTTTCCCCTGGAAGCAGTATTTTCTCAGGTTCTGGTGCAGCCTTTTCTTCTGACGGGGCTAATTTTGGACCAGGTTTACTTAAGATGGGGATTTCAGGTTCCACAGGCTCTTCAGCCACTTTTCCCTTTTCCTCCTGCTTTGTACGCAGAAGTGCAGAGGGCTGCACCTTTTCAGTAGCCCCACTTTCAGCTTCAGGCTTAAGCTCCTGTAAAGAGGCCGGGGGCTCGGGGAATGCCGCCTGCACGGTCTCCACAGCGGCCGCGGGCACGACTGCTTCCTCAATCCCCTCCGGTATTTCCTCCTTCTCCACATGAACAATATCGGAGTTGGAGGAGTTGTTCTCGCTCCGTTCTTCGCCCCCTCCGTTGCTATCCAGGCTTTTGACTTCTTCAGGATCCATGGCCACCTGCTGCCAGGACTCGGGCCCCAGGGAGACGGGCAGGCTCTCCGTGTGCCAGCTCTGGCTCGCGGACAGTGAGACGGGCAGGCTCTCCGACTGCCACGACGTGGTCACTGTCGGGGACTCCGGGGGGCTCACCTGCCCCGAGTTGTCACTCGTCAGGATGTAGATGTCATTACTGTCCTCCGCGATGAGCCCTGGGTACTCCTCCTCTTCGGACTCCAAAGTAAAGACTGTCCCCTGCAAAGGAAGAGGAGGACAGCGTGTGAGCAGCCAGTTCAGCAGTTACGAACCACGTACAGGGAGCACAAGGCACCTGGAAACACTAAGTCTGGCAGCAAGATCAGAGGGCCTCTGCAGAAGGATTTGTCTGACCTACATTATAGCAGTGCTTACAGAAGCCAGATGGTCCTACTGGGATTTCCAGAGAGCAGAACCACTTACACGAGCTTTCCTGCGAGTCCTTCCTTCCCTTGAAGGTACTGCATCACTCAGCACATCACCAAAATGTATCATTAGTAACCAGAAAAGACAAGTCCAACCTTAAGTCCAACACAAGAGTCACATCAGTCCAGCTGAATCTCTCTCTGTTTTGTGCATGCTCCATATGGTTTGCCGTTTTTTTTTTCTGTATGTTAATTTTATTGCATTTTACACTGTTATCTGAAGCCTGCATTTCTATTTTGCAGCAACAAACTAAAATTTATAGTGATTCCTCGGCAGGAAAATATGCAATCCTACAAGTCATCAGTTTCTAACTCGTGGTGGACGCCGCAGCAGCAGAATTCATAGCGACTCCGCCAGCAGCAAATGGATTTTTTTCCTCACAAAAAGGCGAGTACTCTGAACTCTCCATGAACACAGAAGTGCTTTCTGCAGACCTATTATACACACTGCAATTCTTTACTTTGCTAGAACAGGGAATGATCTCCAAAAACAAAAACAAACAAGAAAAAACCCTAGTTGGCAGGCACAGGAGAAAAGTATAAGTTGGGACTTGAGAGATTTACGCAACTTATAGGCAGTAACATGGTGGAGACTGTCACTAAATATCCCTAAACTTTCTGGCAAGGATCACTGCAGATGGGGTGGTGGATGGGATGGTGGATGGGTAACCATTCCCCTGAACACCCTGCCATTCTGCAAAACTCAATGGACTCTCTCCTGGAGACGCTGCAGCGCCGGCTGCAGTGCAGTAGAGCACTGGGAAGATAAGGATTTCATAACTTACTGATATTACAGAGAGGATCTAAATAACATCTTAGACCACTGAATTTGGAAGATATATGTGCACTAGAAAAGCATTTTGGAGAGCACTTTAAAAGGAACTTTTCTCAGCAAATTCATTTAAATTGCTTGGATGTCAGAAGTATCACTTGGATCAGTAATAGATTCAGAAACTCTGAAGAGAAATGATAAACAGAATTCCTCAAGGGGAGGGTTAGAAGTAATCAAGCTGTTCAACTAAGCAATTAAAATGCCCACAAAGTCTTGATTCATAAGGAAATAAAAACTAATACTGCATTACATTTATGAAAATGTTTAGACATCACACATGTCAACACATCCTAAACATGTTCTGTCTTGCAAGCAGTAACTGAGAATTCAAGACTCCAGTAAGCTCTTTAAAATCTTATTTGGAAAATGAACATTTTTCAAATGCAGCTCGTACCACAGAAGAAAATGGACTTCTACGATCTAGGAAGGAAGGAACAAGCACCCCAAAGTAAGGGCAGAGTAAAAGATGACCAGAGAAGAGTAAGTGAAAATGTTACCAAATCCAAGGAGACCAAGTACTGACAACTGCAAGCCAAACTTCTTCCAGTGTATAGGACCCAAATTAAAACATCCACATGCATCCACCTTTTGTCATGTTTTGGAATGGGATGAAACTCCTGCTTTCTGAATCGGACATTCAAAATCAGAAGCAAGTCGGTCCCAGTAGTTAACTTCAACTGCCTCATGTCAAGTCTGCAGACTAAGCCGGCTGACCAGACACTGAGATTTTATATTTGCTCCTGTCACCACTAGGATTTTCTCTGGATGTTGTTTAAGAAAGAAGCAGTCTCACTGTAATATATACTTATATATTACTGTATATAATTTTATATATATAAGTGTATATATATATCATGTATATGTTTATATACATATATAAATATATATGTACACACTAAAAAGGACCTGCAATCACAGGAAATTCTATATTTCCACAGGCCTTAGATTCAGAGGGACTGCAATTAAATGATGAAATTCTTGTAAAATTTGCCATCTCATGAACCTCTGACACTGTCCTCCACTCAGCATTACCCTTCAGCAAATCATAGTCAATTTATTTCCTGCTCAGAGCCCTTCACGACACAACAGACTGCATTTGTAACACGATGCTAGTGGAAACTAGCATGGAAAGACACTCCGCTTAACTGTGTTCTCGTCTTAATAGTTCTTGTCTTAACATACCCCTGGAAGGGCACAGATTCTTTTGAGATTGCTTAAACAAGAAGCATCTGAATAAAATATTCTGAAATCCAGCTATGTTTCTACAGAATTATGAACAGTGATGTTTGCAACGTTCTTTCCAACGATACCCTAAAAATCCCAGCAGCACACAGGCAAGGTGAGGGCATAGGCCAAGCGTAGCATGGNCCCTTCACGACACAACAGACTGCATTTGTAACACGATGCTAGTGGAAACTAGCATGGAAAGACACTCCGCTTAACTGTGTTCTCGTCTTAATAGTTCTTGTCTTAACATACCCCTGGAAGGGCACAGATTCTTTTGCGATTGCTTAAACAAGAAGCATCTGAATAAAATATTCTGAAATCCAGCTATGTTTCTACAGAATTATGAACTCTGACGTTTGCAACGTTCTTTGCAACGATACCCTAAAAATCAACTGCCACTTTCATGCAGATACACTCCTCGCAGCACACAGGCAAGGAGGCCAAGAGTAGCATGGAAAACTGCTAGCTGCTTTGGAGAAGGGAATGCGGGATGGCAGTAACGGGAATATGGGCAATCGTTTTGCAGATTTCATTGAGACTGTACAAACATGAACATGCCCATCCCTCCTCCTGCGCAGTGAAGGCCTGAAGAGGTTCAAGCATTTTTTTTCCTGCACCGTGAAAAATGAACTGACCCCATCAGAGTTTTTGGAGACTCCTCATAAATCAGAGCCTAGATATTTTCTTTCTGGAGCACGTCTGAACAGGCCAACAACTGCCAGTGCCTCTGGGACAGAACTCTCAAATCATGAAGAGACAGATGGCCCAAGGCTGAAAAATCTGACAGAAACCTAAAATACTGAGTGTCAACCTATGATTTTATTACGTCCTCATAAAAAATGTTTGATGACATAATAGGAATTATGTAGCAAGCAAGATTAACAATTTTTCAGCTAAATTATTCAGAAAATCAAGAGGACAAAGGTAGGATTTGTGCTGACAGGTTAGAGGTTGCTTTCTTTTTTTTCTTTTAAAAGAGCTGCCATAAAAACTCAGTGACATTTAGGACAATCCTCTGCATCCCTTTACAGATGTGACCCAGACACAAATAACTGCAAATAACTGCAAATAACGGACAGATAATTCAGGATGGGGCAGACCACCTGGAAGTGTTGTTAACAGCCACGGTCTTATATAAGTCACACTTTGTAGATTTAACTATAAATAAGAACTTATGCACGTTTCTTTGCCTGCTTCACCAGTGGATAATCAACAGATAATCTACTGCTCCAGACAACAGAGATCAGAGTTCCCTTTCTTCTAATCTGGGACATGAGACTTGCAATTTTGAGAGCTTTTCCCACGGGGAAAACCTATAGAATGACTTTGCATTTGTCTGCAGAAGCAAGCCCTTCCCCGCAGCCTCAGGACTCATTCCAGCCACTGCACTTTGCGGGCAGAGTTGGCACAAATCACGATGAGGAGAACTAGACAATTCCCTTTCCAGTTAGAGAACCATAAGGATGATCCACAGCCCATGGTGTAGCCTTGAAGAGAAGACCCACTTGCTACTGTGGGGGTGGCACTCGCAGATTTAAAAGATGGAGCTCCACAAGTCAATGATTATCCTCAGCCCACATGGTTTGACTTGTTCCACAAGCCCTCTGCAAGCGACAGCCCCTTTAATGCTATATCCTCCCTGAGGACAGGGTCATAGCATAGCCCTTACAGGATAGTTCTTATGTTCATATGTCATAGTCCATATGCATTCATTTGTGCATGGGAACGTGTTTGCCACACACTCAGCTACACTAAACAACTGTAAACTGGTAATAAAATAATGAAAAAGATAATGAAAACTGTTATTATAGGCTGAACCCATCAGCTTGGATTCAGCTGTTGTCCTGACAGCATCAGGAACCAGAATTTTAAGGAAAATCCCTCTCTGCTGTGAATTCTGAAAACCCTCACCTTTAACATACACCCAGAAATTGCTGCATACAGAACATGTCAATTTTCAATCACAGTTTAAAGACATTAAGCATAATATCACAATTTAAGTCTTGGTATCTGACCCTCATGGTGACTCTTCCTTTATATAGTTTTCCAGTGGGAAGGTTTCCTAATAATTGCATTGAAACAAGCTGACTTATTAACTGCAGTAGTTATTAGTCAGGAAAAAAAAAAAAAAAAAAACCTCTTAACTCAAAAAAAAAAGTAAGACTTATTTACCACAATCTTAATTTCAGTCTGATTTATAAAAGCTGCTTCTGATGGAAATTGATATTAAAATTAAAATTCAGAATGTCTCAGAGATATAAATAACTTTTTTTTTCCTCTAAAGAAATAATGTTGCTTATGTAATTGCGATGTTATTAGATACGGAATGGAAAAAAGAGGTGCACATTAAGTTATCTAACAGAGCATTAATTGCACCTTAGATAAGACTTTTAATACCCACCCCTGTGAACTACTGAAGACCAGATGCTTGCCAAAAGACTTCCTGATTATTGCAGAAGCCCTAAAACTTTAAGTGTGACAAAGCTTAATGTTTTAAGAATTAGAAATTGAAAACCTGCCAAATTATGACTGATTTGACTAGCATCAAACTAGTTTCTCTATGTAATCTTCTTAAATCTTTAAATACGGAGAAAGCAATTTTGCTCGGACCCAGCTGGCACAGTTACACAGTACAAAACACCCGACTGAGGGCCGGTCTTCACACGCGTCTGCCTGTGCCACAGGAACGCAGCATGCGCGGCGAGCTCTGCAAGGGCTCGGGCTGCAGTCACACGCCAAGGAATCTACACGTTTTTCTGAGCCCCTAAGCCAAGTTCATGAGCAAGACAAAGCAGAAGTGCATCTCCAGGCTTCCCAATGAACATTTCCTCCATTTCTCTGCTAAAGCAAGCACACTCCCCCGCCGCTTGCTGACCTGCTCAATGATGTCCAGGTAGCTAGCCTAGGACCACCCTTTAGCTAGCAGTTAATGTTTGCTCTAAAACAAAGATAAAGGTCTAATAACAATTTTCCTAAACAAATATTCTCCCATTAAAAGTATTTTGAAAAGCTTGACTGGTTTCTCTAAACTGGTTTTTAATGTAGTTTAAACACAGAAGTGACAGCTGGCTTTCTGTTCACATTGCTACTGAAGTACAACAATGACCCTATGAAGAAACTCACTCAAAATTCATTAAATATATGTAAGAAGGAACGAAAGAAGCCAAGTAAACCTCCCAAGTCTCATATCACAAAACTGGATTTTGTCCAGCATGGGCAAAAATTGTATATACTGCCCAGACAGGAGTGCCACCTTGTGGCAAAAAATTTGTTCTGCTTTTGTTTTGTTTTATAATTTTTCCTCAAATAGGCCCATATAAAATCCTGAAAAAAAATGCCTTGAAGTACAGAAGGGAAGGCTAACAGACTGGGCAAGGAAAGTGGCAAGCTCCAAAAAAGAGTCTTTACTACTTTACTACAACAACAGCAATAAAAAAAAAAAAAAAACACAGTGGGGAAGTTTAAGTTTCTGACTTTACCTTGTAACATATCCTATCAAAGGGAAATGAGCTTCATTCAACACTTTCTTCACACTGACAGTCTCACAGTAACAATATAAAACCACTAGAGACCCACCAAACACATTCCTGCCTACAGTCTAGCCCTGAACAACAAAAGGCAGTGAGTCAGGAACTGGCCCATGTCCAGGAACAGAGAGCTCCCTCTAAGGAATTAAGCAAACTCCCCACACTAACAAATTCCCCCAGAGATGGGGATGTGGGTGCCGCGTGATTCCTAGCTCTAGATCAGGAGCAGCCTTTCACCTGCAAAGGAAGGGCCCTCCATGCCCATGCCAGAGCAGCGTAGGCTGTGCCCACCAATTACCCATGTAGTTGGGACAACTTCACTGCAGCCTAAAACAATTTAAGCTGCAGATACCAGTCAGCCTGTGCCTCGGGATTCAGCCAGACTCTCTTATGCCTCTTCAGAAAGCAGGACAGGTGTAAACTCCCGAATTCAGGCTACCTGACTGCTCTGCCAAGCCTCCAGAGACATGGATTACAAAACGGTCAGCAAGCAATGAACAGATCTAAAATAACCTTACAAAATAAAAAGGAACAAAAAATTCCCAGACATCTAGGTATCATTTATCTATGTACAACCTGTTTAGATAGGGAGAGCCAAGAAAAGCACAGCAGAACTCACAAAAAGATACCATAACTGACTTAAAACTTTTTATAAAATTACACACACACACACAAAAAAGAACACAGGAATCAAATCAAAGCACCCCGATACCACTNCAAAATAAAAAGGAACAAAAAATTCCCAGACATCTAGGTATCATTTATCTATGTACAACCTGTTTAGATAGGGAGAGCCAAGAAAAGCACAGCAGAACTCACAAAAAGATACCATAACTGACTTAAAACTTTTTATAAAATTACACACACACACACACACAAAAAGAACACAGGAATCATATCAAAGCACCCTGATACCACTGCCACTGCTTTCAACCCTTCTGTGGAATATTTTAGCTAGAATAAATAGCCTGCAGAAATGATCCCATTCCTTCTCCTTCTCTCTGACATACCCTCCATTATCTGCAAGAGTCAGCTCCAGTGCAGAATCTTTTAAGATTTTACTTTTATCATCTTAAACTCAAGTAAATTCAATAATTTAGAGATCATTTCTTCATAGAGATTGGAAGAGCCTTAACAAATGTTATTTGGGGGGGGGGGGGGGGGGAGGGGGGGGGAGCAAGGGATGGGTGAGAAAGGAGGAAAAGTAGATCTAGTCGCCTGCTCATACACCATTTAAGTTTCTGTTCTTTCAATCACATGTATAAAAAATGCCTATTCTAGTACCAAAGCAGTTACAATGGAATAAAAGTGGACATTTCACTGACACATGGTATGAGAAAAGCATGAAGGATAATTATTTTGAAAGAAAATCTCCTTCTGTAGTTAAGACCCTTCTCTCTTGCATTTCTACCCTCCCTAGAACAACTTAACTTCCCTCCAGTGCAGCATGTCCATGGATTTCTGCACTGTCATTCTCCAGGCAGGCACCTGGGCTGCTGCGGAAGGAGATCTTAATCTCCAACGATGCAAACTGCCTACCTTACTTCCCAAGCAACACAAAGACCTCTTTACTCCCCTTTTTCTCCTGATTTTTAACTCAAATGCATAGATTTTTCAATCAACAGCAGTATAGAAAATGCCAAAAACAGCAGAAAAGTACCAGACAAAACACTGGGGACAGAGCAACTTCTTTAAGGTCCAAACAAGAAACTACAAATACTAAATTTACTTTACCCTCTTCAACATAGGCTAATGATTAGTTAAATTCAAAGACAAATTCCAATACTGTGACACATGTCTCCAGGAAAGCAGAGACAATTTAAGCCATGAGTCACAAACGGAAAGATCAGTCTCCTCAAAGAATGAAGGTTATTACTACAGGTCAATAAGCACAGACTACATGCACTTATTTCAGCTTTTTCAAACAAGTGAAAAGCTGATGAGCGGGGAACATGAACGCAAACCTGAAAGAAAAGAGAAAGCAGCTAGCCTCCAAATAGCCTTATATTTTCTCCCTTCTTACAGCTATTCCCAGATGATTTCAAAACAGATGAAATCTAGCCATGAAAAACAGAATATGCAGAGCTTGAGGGAAAAAATTAACTACTGAGAGGAGAGGTAGGAGAGGAGGAAAGAGGAAGAAAGTCCTTACCAACTGACTGGCCTTACTGTGCACTTTTCCAGGAGCCCAACAATTGCTTCTGATGCAGCAGTTTTCAGTCCTTGAGAAGTGGAGACCGAGCAAGACAGGGAGGGAGGGAGCAAGGGAGGGAGCGAGGGAGGGAGGAGAGAGAACGGGATGGGAGGGGACAGCATAAGCACTGCACGCCAGTTTGTAGAACCCTAGCATTGCTCTCGGGAAAGAGAACTAAGCTGCCACCAGATGAGACTAGGAACCATTGCTTTGCAATGGTTTGAAATAAGGCAGTGAGATTTTAGAGCATGACCGTTTGTGTTCAAAACCTAGAATCGGGAGGAAGAAACATGTATCCCCACATGGAGCACTTGAAATACCAGGCATGACTTTGGCTCCAAAGAGAGACCATCCCGACACTAAAAGTCAAGCAGAATAAATGTGAGAGCTGCAGCCAATCCTGTCACTGTAAGAAGTGAAAGAGGAACTATCCAGAAAAAAAGGAAGATTTCCCTGCTTTCCTATAGTCTTCCAAACTCAACGTGCATCTACCTTCAAATCTGAGAGACTGCAAACAAGATGGAGTAGTCCTTCCAACTCTCCATTCACAGACATTTGTGACAGCTGCAACCAAACAGCATACAGGATTTGAGGACAGAAACACCTTTTCTGTAGACCTTCCACTTAAAGCTGTGAAAAAAAAAAACATGGAATCGGGGAGAGAATGCAACACAGAGTGTATGCTTGATGCTTTTGTATCAAGTACAGTAGTACGCCGTATCAAAGCATGATACATGCTTAAATATAGACAGGCCAGACACTCTTCCACCAAACACTCAACCGGTACAACCCAGCCTTCTATGATTAGAATTCAATTATGATTTTAGTGCACAAACTTAGCTGGGGAAGGGGCCACTCAGTCTTGTAGCACATCATAGCATCCACAGATCTCTACAGGACAGAGATGAAAGATCCCAAAAGATACTTCTAGGCTCAGAGTTATCTAGTTCTCACAAACCACACTACTGAAATCACTGCTGAACAGTTTTTTACCCTTCATTCTCTTGGGCTAGCAACTTTGCTTCTGGGAAGTACTCCTTAATAGGATGCTTTCCTGGACCTACAAGCCTCCCATGCCCACAAAACTGCAGGAAATCTGGCACACAAATACAATCCCTGGAGCTCTTCAAACTGTTGAGCAGCACACTGTGATGCAGCAAATGGGCTCACCGTGTTAGTATCTCAATAAAATCCTACAGGAAAAGCAGGTGAAAAGAGGATGGGCTGAGCTAGCCCCTTTCATTCCTACTGGCTACTTCCCTTCTGGCAAAGTTAGGGTTCACTTCAAAAACTGAGAAAGATATAACACGATCCCAAACTGTGCCACGGCAGGAGAAGGAACCTCAATGACTGCAGAATTTTCCAGGTCTACCCCTGAAAATAGATTCCTGTAAAGCTCTCCTCTACTCCTCTCAGTCCACAGTGTGATAAGCAGTTCTGGTATTTTTTCATTAAATAAGCTCTGAGCAGTTCCAGGAAAGACCTATTTGATATTTACATCACCCTGGGACAACACAAAACCTAAACCTCTTGCTATCATAGCAATCTCATTCACTGGAGACTATTAGGTTTATACATCATCCTTATGACTCCAGCAAAGCATTACTGACAACTTGATCTGCACACAACTCCTGTAACAGATACTTATCTTGAAAAATGCAAACCACACACATCACAGCCGACAGCATGCTAGGTAGCTCTCCCCCTCGCCCTTCTCAAAACACAGATAATTCTTCTACCTGCGCTCTGCTCCCTGCTCTCAGTCCTGCCAGAATACGCTACATATTTAGAAGCAAGCACCTTGCCCAGCAAAAATGAACACTGTCATTATAAGAAATGGCAGAATAAACCCATGCACTCCCTTCCTCCAAGTAAAACCAAAGACACAGTGGGTCCCCAGCCCTATCCCCAGAGCAACTCACAAGGGTGCTGCTGCCTTAATTCAGCTGGAAAGTGTTTTCACCACCTTGTCTCTTTCCTTGCCTTTTCTGCTGTTTCAAAAATAGCTCTGGCTTGTTTGCTGTACTGCTCATGTCAGTTTGATTTTATGCCTGGCTGGGTGTATAGAGCCAAACTCTGAACCCATTGAACACCGACTGCCCAGATCTGTGCGCACATGCACAGCCACACAAACACAAAGCATATCCCCACGCTGGAAAGCTGCTTGTTTTCAGAGGCTGTGCACTGTAGTAAGGCCTATAGCAGCCCTCAAAAAGGGGCTACAAAACAGAGCACAGCCTTTTCTGAGAGAGAAAAACAAAACAAAACAAAACAGCAGTCTTAATTAACATGGGCCTTAGTTTTAACACTTGTCTGTTGAAGGCACAAGTAAGAATATTCACTGTACTGAAAATGCTCTGAAATCCTGATGCATTTATTAAATGGACTAACATCCAGATGTGTGCTGTTTGCAATTCTTTCCATCCACTAAAGATGAATGAAAAAGTCCTTTGAGTTTTTTAAAAAAATATTACTAGGAAGGGAAAGGGTAAAGGAAGGTGCAGACATGTAGAAACTTCTCAAAAGAACTATGGTAAAATCTGAAACGAGAGAAGCTGAATGAGATTTTTCCTACTAACACTTTTTAATCACTGGATTTTCCTGACTTGTTTTGTTTTTTTAATTACAGTAAATCCACTTGCTGGAGCCATTTCACTAATCCCAGATTAATTCTGTTCAAATCTGGCATCCTTACCAAACCTAGTAATCTGGGGTTCAACCTCCTTCAGCACAGCTCTACCTTCCAGATCCAGCTCATCGACTATGATCAGATAAAATGAAGAGGTAAACCATAAGAAGGGCTTAACTGATATTTTACAAATATCTGGTACTTTCCAATGCAAACCTTGTAAGAACATATTTTTTAACTTTCTCAGCATGCCATGACTCAGAAGCATAACTCATTATGAATTCAAGATTTCCACAAGGAAATACAGTACAAAGGCATCTTGATTGTTCATTCTATCCTATATATGTTCCCATATCGCTATAAAATCCATTACACATTATCTATCTTATCACTTAAATTAAAACCACTTGGCATTTCTGTATTAAGTGCTCCCCAAATACTTGCCTACTGAAAGGCTAAAATTTAAGAGGAAAAAAATAATGTAACATATACCACTTCACTAGAGCATGAGGACAGCATTAAAAAGATGAGTCTCTGTTCTTTTTCTGAGGTAAATATATTCCTCTTTTCCCATGCTTACTCCTAGAAATCTCTCTTTCACAGCTACCAACACTAGGTCCACACAGTTAAAAATAAGCTTTGAACAGAATATGGGAATTAAACACTGTCTTCTTACCCATCCTCCTTGCTGAATGATATAGTCTGCAGAATAGTCTTCTAGATATGTCACGCCAAAGTTCACAAGTGCACTCAGTGGTTCCTGGCCCCTTCTGGTCAACTCCATCAGAAATTGCTGTAGCAGAACCAAAGGCACCAAGACCTGCAGAAGACAAGAACTAAGGATTGAAGTTGAAGTTTTACACTTTAAACTTATTCTCCTAGAGCACCCAAGCAGCCCTCGAGTCAAGTTTATATGCAGCGCTTACCAAGTTCAGGAAAAATTGTTATGAATTCAAGTCATCAACATCTGAAAAAGCCCTATTATGACACAAGAGAAAAATACTTTTAAGTTTTACTGTGCCTGGTTTGTAAGAACTATTCTCTATAAAGGTGGTAGCAGGCCATTGCAGCACTGCGCAAGGGAGCATGCTGCTTCCTGCCTGCAACAGAGGAGAGCCATGTAAATACTACTGCTTAGATGGAACCTCAAATGCTTGCTTCCTTTCCTACCAGAAGGCTGACATTCCAATCTCCTCCTCCTTTAGCCTTATTTTCTTTTCTGTAAGTATCCTCTCATTACTGTTCCTAGACATTGTATCTTAGGATGCAAAGGATGGAGAAAGGAACACAGAAAAGGCAGGCTGGGTTTGAGACTTGTTCTAAATCTACAGAACAGTCACATTCAGATGGACACTAAAATAGACGGGATCTTAAAAATGCTTGTAATGCAATATTTGAGATAATTTAAAACAGAGAGAGTAGAGTGCAATATTACAAAGGATAGATTATATTACTTTATTCTGGAAAAAGAAGTTAACACTTCATTCATTTAACTAGGAATGAGCCAGCATTTGAATTTTAAAAGTTTTGGATTTTTGGAATTTTTTGTAAATAATCTCAAATCAGAGACAGAAAAGACTCAAGCGTACAATTACATGGAGGAGTGTATAGTGCAGGTCAAGGAGAGCCTAAGTGTCAAAAGAAATTTAAATCTTTTTGGATTAGAGAAAAAAAATCATGCTGTCAATGCCAGATGTCTTTCAGAGGCTTTGGGCACACCCACATAACTCTGGGACAACAAACAGTCAGATCTCAAAAGATTTAACATCAACTTGAAGCTAAAACAAAGAGAAACAAAGGCAAAACAAGACTGCTTAGGAAATTAAGGGAGATCAAATGCTGGCACACTGAACATCATGGTTCCTTTCTTCCTTTGCCAATTTAAACATCGAATCCATCCTCTCCTCCCAAATTTAGCCAACCTCTGGCAGGCCTTAGGGACAAGGGACCAAGTTCAGGTCCTTATCTTCAGTCCCATGTGCCCAACACATAGTCTGGTTTTGCTTTCCCACTGAAGTCCCTGGAATGCCGTCTACTTTCGAGATCTGTAGCAGCAGGAGTGGCTTTGCAAAATACTACCCTAAATCTGTAAAAGAAATTAAGTTCATAGTAATTTGATAAAGGTTAACCATAGCCCTTTTATGTAAGAGTAGCTAGGTGAGTGTCAATGAGATTTTAACTAGACCAAAGTAAAATTATGGTCTTAAAGCAACTGTAATTTTCTCCACCAGTGAGCACAGGAAGGAATGCTAAGGCTTATTTAGATTCTGATTGAAGAAAAAACACATAGAAAAACAAGCAGAGTGACCAGAAAATACTTGGTTGGAGAAAGCCTGTAACGAACCATTAAACAAAATATTACCTTACTATCACAAGCTTTCTGATCACATAAATTGTTTATTATTGGTTAGGCATAAAAGAGTCAAAGACATTTGCTTCAGTTCAGCCATAGTATTTTTTATTAGAGGGATAAACATTCTTTTTGTGCAAATTGACAAATACAAGCCCAACAGGAGACTTATCTCTCTGAAAAATCTCTGGTAGCACTGGGGAAAGTATCCACAGACAGCTCTCTAAAGGGAATACTCTGTTTCTTGCTTTCTCTCAGATTTTTACTGATAAGAAACTTTATTACTAAGTATTTGTCATATGGAAACCACATTTATTCATTATCAATTACTTATCCTTCTTAATTTATTTGTCCTTCTCTCTTAAAGCAGCCATGGCCTGGGCATATCTTCTACACTAACATTACAACAGTGTTAGCTACAGGAAAAAAGACAAACATATAACTTAGCGATCCACAGCTTCTATTTTTACAGAAATACATCAGTAAATTGTACAAAAGTGGACAAGTTTCCTGATAAGAGCTAACCTATATATATATATACTTCTCGGGTTTTCATAAACTGAGGCCTGCATAGCCTCATTTTTCTCCTGTAGACCTGTTAATTAGACCTACACTGTAAGTCTATTTATAACTAACATTTCTAAATTATCTTTTTAACAACTTCTTCTCTCGAGTGAAAATTAAGATAGAGTAAGGTTGGAGGAAAGATATCTAGATCTCTTCTGTTACAAAAGATTATTCTGATTAAGACAACAAAGGAATTTAAAAGGAAATGAAATGAATCCAAATGTATTCCATCTCCTCAAAACAAGTATTATTAAAGGAACTGCTAGGCATTCCTGAAGCATCAAGGGACATCAAAAACAATACCAACAGATACTGTATTAATCTAAAATTTTCCAGTCTAGTTTGCTTGTGAACTCTAAGTTTTGAAGCAATAAATGTTCTGGATAAGCAAAGATAACAACAAAGGTATCTCCTGGCTGATGCTCTCAATCTGAAGTTGACAAGGATCATAAAACCTGTTGGCCACAAGATCAATTTATTCAGTACTATAGACGCAAGGCATCTGATCCAAGATGGCATGGAGACACAGTAGACAACTACGCTACAGCCACTTTCTTTCTTGAAGCTGAGTCACAATGGCTAATTTTATGCTTGCTTTTAGTTTCTATCAACTGAAGCGCAAGTGCTATGATTCAAACAGGATAAACCGAAAGCACATACACATCAATTATAGTTGCCTGGGTCATGAGCAGTAACTTGTCAGGCAATGTTAATAAACTACTTCAAAATGCCCCCGCCCTTGGTTAGTGGTTAATGAGAAAAACGTTCAGTATCTGAACTAAACAGAGAAATCTAGTTAAGGAAATGAAGTGATTCTGAAAAAAAATACATATTTTAACAGAAGGAAAAAAATAATATTTCTTGTTCCAATTCACTGTTAGGACTAAACTCTGGCAGTCAATTTGCGATTAAATTTGCAAATAACTGCTTTATTCTTCTCTTTTCTGATACCTGAAGCTCTCATAGAATGATTAGGATAATGAATGATGAATTAGAATGATTAATGAAATATGTATCTGAGGACAGTAATTTTACTTTGAATTAAAACTACCAAGTCTAAACAGAGAATCCATTCTCTCTAAATGCAGAATCCATTTAGACTTGCCTATGATTTTAAAAAAGCTGCACATCATTCGAGATAGGTTCTCCTGAAACCAGATATGCATAAATCTTAAGTTTTCTGAACAATTTAAATATTCTGAAGATACTGTTAAATTTTATTTTCACCATTTTTAGCATTGTTTATATATATTTAAAACAAGAGATAGGAAGAAAGAAATAATTGAGATATATTATGGAACCATCCTTCATAGATTTCAGTAGAATGTTGTTAACACTGTAAATCCCTCCTGGAAATTTAAATTCCACTGAATAACCTCTGCGTAAATTATCTACAAACTACACAATAAATTCACAGTACCATTCTGAGAGGGACACACTGCATTCTGAAAAGAAAGTGTGTTCTTTTTATTCATGGTCCTCTGCTACACCTATCTGTGCCTAGCAAACACTATCGTGGACATCAAATAGATGAGAAAGAAAAGGTAGTGGTACCTTGTTCCATCCAGTGGCATGAGCAGCTGCCTCCTGTGTGCGCTCTCGATATTCTTGGTATGTCACTGGCCTGCAGAAGTTAAACCAACACTGAAAGTTATAAAAGGAAACAAAAGAATAAAATAAAATCCTCAGTTTATCTAAAGAACAAAGTATTTTTCCATGTATTACAGCAAATAAATTTCAAGAACTAACTACTCTCATATTTCAGTGCGGAAAGTAAGGCATCATCTTCTCCCCGTGGTGTAATATTGCAAAGTTGATTAGATGTGTTTCATAATAATTTGACAGTCTACAACTTTAAAGACATTAGATAAGTAGGTTCTCTGATGTGCTATCAAAACTACTATGTTCTTGCACAATATCTTTTTTTATGACCTACAATTTAGGAGATGAAAAAAGAAAATAGCAAATTCACGTGTGAGAGAGGTGAATGCAGAGTAAAAGTTTTATAAATTGTATAGACTATGAACCAACAGAAGTTGCTTGATGTGTTAACATTATACTAGAGTTGAAACTTTCAGTTGCAAGAAACAGTACTTTTGATCAAAAAAGTCTTTATACTTTGGAAGATATCTAACACAAGACTTCTCATTTTAGAATCACCACACCCCTCCTTCCTTTAACTGGAATGAGGAAATTCCTCTCTTCGATAATCCTTCCACAATCCAATTCCTTCTTCATAATCTCTCTCCAAGATCAAATACTACCTCAGAGTCAGCGACAATAAAGATCCTGCTGAGTGACAACACAAAACTTGCTGCTGTAAGAGCAGCTTCCCTGAATCCAGACCATGGCAGAAGGCAAGTTCTGCTTTAGGGAGAAAACAGAATGCAGCGTCAGCCAGCGAAAACGAGAATCCCTTCCTGAAGTTTGAGAACCCGTCATAATCTATCAGTTTATTAGGCACTGACACAAATAGCTTTGTTTATATGTATAGCAGAGAAGAGTAAGAATAAATAAGAATTTTGTCAAGGAATCTTACTATAGCAAACATGGGTAAAAGACCAGACTTGGAGCTCCACTGTGGAAAGCATAATTTGGGCTTGTTATGTTAAGTGCATTCTCTTAACTTCCTTGGTACATTAGTTCTTTTTAAACTCACATTCAAATGAATCAGCGGGATGAGAAAAGCAACAACAGCTGCAGGAAGGATATTAAGAGATTAAACAGCAGCTCTAGTTCACCTTATAGAAAGGTATGTTCGTCATCCACATTTTCATAGGCATTTCAGACTTATTTATATGAACATCTAATTACATTCACCGAACAGACTTAGGGCTTCAAGGAAGCTGAAATCTTGTTTTTAACGAATAAGGACCTAGATATCAAGGTAACAGCAGTGGGAACCACACTTATATCTCCTGCATAGCACTGAAAAACATATACATACATATATATATATATATATGAATATAGATGTTCAAAAATATAATGGAAGAATTTCCTATCAGACACACAAAAAATCTAAAACATCAAGCTACTAACAGGTGTTTATTAAAATACTCGGGTCTAAGCTCATGTTATTTTTACAGTCCTCACTTAGAGATATTTCCAAAAAAGAAACAATCTAAAATGTACCAGGCAAGACCAAACACTACTGGATGGACAGCTAGTATTTCCTTAGCTACACTGTAAAAGACATTTAAACTTTTATTTACAACTTTTTCATTGCACAATATTGTTACTTAAATTTATGAATTCGGATACACAAAAAGGATGAGCTACAAGGTCTTTCTGCTAATTTTCCAACTTGTTGCCAGTGTGTTGTTTTTAGTGGATAGTGAGATATTGTTCAAAATTACTATTCTTTAGAAGATACGAACTGCAAGTTTTTAAGGTCACATGGGCAAATACCTGACCTGTAAATGCAGATAAGCTCCTGCCAATTCTGGAGGAGCACCAGCAGATCTAGTAGCTAGTTAAGACTGGTAGCTTAAGGAGAAATACATAGTAGACATACTGATTTCTGTGGTTAAATGATTTGTAGGTTACAGAAGATTTAACTTTCCTTTTTTTTGACCCTAGAAAACTGCATAGAGAAGCAGACATTATATGCATGCTTCTGAAAACTGGTCATAAAAAAATAGCCATAAAAAGTCAACAATCTTTGCTGACTACTATAAGGAAACAAGCTAGTTAAGTAATGACTTCCACATTTACCACCTCTCAAATGTCTGCCATAGGGGACCTTCGTAAGGGCACAATGATGCCTCTCCAGTGTCCATATGGAATATTTAAGCCTCAAATTAGCAAGCTTAAAGTAGGCACTGGTATCTCAGCTTATACTATCTTGCTATTTAAGTATTTCACGAACAGCTATGCAAATCTGAAAGAGGAGTACTACAGATTCGCAGCTCCTTTACAGACACGTCAGTTAAACCAACCCACAAAACCTATATAGTTCAGGCAGCCTCTAAAGCTACCTTCACATCTGCATTTATGTAACTATCCCTGACTAGCACCTTCCAGCAGCAGCTCTCTATGAACACATTTTGGAAGTCATTCAGCATACTAGCCTGATTTTTAATGGAGAGAGTAGTTCATGTGGCTCCCTTAGAAATCAGGCTAGTAATTCATATTAGAAAAAGAAATAGCCATATTTTTATGTCACATTAATCACATTATCACATCAAAATCACATTAATCAAGATACTGGGATGCCCAGTACTATTTGCTATTTAAATAATAACACTTCCTAATGCACTCAGGTTAGCCAAGTGCCCACTCCTGCTTCAAATGTGTGTCTTGAATGCTAGTAATACAACATCAAACTACCTTTGCTTCACGCAATTCTTCCTCTCATTTTGGGGCACAATTACAATCAAACCCCAGTCCCAATTTTTCTATAAAGTATAAGTTGATCATTTGGCTATAGCCCATCATCTATGATAGTGTCAATGGCAAATGGCATCTTGCAGTTGATAGTTTCAGCAGGAAGTCAAAGTATTTGAATTAATCTCAGAATTTCAGTGATAAGAGATTACAAACAAAAAACTTTCAGCATTTCAAAGAGCAAATACTACAAAGAAGTAATCAGACTTTACAACACAAAACAAAACCAAGCAAAAATGCAGTCCCATCTTCAGCACGTCAGCAGTAGCTACAATGAAAATGAAAATAACTTCCTTTTGAACGCAGAAAGGGAAACTCACTTGCTAAGCATGCTCTGTAGGGCTTTGTGCAGATGTTCTTTCAATTCCTGGGACACTTTCTCCCCTAGATGAGCCAGGCAATCTTCTATTGAGCTCTCTGGATTGGCAGGACTGAATACTGGAGAAGTGTGGCAGTCAAATCCTGTACTAGTAAAAGCTGAGAGAAAAAAGATATAGATATATGCAAGTGCACCATCAGCCTCAGATTTCTTATACCACTAGTTAAGCACAACTCAAATCGGGGGGGAAGAAGTTATAACTTCATTGTCAGAACGTTCTATCAACATATTCCATCAAAACATATTTAGGCTAAAATTGCTCTGGAAGTGGTACTTACAAGACAGAGAACTACAGTCCCCTTCTAGGTCTTCTTAGCATAACTGTATGCTAAATGGTAAATTCACTGAAAGTGAAAATATTCTGAATTTTAAGCTAATGCCAAGCCTGAAAGAGCATCAAGAGAGCTTCTAGTCCATGGTCCATTAAAGCAATAACAGGTCTATGAAAAAGAAAATAAATCTAGAGCCCTTCTACTTTGGCTTCCCAGTTTACAATGCACGTGCAGATCAAAGATCTTTTCCAAATTATCGCTTGCTGGAAGTCCCATAGAAGTCACACTCATAGGTCAAAGCATGTCACAAGGGAGAATAGAAAAGCAAAACCTGACAGAACTGAAACGCTAGAGAGTTTAAGTCCATCCTCCCATGAATATTAGTTGCTGAGGAAAAATTTTACTTTTGTTATCAACCACAGCAGCTTAAGGGTTGCTTACATTTCATTATTTTTACTGGCCTATTAATTGCCATTTAATTGTTTGCTTTGGCTAGATGCCATTGCTCTAAATGGTAAAGTTTAACTATTTTACTTAATGTGACAAAGGGTAAAGTATTGGGGGAGGAAGGGAGGAAGAGACATTCAGTGCAGCCAAAATCTCTAAGTAGAGTACCTGTTACAAAATAACCACTGTTATATTGTACAGAGATTGTCAAATGAAATGAGAAAATCTGAGCCTGCACCTTCCAAGATTTCTTCATCAAGATGTTTTAGTTCCTCCTCAATTTCTATTTTAATCTTCTCCAAAGCCTCTTTCTCCAAAGCATGGTGTGCAGTAAGCTGTTGTTGAGTCCCTAAAAAAAAAAAAAAAAAAGAAAGAATGGAATAAAAGAATTACTCAAATATACTCAAATGGAATATGATACTGAAATTTGAACTGTAGTGAAATTCAAAGTGGAAATTATATTTCAGACTTCCCACTGCATTTTCTTGACTGCATTTATTACAATAGTTTTATTACATAAATCCAGAAACATAAAAGCTTTTGAATGTGTTCAAACCAAAGCACATAAATAGGCAATAATTAAAATTAATACACTCAGTATCAACCTATACCAGACCCAAGCAGATCTCTTTACAGTTCACAATATTAAATTTTAACATGGGGGGGAAAGGGGGACACACATCCCCCAAGGGTGTCACATCTTGTTGTGTCAAGATGTGACACAACAGGCACAGACAGAACTATGTGACTTTTTTTTTCAAAATTTAAGGGCAAAAAAATTACTATAAGGGTAAGACAGCACTGGCACAGGTTGCCCAGAGAGGTTGTGGAGGCTCCCTTCCTTGGGGCTGTTTCAAAGACGCCTGGACAAAGTCCTGGGCAACATGCCCTGGGTGACCCTGCTTGAGCAGAGGGCTTGGACTAAATGATCTCTAAACGCTCCTTCCAGCTCCAGCCTTTCTGTGATTCTGTGAAACACACAAATCCGAGAAAACGCTACTGAATTTCAATCTTTCTAATAAAAGACAGTATGATAAAAAAACTACTCAAATAACTTTCTGCAAAAGTACTAGTGCAGAAAAGAGATGTTGAAGACATACATGCCACTTCAGAACTCTTGCTATTTAGCTGCCTTTTTTTTTTGTTGTTTTTGTTTTTTTTTGCTCTTCTTCAATATTTCCTCAGTTTTATCCCATTGGCTTTCAAATATGAAATCCCCATGTTCTTAAGGAACACTACAGAAATTGTTCCATTATCACCACACCACACCATACTGAATCAAAAGCCTAATTCTGAATTTCCCCTTCTTTTGTTTTGATCTTCCAAAACAGTCCTATTCAGAGATATAATAAATATTGCACCCACAATTGCACCCACAGGTATACAAAAGTGGACTTGTAGCAACTTGCATGTTATATAAATAAACAAATAAAGTTGACCTCAAAGCTTCTCCGTTCTGTCTACTCCTTTCCCTGAGTGTCAGGAAAGAAAGTTTTAAGTCAGCAGGCCTCATCATCCTCACATTCTGTTGCTTTTAACAGTATCAGTGATTATATTTCCCCACTTGCATTTTCTTGGATCTCTTACTTTTGAATATGCCTTAAAATTATTTTGGGGAACTTCATGATGTCCAACACCCATGGTTTAGAAGCCATCTTCTGTCTTATTTTCCTGTAACAGTGCCTGTGTCTCCTACCCATGCAGCCAACAGCTCTCAAATCTCTCATCCTTTCTGCACCCTCAGTAACTGTTGGCAGGTCTTCCTGGATACCTGGGCACTATTTTGATGTACAGAACATCTTCAGTCAGTTGAAGGAAATGAAAAGGGAGGGGATTTACATCTGTAATGATAATATTGTCTGCCCTTACTGCATGCTTTTCAGCATACCTTTTTTCATCCCTGTTTTAAAGACACTAAATCATAATTTGGCAGTCTATGAACAAATGTTTTGGTTCATCTCTAGTTAAATCTGCTTGAACTCACTTTAATTATTGCACCACCCTCCCCTTTTCTCCATAACAGACACACTATAAACACTAATTTTCATATTGGAGTGTGTTTTCACTCCAACCATTATAAGTTTTAAAATCAGCTAACACACGCAGATACCTCATACCCACAATAGAGTGCAATTTCTGTATTTCAGAACTCTTGAGTAAGCTTGTCATGTCATATACTCCTGAAAAACAAGCTAAAAATCTTCAAAATCAACCTACCAAACATTTGTTTCTGCTTACGTGTGCAGCTTCCTTATGGATACCTGTGAGACAAATTCATGTGAAACAGATACATAGGACAATGCAAAATGTTTATACTTACTTCAATAGTTTTAAAAGGCCAACAGATGGTTAGTTTAGTCTCACATTACTTAACCACACAATTATATTGCCATTACCATATTCAGAAAAACTTTATTTAGCTCCTGAAATCCCTTTTTCAAACAGTCTCATTTTGTCACTCTGATCCATAAATTCCGGACAGGAGCAAACTGTTCCTCCTTTTGGTTAATAAACAGACACTCACTAATACCTTGTGAGTGCCCTCAAGGTCTCTGAATGGCTGAATCACTGCTTTGCAGCCAAGCCCAGTGGGTACGTGCAAACACAGTCTTGTTTTAACCTAGGTTTCACCCTGCATATGGAAGGAAAGAGGGTATTCAGAAGAGCACCCGTTCTCACGGGACCGATGTGATGGTGATCACACATGACAAGCTGTCATACTTGATGAGAGGTCATGTGGAAAAGGGAACGAAGTGAAATTCCATTGCAACCAGCGCACAAAAGAGCCGTTTAGATAACCAGCGCTACTGAGGCAATGGTTTCCATCCCCTAACACCCACAGCTTTGCAGCAGCTGCTGATTCCAACAGCACCTGATCGTTCAGTCACGCCAAAACACCAGAAACCTACCCCTCCTGGCTCAGTGACTTTGCACGTTTATCCCCCTATCACAGGGCTTCAGCTTTCTACATCTTCTGTATGTTGTCCCTTAGCCACAACAATGCACCCAGTATGGGAGAATAACACATGCTAATACCAAACTTCTTAAGAGAGCAGTTATCCTTTTCCTCCTTTAGAGAATTTCCAAGTCACTTTGAAAATAATTAGGATAAGACTGTAAAAATAGCTTCTGGTAAAGCAGGAACATCATATTTTCATTCTCTATTAATGCCAAATATTCACCTCATAAATGATACTTAAAAGATTCATGAAGAAGAAATGTTTTCTAAGCTGGAAAACAAAAACAAAACAAAAAAAACAGGTCCACCTATAATGGGTCTTTGGTACACTGACCCTGAAAGGCTTCTTGCCCTTTGAAAGGCACAAAAAACTTTTCTAACAAAATTCTTACACACGTACAAAAAAAGTACATTCCACTTTCTCCTTAAGCAATGTGTTATCCTTCTGCACAAGTGTTTTCTTGTTAATAGTTCATTTTTCAGGTATACAGAGGTAACATGCCAAGTAGAGGAAAAACATGCCCTAAAAGTCCATTGATAACTGCACCACAGTCAGACAGTGCAATGACCGGTAGCCTGATGTAATACTTCAATGAAACTCTACCATTAAGTCCAGTGCAGAAGCCTAGTAACAATATAAACAATATAAAATTAGCCTATTCACAAGTTTGACTCTTGGAATCACGGAGGGATGGAAGTCATTCCTCACAGTTATAGAGCCAGTACATCTGATCCTGTTGTATTTGTGTCAAGTTGACAAGAGGAACTAGAAGACAGTGAAAAAAAGTTGCATGTCTTTTTACTTCAGTTGAATGCAGGGTCACTGAAAATGGTGATCTTCGATGTCACAAATCTGGGATTTTTTGTTTAATATCTATTACTTTAACTTATCAATATATCTGCTTTCAAATTTCAAGTCTCTAATAGTTATCTGCATACTTAAAAACCACAGTTAACAACCAAAGAGACACAGGAAATTGCAAACTAAGTCTTTCCTTTTGTGGGCAGAGAGGCTTAAGTAAGTGGGAATTTACATCTTTAGAGGTACCCCCTCTTTCCTCTCTAAGTCACAACCCCAAGAATTGCATGTCTTCTCCTGAGTTCAAGAAATAGCTCCCCTATTACCTCTAACTGGATGTGTATGACATACCATTTATAGCTTTTCAGATTGTGCTTTTTCAGTCAAATTGTATATATTTTCTGCAAGGGAAAGTTCTTAAGGAATAAGTTACTTAGCTGGAAAAAAAATTTACAAACTCATTTCCCACAGAATGATAACAGGTACTATGAAGGATAAATAAGAGAGATATGGAGGACAAAGACAACCAAGATACCCTATAACACCTGCTGCATCTGACAACAGAAACCCCTATGACAATAGTTATCCTACCCATCATGGTCAACATCTTATTATAAATCTACTAACGTTAGATTTGGGATTACCACAGAGGAGCCTTGAGCTCACCTACAACGCCATAAACTCTGACCATCTCTGAATATCTGTACCTGTATTTCCTGATAAGTATCAGAGCTCTCTAACCGGTGCATGTGAACAAATGTATGTAAAATTGACATCTAGTATCCCAGGTCAACACCACTTAACAATAAGAAATATGTTTGGGAAACCACCACCACTGTAATAGCTTGATTACTGAATATGCACAGTACTTTAAACAGCAATCTCAAAACAGATAATTAATGGTAAAAAGGAAAATGTGCACAGTAATTGGCTTAAAACAGATAACATGTATCTCAGGAAAACTGTAAAGCTGTCAAAGTTTTGTTGACCTCTTGTGCAATCTGTGCCACGCTTAATAGTGACATTGATTATAAATCTTGTAGATGCTACTGTGACATACAAGGCTTCTTAGAATTCCGTTCGGGAGTCTATCTAGGAAAACAGAAAAAAAAATGCTTCCCTTAAAATCACATTTGTAACTATACGCTTATTCGTTGGAATCAAAGCATGGAGAAATCGATCAAACACACACACAAAACCCAGAAATATACTAATAAATAATCCCTTTAATCAAATTTCAAGAAGTAGTTATAATAAGTGTATTGAACCAAACTATGTGGACACTTGTAACATAGCAAATAGAACAAGTAGCTGCATTAGGAAACCTCTATGAGTGTGAATTTCAAAGGAAGAAACTAAGAAATGCATTCCAATATTTGATATTTATTTTCAGCGTATTTTCAATACTTGATATTTATTTCACTGAAAAATTCCTTCCACATTTTAAGTAATTGCACTCATTCATCGCTCCAGGTTGTATAAATTTACACAGATGATATCATATCCTGTCTGCTGTATCAGATTTCTTTGAGAAACTTTTATCATTTACCTATCTCAAATTCTACCAAAAAGTAGTGGTGTTTACTGCTAATGTACTCTTGCCTGCAGTTATGCAGAATCATTATTTTTCCAGAATTGTGTCTGGAATGGAAGTAATTTCTAATATTGTTCCTAAATTTGCTGTTTTTTCATCTAGAGACACTGGGATCAACCGCAAAATTCTACACATCTCTTTTTTTTCCTGATAAAATAGCCTTTTCTGCAAGTGTCTAGAAAACTGCAGATAGATCTCTCTTCAATACCCACACTGAAGAGCAGTTCTCCAAACTCTCTCTGGATATTTCTCTCCAGAAATATCAGGTGTTGACTTACAGATTGGCGCCTTTGCCTGAAGTCAGAACAGTTTTTAGCAAGAAGAACTAAAGCCACATTTCTTGCAACAAATCACAATGGACCAAGAGATCCTCAAAGAAATTATAGTAAGACAATTCTTTGTAATTTGCCCAAGCTTTCTCTTGACTAAATTAATTCTGTCTGGAAGTCATCACTCTATTTAAGAATGTTTAGTCTGCAAAAAACTAAATACAGGTTTTTATGTGAAACAAGTGTCTTAAATATTTTACTCTTAACTGAGCTTTGGGAACAGGAAGACATGTCAGGAACAGAACTCTCCAATGTGAAATGCAAGAAAGCACAGCTTTGGGGGAAATCACCAGAGCTGGAAAACAGAGGCGAATGAACAAAAGCATTCAATTTTCTCCTGCAAGTTCCTCAAGAGCTAAAGTGGCTGTACTACTCTTAGGAAAGACTGCTTTTTTGTGGTTGTTTTGAGCTATTTTATACCTTTTCCTTTATCCAGGATATTGAAGCTTCACTGAATCTTCTTTGGTATTGGACAGCGAGATCTAGAGGCCTGCAATAGAAAGAGCCTCACAGGAAGCATACAAATAATACCTACACCTAGTGTATCTAATTTCCCTATTCTTTCTACATGCAAGGGAAAGCAAGAGAAGGTCCTCCAGAGTGTAATTCAAGGTGCCTGTAATGAGGATCTTGCTCTGAACTACCCTCTACAAGAGCCTCTCACTCCTCAATGTAGGTGGAGCCTAAAAGGAAAAACATAATGAGGCCTAAAGTCAGCATTTCTGGATACTCCCTTTATACTGTAGCATAAAGTATAAATTGAACAAAGAGTAAAGATTCATCTGGACCTCTGAAATGCATATAAAAGAGATTATTATATAGCAAAGAGTGAGTACCTCATAAGAATGAAAAGCATAAAAAATTGTTTTGTAACTAAAGTACAATCAAATACTCGTTTAGCAATACACCAGCATGCAAGGTTTTAAACACCAGGAAAACAATCAAAGTACCTCAGAATCTGCCAGGATACTATACCAATGGCTGGGTGATGATACAGCATGAAAAGACACACTGACAAACATGCTGTAATGTCCCATCATTATTATCCTGCAAATATTTTCCTTATGAAAAATAGAAGTTCTTAATTCATGGTGGCAGTCTAAACAATTATTCGTTTTCATTTACAGGCTTGCACTTCTCTCTTGTTCTTTACAGGTTTCCAATACCACACTTGCTACTGTAATAACCACTTAACTCCCACTAGTGCATTAGGCAGTGCAGCTAATAACATTTACGGGCTGCCTGTTCTCTCCTCGTCTCCTTAGGGGAGAAGCTTAAAAAGCAGAGTGCTTTACGGCAATTTTCAGCAAGATCTAAGCAACAAGAAGGTACAGATTGTACATTCCTTCATATTCAATCAAAACGCATACAGCACTTTACATTAAGCACATGATGCTTAATCACAGATAGCCTAAGAGTGTAGCTGAAACTGTTACAGCAACAAGAAAAGCAGTAGAAAAGATTTTACGGAAAATGGAAAAACGACTGTTGGACAAACAAAAAACTTCTGCAAAGAGAGAAAACAGGAAAGCAACAGCAAAAGTGAAGAAAGTGAAGAAAGAAAAATAAATTCTTAAAAAAGAATAAAATGTTTTCACTTGAATTTTTTTTCCAGTTTTGATCAAAAAGTAGTAAAACACAGAGATCGAATCACAATGAGATGACCAAGGGAGGAAAGGTTGCGTCTACTTTCTGTTGATGCTGGTGAAGAAAGTGCGTTTCTGTTTAGGATGGAAGGATTACAGCTAAAGCGATGAAAGTATCAGTGTCTAAGAGTATTTTAATAGCAAGTCCAAGTCCATCCCACTGTAACATAAGCTAGCCTATCTAAATATTGGATATGTGATATAGTGTGAGTAGGAGATTCCACAGATCTCTTTAACCAAGACCTCAAAAGTCCTCCCAATTAATTATAAAATTTGGACGTAAACATCTGTAGCAGTACCTTCTCTTTACACAGTTTTAATAATGTTGTTAAATTCAAACATTTTTTAAAGGTTTCTGAAATGAGACACAATTGGGAAGTGTCCTTTCAATTTTCAAATATTTCATAGGTAGCTATAACCAAATGATAAAAAGAAAGCTTTAAGACTAAGTTTCCCTCCCGAGTCCTTCATTTTCAGAATGAAACAGACTCTTCCATGTGGTAGGTTTCTATGAACTTCAGATATTCCCAAATATAGTCCAGTTATCCCAAGTGGATATCCAGAACAAGATGTTATTCCTAAAGTAACTACTTCTTCCAACAAAGAGTTTTAGGAAATGGAATCTTGGCACGAAGGGGCATCTCCCTTCACAGACCACAGATGTAGCCAAAGCAGAATAGGCAGATCTTAAACATACAATATTTAATTTTGTAAGTGCTATGCGAGATAATCATCACATGTTGCATATTTTAGTCCCAAACTGATAAAATTATTTCTACCACATCTTTGATGATATATTTTCATTTTAGTGATCTGCCATTTCTTCTGATGACAGGTAAGTGGAGTAAATGACAGGATATGCATTCTTAAATGCTCAACCAAGGGAAAAAATTCAAAAAGTGGCCTTTTTAAAAATAAGACTTTCATCAGAATAAGTGACTGAAACATCATCAAGAATTGACAAGCCACCATCATAATCTTGACATACATTCCTTGTTTTAAGTGCTTGCTACCACAACATTAAGGTAGTTTTTATTACTCCTTGGAATATGAAACAATCTACCAAACTTCTCTTGTTATGTCCGATTTATATATGCATAATCCTGTTTGGGAAGAAATACTTGATTCCAAACAATCCTTGGCTTCTTAAAAATAAATAAATGCAGTATAGGCCAAATTAAGTCTCACATCTCCATGTTACCACTGACTGACAACAACAGAAGTGTTAACATAATATGGCAAAAATATTTAGTACATGGCATTGCTTAGGTCATCATTCAGGGCTTACACTGGTAAACACCACTTCACCCTGCTTATTTCCATTTGCCTCTGCAGAAACATAAACACAGGCTCAGATTCTCAAGATGGCTCAACAAAGATAATAAATACTCATCCTGAAGACAGATATTTAAAATCACTTATTTGCTTCATAAACACCAATCACCTCTGGCACAGGTGAAATTAAAATAGCATTCTAAATGCAAACAGCTTTGTTTCCATAAGCATTTTTTCACATTATTTTGAATGAATAATAAAGACTAAACACTAAATATCTGGCTGACATTCTACACATATGTGCACAAACTGGACAAGACTATAAGTGACTGTCAAAACAATTACACAAGTATATACAGTATATCACCTTGAGTTGGAGGAGGAGGAGGATGCTCCTGTGGCTTCTCTTGTGATGAAAGTCCCAGGTAGCTGAGAACTACGTATTTTGTTTCATAATGAAATCCTACAGGCACAGCAGTAGAGGACGCCATTGGGTTGACTTGCAGTGTTTCAGTGCTCTTATTGGGCACACAGAATTTTCTCTGGGTAACAGATGAAGCCTGTTAGGAAAGAACATAGTGTGTTTTTTTTCTTTTGTTTTGTTTTTTTATAAGTTTGCAACAGGTCATGAACTCATACATAACAAGGAATTATGTAATGATGTTAAAGTATGATCCAGATGTTTGTCTTGATATTGTATGCATTCTTATTAAAATAAGAACTGTGCAGAGTCAAACCAAATACTCCCCAGTCCAGCAACCTGCCTGACTGTTGCCAGCAGTGGAAATTCTCACTCCCACTTCACATATGAACTCTCACATTAAAGCAACAGCTCCTCACCATGTGTCCTCTTCCCAAAAGTGTCCCAACAAATGCATACAGAATTTTGAGGAGCTCTGAAGACTTGGCTAACTACAGTTTAAGGGAAGAGTTCATAAGAGTCTCTCTTCCCCTAATCCTCAGATGAGTATTTTCTTGCCTCTCATATTCTCAGCTCTTGTGATGCTCAAAATTCTTCCTGCAGCAAAAGTGACCACAATTGCCTCAAATTCATTACTGTTACCGTTCCAACAGTGGTGGAAAACATATGGTCAACAGAGGAAATAAAATCCACACTTATTGCAGCAATTGGACAAGCAGATGGTTGTGTGTCCTGGGCTTCTCACCCAGGCATAAATACTGATGAAACACAAATTCATATCCAAAGGCAACTTCTGGCCAAGGATCTTCTATGTTTTATTCTACTTGTTTAGTTACTTTTCAAACATCTGAATGAGAACAGCAGAAAAGACTAAGATAAAAAAGAAATAAACAATCAGAAGGGACAAAGGAAAAAAGAAAAACCTCGGGAGACAACATGGGGAGCAGGAAAAAGCCATACAACAGATTTGAAGGAAGCTTCAGACTAACACACTTTTAGTAATTTCAATTAGGTACAGTCTGGATAACTTCTTCCAATGTACAAGCAGGCTGATGTATTAAATAACAATAATTGGGGCTTCAAACTCATCAATAACTTCAGAGAGTGGTTCCTGAACAAGTAGTACCTCACACTTAGCCACCAGACTGGATACTAAACTGAAAGGCACAGAGGCTAGAGGCTACAGAACAGCTACTTAACAAGTATCAAAGATGCTAGACAGTTTATTAGTTTGAAACTACATTCATCTTCAGAACAAATAATTAAACCAGGTTTAGCAGTAAAAATGTAGTAAGGGAAAAACTCTACAGTAAATACCAGCAGAAATTGGCTTATCTCAGGAGGCTTCCCAACTACATTTACACTGTCCTGAGATTAAGACAGGAAAACAAGTTGGCAAACCAAAACATTATCTGCAAACAATGCCTCAAGATTAAGAAAAAATAAAAAACAGAGCGTGAAAGAGAAAAACATTGATCTGTCAAGCTCTAATGTGGGTAACTTCTAATGCCCCTCCTCGCTAGAAAGAAATTCAGATTAACAGCAGTACAACTGGTTAGTGAGATAAACAGAACCAGAACTATGCTCTGGCATGATTATTTTTTAAGTAGCTTGGCAAAGAAAAGTATCTGTCAAACTAAAAGCTGCAAAGCAAAAAGAGTTGGTGGAAAATTGGCTAGGTGATCTTTCTTTAATCTTTAGCAATTCTAGCTTCTGAAATTCATTCAGCTTTGGAAACAGAGGAGGAATCTTTCATGAATATGTAAGCCCTGCCTCTTCTTGCGTATTTCAAAACACTTGAAATCCTTTACCAGAAAGATTTAATTTGGTCTTTGCTACTTAAGTATCAATCTATATAGAAACAGATGTTGAGACTTTGAGCCAACGCTCATCTCTTCCTCCCTCAGAGCAGTAATCCTACCTTTACGTTATCTCCTCTAGCCGAAGGATCTCTAAAGGCAACGTGCTGCACTTCAGAAACATAAGATGTTACAGCAAAGGGTAAGAGCAGTATTTGAACAGTTCACAGTTATCCCTCTGCCACTATCACAAACAGGCCTGGACAAAAACAATTGCTCAAAAAACAAACAAACAAAAAAAAACATTAGGAACCGTCAGACCTCACACAGATGTGAAAGATGTCATTCACCCAAAAGCAAAATCTCCCCTCACAATGTCTGCATAGTGAATGGCAGCCCTTCAAGAAAAACTGAACAGACCCGTCTTGAAAGAATCACAGTCTGATGCACGGTCCAAGGAAATCCAGACACTAAGCTGTGTATCAAAGGACAAGGCTGAATATACAACAAAGGTTTATTATTTACCTAGAAACCCAAATCAACACTGAAAATGAAAGAAAAAAAAAATCTGCCAATACAAAAAGAACACTCCACACCACCACAGCCATCCATACGCAACAGGGAAACCTAATTCATGAAAATTTTGGCATGTTCAACTCAGCTCCTCTAGAGGAAATGGGGGGGAAGAGAATCAGACACATTATTGAAATAGTGGCTAGCATTCCTCTGGAAAAGGATAAAAAATAAAATTAAAACAAATCGCTTCAGTTAATACAATCTGATAGGCAGTCTTATACTGAAACGACAAGGGAAATATAAGAACTTGCATGGAATAAATACCCTAGGCTTTATATAAAAGAACATCAGAGCAGAAATGCATTTCAAAGTCACTGATCTTCCCTTCAAAAAAGCAAATAATGCAATCATTCAATTTACTCAAAACAAGACTGTTTTTCAAGGACGAGTGGGACTTAAACAGGACACCCAGATTGAAAGGCAAGATCAGAGGAAGAAGAGCTTTCCATTTACAGGAGCATGATGCAAACGAGTCCAGAAACTTTTTAAGAGAACAAGACAAAAGCTTGTATGACAGATGTAAAGGATCAGAAAAAAAGGCATGATACTGTGCCAGCACTATGTGAGCTTCCATGGCAAGGGAAAGAGGGTTACTTTTGGTGTTGAATTTTGAACATAGGAATATTGCTCCCACGGAAGCCACAGAAACCAAAACTGTTACTGTCAAAGAATTATGTCCTACAGAAAAATTGCAATCCTACTCCCTTCCTGCATGCTGAAGAGAGTGAAAAAGCAACACTTGCTCAGGCTTCCTTAACTTTTCACTCCTCCAACCCTGCTGTCATTTTTTTCTACATATGGGCTCGGTTGTTCAACTGATCTGAGAACTGGAGTCCTCAGTTCCTCGCACAGTCTGTCACATCCTAATCCACACAAGAGCTATACCTCATTTCAAGGGCAATGTAAAAACTACCAACAAATACAACAAATATAATCCTTTAAGGAAGTGGCTCTATTGCGGTTTAGTCCTTTCCCGTATAATCCTCGCGTGCATCCAACTACAAATTCACTAACTATAATTCAAAACCCCAAATGAAACAATATTATAATACTGTCCTTAGGACAAACATCCAGCTGTCATCAAGAGCTACAGGCTCTCCATCGATTGTTGCTGGCTAGAAACGTGCCTGATGCATTTAGAGCTGTGCCCTTACAAAGTATTTTATTGCTTGTTTATCAGCTAAAGAACAGATGACCCATACCGTTAATGATTTCCATTTAATGCCCCAAAAACTCTAATCACAATAGCACAGTTGTAGACTGCCTTCATTACAAAAATAACACCAACATCCTGAAAGTCACTAAGTCACACTTGAAAAGTCAATTATTCCAGGGTGGGAAGCAATTTCCATCTACAGCCCAAGTTACCAAACTTCACTTACCGGCTGCTAATGTTTGTGCTAGAGTACTGCTAAAATAGTCCCTTCCTGCTGCTGGAGAGTTATTTCAGAACATCAGTGGTCTCAGCCAGGCAGTGCTAACCCAAGCACAGATGGTGAGATTTAGAGATGTAGCAAATCCATAGTACAAGAGTTCAAATCATTTTTAGGGAAGCAGGCTGCTGAAATATTCTAGGTCATCCTCCTGATAACCCCCTCTGTTACATGCAACCACATTTAGCACTGTAAGCTCACCATGTTTCAGTCCAACCTAAATTATATTTATACTGTGCTGTGTTTTACAATTTTCAGTCGTCAGGGAGTTGTTTGCTGGTCACAGATCTAGAAAACCACACTCCATATGAGCAAAAGAAAAACAGCCAAGTGTTTTGCAAGTTTACCAGAAAGGCTCTATGGATATTTTGAATAAAGCTTGCATGTAGGGACTAGTTCCACCTTGCAGCAGTTTGTCTCTGAAAACATTTCACCTACCCAGTAGCATTCTCCAAGGCATCCCAGGCTAGAAGATAATACCCTCAGAGTGTTTTTTGATATATTGCAGTACTGCATAACAGATACTGAATGCTTTCAATAACCTGATAATTACTGGGTTCAAATGTATCAATTCCTACTGGAAATGAATCAATACTACATCCATTATTCATTTGCCAGAGGCACTTAATGGATACAAATACTGGAAAACGGGGTAATTTTTTATCTGGCTACAGTTTTGGTTGGCCTTAGATGGAAATGCAATTAAATGAGCATTTTGCTTTTCTTTTACAGAAAAAAAAGATAAGTAAAAAACACTTATGAATTATCTAGTGCAAAGGTTTTCAGCTATTCCTAGCTTTAAAGCGCCTTGCCACAATATTAAATAATTGCAAACCGAACCTTTGTTTGCAAATGTGTGAGAAAGCCCAGTTTGCATTTGCTGTGTTTCCATTTGCCATGTGCCGCTTGCACTCGAAAGCAAACCAGTCAGCAGGTAGCTCCCGCTGGAGCTCTGCTGCTGCCGCAAGTTTCCAGCGCGCCAGGCAAACACAGGGATGAAACCCACGAGCAGGTCCCTCGGAGCGCGGCGTAAGCTACTCAGTTACTACGGCAATGAATGAGATATTTATATCGAGGCAGGGACAGCAAGAGGCACCGAGGCGGGCATGAGTCAGCCGGCAGCGTTTGGGGCGCTCAAATCACACGGCTCCAGCGGTGCCCGCGCCAGGTGCGGCCACCAAGGCCGCGCGGCCCGGGGCGTCCGAGCGGGCTGCGCCTGGGGCCCGGCCCGCG
>VWPW01028649.1:0-16965 GCA_013389825.1 Crypturellus undulatus | reverse complement strand
CGCCGGGCGGTTCGAGCCTTGCCCTAATTTGCCGCCGCCGCCATGACGGAGGGGCGGGAGGGGAGGAGGGCAGCGCGAGCGGGCGTCACGGCATGGCGGCCGCGCGCTGCGTCACGGCGCCGCCCCCTCCCCCGCCCCGCGCGGCGGGAGCGCGCTGCCGCTACGTGACTTCCCCCCCGTCCGCCTCCGCCAGGCGGAGCTTCCGCCTCGGTAGGTGTCATGGCGGCGGGGGCGCGGCACGCCGCGCGGGAGGAGCCGCCGTGCGCGGTGCCCCCGCAGGCCAAGGGAATAAACGAAACAAGACGGGAAGAAACGCGCACGGCGCACGCAGCGCTCCAGGGTGCCATCTGCAGCGAGCGCTGCCTTCGCTTCGTTGTGTTCGCTTGCTTCCCTCTGCTAACTGTACCGGCAGCACGGGGGAAGAAGCCTCTTGTCACAGTAAATCATGCCGTAGGTCACCAAGACCGCTCAAAATAGCGTCACGCAAGGAACAACATTCTCGAACAATCAATGCATTTTTTTTTTTTTAAAGTAGTCCTGAGGATTTTGCAATCAGAAAGTGACAAAAGGTAACCAAAAAACAGAGGAGAAAACAGGTTTTGCATCTCACCGTGTATTTCTGTAATGAAAAGCTGGAGCTGTAACTGTTAAAACAGAAGCACAACCAACCTTAGTGGCTCACCACAAAACTTCTCTAAATTGCTTCCACCTGAAAGTCCTTGACCTCCTACCTCCATTTTGCTATCCAGGCCTTCCCCTCCCCTTGCTGAGTTGTATCCTGTGTCCTTCTGCTTTGCTCCTCATGATCCTTAATACTGCCCCACCATCTCTCTGCTTTTTTTCTTAAAAAAAAAAAAAAAAATTAATCAAAAACAGCTAATATAAACATGAAAAAAGAGTATTTCCTAGCTCTATACAACTGAGAGCTGGAAGTGACCTTGAGATACCTACCAGAGGTTCTTTTGATGGGGAGTCTAAGGCACTACCAAAACATCTGCTTTAAGGTCTTATCATCAAGTTTTTCTTCACATTTATCCCAAATCCTCTCTATTGTAAATTAAGTATGTAAATTAATAACTTTTTTTTTTGGAAGCATCTCTCTGCTTTTCAGAATGGCACACACCATGCCAACCGAAGTCCTTAAAACACTAGCTAGTGAGGGAAAACTGCTCCCTCTCTCGCACCGCACTCCCGATCTGCTCACTCCAACTCTGAGGCCTAATCCCCAGCCACCCCTCTCCCCCCCTCCCCCACGCCGAAGTGAGCCTGGAAACCGCGTAAGAGCGTAAGCGCCGGAAAACGCTGCTGTCCTTCCCACAGCTGCGAACAGCCCGNCTCTCGCACCGCACTCCCGATCTGCTCATTCCAACTTTGAGGCCTAATCCCCAGCGCCTCCCCCCCACGCCGAGGTTCGCAGCAGGGGAGGCCAGCCTGGAAACCGCGTTAAGAGCGTAACCGTCGGAAAACGCTGCTGCCCTTCCCACGGGACGGGACGGGACGGGACGGGACGGGACGGGACGGGACGGGACGGGACGGGACGGGACGGGACGGGACGGGACGGGACGGGACGGGACGGGACGGGACGGGACTCCCTGGCGGCAGCGGCGCCCCCGACCACCGCAAGATGGCGGCCTGCAGGACTGAGGCACGACGGGCCGTGCCGACCGCCGGCTTCCTATTGGCCGGAGGGGGCGGGGCGCGGTGACGCAGCGGCGGCAGCAACAGCTGTGACCCGAACCGGATTTGATTCCACTCGCGGTCGCCAACCGTCCCAGCGGTTTCAACTCGCGGTCCCAACGGTCCGTCCTTGCGCTGCTGCCGCTGTCATCATGGCGCTCAGCGATGCCGACGTTCAGAAGCAGGTACCGCTTGTGTAGCCGTGCCCGGGCGGGAGCCTGCGGCCCGGAGTGGGCAGTGCGGTGGCCGCTGCCGACTCAGCGCTCCTCGTGGCCCGGCCGGGGATGCGTGGGAGGGAGGAAGGGAGCCGGCGGGACGGAACCGAACGAGGAGGCACCGCTGCTGGCGGCAGAGCTTCTCTCGGGACTGCCTCCAGGGTGCGGGCAGGGTTGTCCTTGGAAGAGGCCCGGCTGGAGGCAGAGAGGTGGTGCCTGCGCTGAAACAGTAGTCGTAGCTGGGAGCAGATCCAGTGGCTGATTCACATTTTGGCCGTTGAGGAGGGTCTTCTGCTCTGCTGCCACACTCTCTTGTGAAGACAAGGAGAAGGGGAAAGGTGGGAATCTTTGGGAGGAACAAAGTCAGTTTCTGAGGGAGTTGATTTTTCTTTTCATTGGTGGCCACACATGGAGGAACTTTGCTCATACGTTTTGGTTACACCTCGTGACAGACTGTAATGAAAGAGGTCAGGAGTAGCCTTCAGGCTTCCTAGAGTATTTAAGCCCATTTTAAGGCAGATAAATATGACATTTTTACAGGCTATTCAACTGTCTTGCTTTTTTTTTTCCTCTCTTTTTCTCCATTTTTGTACCTTGAGCAGCATGGTGCACAGCTTCTCTGGCAGTGGAAAACTACAAGGCTAGAGCCTGGACTGTGGTGCTTTCTCCAGTCTGGACATTCTGTCCTTATTGACAGTAAACAGTGTTTTTCCCTGTAAAAGCTGCTCTGAGCTGGGTTGAAGGTGGTGGGGAGTGTTAAAGACTGCGCAAATCCAGTCAAGGCTGGTCAGTGGAGTTTGCTATGGGTGATGGGCAGATCAGTCAAGCACCATATGTCCTTTGCATCATAAGTGCTTAGTGTCTCACTTTCTCATTCAGTAAACATAGTCTGTTGGCAAGGAAACATCACATTGAAAGTAAAATCAGTTGGTTGCCTTTCTCCAAAAGAGGGATTGTGACATTACATTCTCCTGTTTCTTATATGCAAATGTAGGATTTTTTTTTCCTTTCTTTTTTTTTGATGATTATAACAATAAAGCTGACTTTGGGGTGATTTTGCTCAATAACCCTGGACGAGTTCAGGGTATACAGATACACTAAACACATAATGTAAATAGAAATACACATCTCTGACCTTCTTGTAATTATTTTTCCCTGTTGAAACTAGGATGAACCTGTTAAATGGAAAAGAGAACACCGCTTATAAGCGTGCTCAGTTCTGCTTGTGTATGAATCCTTGCTAGTGTGGACTTGGCAAATGATCCTCTGAACTACAACCACTTGCCTAGTGCTTTCAACATCTTTCACATTAGAAATTATATTTAACTAAAACATTTTTTCCCCATTGGTAGGTTTGGTTACTTTCTTCTGATAACAGTAGCTTTCAGATTCTTGTATGTAATCTGGCTAGTCATTTCTAGCCTAAGCCAGCTGAAATCTACCATGGAGAGATTAATCAAGCTAGTACATATACCCTGTGATGTGCAAGAGCTATTAACTTCATTTGAAATTAGCCCGTCATTTAAAAATAAATATTTTTGACTGCCTTATTAAAAATAAGTCTGTTTAGATGTGAAAGCTTCATGTAGGGTCTCTTTTCATTTCTGTGAAAAGCAAAAAGAGGATTCAATGCAAAAGAAATAATGGTGTGTTTAGCTTAATGTATTATTACAATGCAGACGTGGGAAAATGGATGCTGTATTATGGTTCTGTCCTATTCCTCTGACTTATTCAGAGGACATATCCTGAGCATCTGGAATTGCTTAAAGTATTTTTCCAAAGTTCAGAAACCAACCCAAACCAGAAGAAATTACTCAGTATTACAATGATTACTGCTGTTATTTAAAAAATCAAAAATAAAAAAGAACTTTAGTCTCCTTCAGCATTAGGTTATTCAGCGAAACAAATTCCCATATTTTATCAGCCTCCCTTATGGCTTCTAAAACGCCTCTCATCTGGTTTCTAAAGGTAGATCTCATGCTTGGATTTACCAGACTTCTAATCAGGTGAACAGGATAAGAAGCTCAAATTTCAGGTGACATGCTTACAGAAATATTACAAAATGGAGTTAAATAAGTGGAGTTAAATAAGTGCTGACTTGATCTTAAGAAGGGAGATATTTTCTTCACTTCATCCATTGTACATGCTTAAAATCTTCCGCTTGTTTGCTGACTTCTTTTTTTATTTTTTATATGGACATGATGCTGCTCTGCACGTCTTGGTTATCTTTACATTGCCACCCTTTTCTTTCTTTAAAATACTTAATTTCAACATGAGACTATAAATAAGATCTTTCATCTTTCATCATTTCATTGTCAGATCAGCTTGAGAAATATTTCTCTTCACTAAGTACAAGTAAAAAGTCAGTAGGGTCTTATGGTCCACTAAAAGACAAAGCATTTGCCAGTGGAAATGGCTGCGTTCAAAAGTGTGGTTTGGGTGTGTATGAGTCCTTATAAGGTGCCCCAAATGTGAACTTAAACTTAAGACAGGTCACAGGTTGGCATGTAGGCATAATGAGCAGAACCTGCCATAACTGATTTTCCTGTGTTTGAGCTGCCTGTCTGATGCTTTATAATGTTGTGGAGTCATTTTTCAAAAGGTTCTTTAAATCAATTCTATTAATGCATACCATGCTTTAAAGCAGCATGTGATATACCTGATGTGGTCTTGATCAAGTAGCACAGCTATCCCTGATTTCTTCTTCCCCAGTCCCTCCAAACTAATACGCAGTTGCTTTGTGAAATCACCGAAGAAAGGAGTTTGTTTGTTTGTTTGTTTTATGGAACTTTTGTCACAAGCTCATGACCTTCTAAGTTCCTACAGAATTTTTTATATCACCGAAGAAAGATTTCTTTTGCATGTAAAAGGAACATCTTCATCTGCCCAGGGTGATCAGTAGCCCTTTTCTTTAAGCACTCATCTTGAATGGAAGATCCAGGTTATTTTAACTGCTGTCTGGTCTGGCTTAGAGCAAAAACTCCACTTTTAATCTTCCATGTTTCATGTGAATAGCGCAAGAATTACACTACTTAATTGTATTATACAAGGATTTTTTTTTCTTAACTCCTGGGGATAAAAATTCCTGTTCTCATTCAGTAAAGAATGTACATATTCAATCTGGCATTTGTACAGACTGACTTCAGTTTTTTTTTTTCATAGTTGTGTTGTGCTTCTAATTAGATTCTTCTTAAGGTATCCACTGAAATGGCATTGTACAGAATTATTATTTTTAAAAAATAGACTTTCTTGCAGCCTGTGTTACACTGAAGTAATTTTCTGACTTGTAAGCTCAATTGAATTTCTTTGAAAGCGTCACTATTATAAGAATTAAAGAATAGGTTTGTAGGGGCCTCTTATGGAACAGAGGAAACCTTGCCTTTTCATCAAAAATGCATGCATTTTGATTTGCAATCAAAAATGTTTTCTTTTTTCTGTCTTGTTGTAGATCAAGCACATGATGGCTTTCATTGAGCAGGAAGCCAATGAAAAGGCTGAAGAAATAGATGCAAAGGTAAAAATGGTGGTTCAGTGTAGTAAGTGCAATAGGAGAACTGCATCTGGCATCCTATTTTGATAACTATCTTATAACATTTCCGAAAGATACAACTTACTTTGCACTTAGTTTTTATCTAGCAAAATGATGCTACTAAAGAAACAGGATGTTTATTAGCTTCTGACAGATCAAATCAAGACCGATGAGTTGGAGCTACTTTTTGTCAACTCTCATAGTGCTTAAATATGAACTTGTATGCAGCTATATGCAAGTGGTAAAATGAGATTTAAGTGTTAATGTGATACAGTAGATGAATTGGAAGACCCTCTGTCCTCCCCCATGGCCAATAGCTAACTTGGCATCACTGATCTCTGAGCCAGTTCATAGCTGTATCTAAATTTGTATAGCCACCCATAGACTCGGTTCTAGATGTGGTTAGTGGCCATCACAAGGAAAAAAAGCATCAATTTAAATTTAAGTCATGAGCTGAATTAGTTGCAGAATTGTTCATATGAAGGGAATGAACATAATAGGAACCTGGTGATAGAATACAAATGTTTACTAAAGGAGGATTAATGGTATCCTACAATCCTACCAATTTACATTATATAAAAAATCTTAACTAGTATTTGACTCAGTCTGTGTATTATTATATTAATAATCTTCCAAAAACATTTTGATCTGGACAAATATCTAATTGCTTCTAAAGCAGCTGTTCTTGGTGATTTCCAAGGACGGGTCAAAAGCTGAGATTAGATACTCGGGTATAAAAAGGAAAATTCTCATGTGATTTCAAATGCTATATAGCTGGGCTTTTTTTAAGGTAATACCTACACTATCACTCGTCTTCTTTAAGCATTCCTTAAAATCATGGAGTTCAAGGACACTGAGCGCTAAGTAGCTTACTCTAGGTAGGAACTCTTGTAGACTTTCTCCTTTCTGGCTACCAAAAAAAAAAAAAAAAAGCCAGGCATGAAGCTCAGACAAAAGAGAATTTAGTTTCTTAGCTCTTCACTGACTGCATAACATATAGGGTCAATAATTACATGCGTGAGGATTCCAAAGAGAAATGTGACCTGTCAAACATTGATAAAATAAATTTCTTCTTTGTTAGAAAGGTTTTAGCAAAAACATGCTGACTTGACTATTGTCTGAAATATTTTGCTTGTATGGAACCAGGAATTTTATCATCCCATCTTATCCATTAATGTGTTAAAGCATAGCCATTTCATTTTGATTTTTTTTTTTCAGCCTGTGAAATAAATTTCCACCTCAGTTATTTAATTTTTACTCTAGGCAGAAGAAGAGTTCAACATTGAGAAGGGTCGCCTGGTTCAAACACAGAGACTGAAGATCATGGAGTATTATGAAAAGAAGGAGAAACAAATTGAACAGCAAAAGAAAATGTAAGTTGCTTAAATGGTCAACTTCAGAGCTTGAGCTGCCATCTTCCAACTGATTATACAATAAACTGCTTTTCCTTGGGAAGTAGACAAATTGAAACTAAAATACTGACTTTCTGGGGGAACTATTGAAGCAGCATTACAATAGTATAACTTCTGAGAGGTGTGGTGAAAGAATCTTCTATGTTTCCAAATGTAATTATTGTGTAAAGCTCCACATTGGTGTGTTATCTTGGGACTAATGATCATGTTAGGTTTTGGATTTGGTGGGCTGTTATTGAAGGAGATGGTTCTGCATTGTAATCATTTGTGAAAGTTCAGAAACATTTCAGACAGGTCAACAGGCTTGTCATTAAATATGTAGACTTGTTATCTTTAAATGTAAAGTATGCAATTAAATATAGTAATTCTAATATCAGTGTTCAGAGTTTGGTAGATTGATTCAACTTCCCCATGCAAATTGCAGTCAGATGTCCAACCTAATGAATCAGGCGAGACTGAAGGTCCTGAAGGCAAGGGATGACCTTATTGCAGTAAGTATCTCTGAATTCAAGATACGGAGATTTTTTTTTTTTTCCTACTATGTGCTAGGAAATGACCTTATCCACTCTCTGAACAAAAATATGGTTTATAATTGAGCAATTTGCTTCAATACACAAAAATAACTTTCCTAACTGCTCTGAAATTTTGTTAAACTTTGTCCATCTTTTTAATCAACTTCAGTCTATCCTCTGTTTCAATATTCTGTCCTTTTAGGCAAATATAGTTCTCTGCCAGCAATGTGGCAAGTAGCAGTTGTACTTACAATTTGGGCAATAGTTTATTTCCTCAAAGATCAGGAACTCTCTTTTGCACAACAGTTTGTAGAACTGAAGTTCTGTTGGCTGAAGTAACAGTTATGCATTAAAGCTAGCATAGCGTCGCTTTAACAAGTAGGCTTAAAACAGCACGAAGTGGAGTGGTCGGTTCCACCTCCATTAGGGTCCGCTAGTAGATCAGAAGCTATTTCTGATTCTAGCATGTGACAGGTATAGGGTGAGTGATCATTTACCAGTACAGGCTAAATGAAGTCTAAGTTCAATGTTATTGTGTTTAACATGGCATGCAGCGTATTCTCATTTCATTCATGATACACTTGCAAGTTTTCCGCGATCTCTTTTACAGCTTCCTTGTCCCATCTCAGAAGCAATGTAAATGTTCCATGTTCTAGCTAGATGGTGCTGTTGAGCTGTTGGAGAAGCAGAGAGAAATTGAAAATAAAAAAGATTATTTTGTTCATGTTAATACCGTTTTGGAGAGAAGAAAAAATAATAGGAACTCACCAGTCAATTGCTTCTTTTAATCTAGTTTAATTTTTTTTTTTTTTTGTTAGTTTGCATTTGCTGAGGGGGAGGGAGGTGGGCAGCTAGAGTATAAACTCTGTTGCGATAGTCTCTGCTGGGTAATCTCTTCCTCATTTATCAGCTGACTCAACCTCATGCTTTCTGAGTAATGCATAACACTCTTCCTCATTTTAAAACACTTAAAAGTCATATGCTGTGCGCTTGTTTTTCCCTTATCAGATCTTTAGTGTCCTTCATGAACAAAAGATGAGCATTTCCAGAAATGTCATGTTACTACAGGATGGACAGTATTGCCAGATTTGATAGTGATGTTGATCGGTGTTGATCAACTCTTGCATTTCAGTACTTATTCTGTTAATATGTGCTCTTCTCTTAGTCATCTGGAGGCAGGGCAGCTAAAATATTTTTATGTATTTATTATCTTTCCTCTCCCAAATAATGCTATTGCTTTGTCTGAAGAAGGTGTATTAGTTCAGTTCTTAGATCTACGTTTGTGTTGAATAAAATTTCTTCAAAATTCTGATACAGGTTTCTTGAATATAGATATTCAAATTTGAATATAGATATTCAAATAAAAGTAACCTTTAGATTTTGATTTACATTTACTTAAAAATAAAATACCTAAACAGAATGGTTTTTGGTATAAAAATAAGTTAGATTTCTTTGATCACAAAGCTGGAAAGATCAGTTATTCAGTCAACTTTCTTAGTCTGTTAGGCAGTGATTTACAGGATATTTATTTTGTCTGTCTGAAACAGTTTAATAAATACTAGGCCTTTACTACTGAGCTCTCCATTTTCCATGAAAAAGGGGATTATTGTCTTGTTACAATGGGCTCAGACCAAGACGAGGGGGGAACTTTCAGAAGGGATATTGTGTTGTGCACATAGATGAAGGTCTAGCTTGGATGAACACCAGCTGGAGTGTACACTTATGTGTTGGCAGGGTGTGATAGCCATGCTAGGAGTACAAAAAGTTGGTAGGCATAGAACCAAATGCCAACCAGATGGGCTCTGCTGATCTGATTTCTTCTGAATGTAGGATTTACTGAATGAGGCGAAGCAGAGGCTTGCCAAGGTGGTGAAGGATTCTGCCAGGTACCAAACATTGCTGGATGGACTAGTTCTGCAGGTAAATATTTAAATCATAACGAATAGTTGATAGAAGCCTTATTCTCCTAGGTATCTGTCAAATATTGCTGGTGGGTTAATTTTATACACCACTTAGTTGGATTTTGAACAGGAAAGTCTGTGGCTGCAGCCTATTTTGTGTATGAAATCCAGTATAAGAAGCAGTTGGCTTCTGATAAGAACAACTGCATACATTGTAACATGCACACATAAGATATAATACAAACACTTTTAAGCCTATGTAATAAGTAGTATATAGAGCTTCTCAAACATACCTTTGTTAAAAGCTGTTTCTCCTAACATAGAAGTTGGCAGTTTTCTGCTTTTAAAAAGTTTTGAGCATTTAAGACTTACAAGTCCTCACTTTGAAAGAGCTCACTGTACTACAGCATACATCTGTGACAGACATACAAAACACAGAACAAGGCTTTGCATGGACTTCGAGTACCGTCTTCTGGCCCCCAAACTTAATTTATATGTTGGCCAGGATCTTACTGCACTTACTCTTATGCCCTCTAGAGCCACCTTCTGGTATGACTTAGTCTTTTTTTTTTTTTTTTTTTTTTGTGTGACCTCACAGAGATACAGGGCACTAGCTCTACCTTCCTCAGTTTGATGGCAGAGAATTTTTAATAGTGTTCCCTCCCCACTTGTATTTCAAATTCAATACTATTGTTTCATTGTCATATTTAGGTCTGGTCTGCAGTATTGCTATGCATCAAACAAACCTGTCTGATCCTTGCAAGCTGTCATGGCTCGTTAGATCTGATGCAATAAGGGATCAGCTCCTCTTTCAGTGCTTATGTATTACCACAGCAGCTGCAAGAGAGACATTATTAGAACAGACACCTGAAAATAACTGTATGCCTTAATTAAGGGCTGTTTTAGAGAATGTCAGTTTAACATTTTGCTTGGTCAGGTTACAAAAAATCATAGAATGCTTAAGGTGGGAAGGGACCTCTAGAGGTCATCTAGTCCAACCCCCCTGCACATGCAGGGTCACCTAGAGCATGTGGCACAGGACTGCATCCAAGCGGGTTTGGAAGATCTCCAGCGAAGGAGACTCCACAACCTCTCTTGGCAACTTGTTCCAGTGCTCTGTCACCTTCACTGTTAAGAAATTTTTCCTTAAGTTCCCATGGAACTTTTGATGCTTTAGTTTTTGACTGTTTCCTCTCGTTCTATCAGTGGCCACCACTGAAGAGAGGCCAGCACCCTCCTCCTCACTGCCTCCCTTGAGGTACTTATACACACTGATCAGGTCCCCTCTCAGCCTTCTCTTCTCCAGACTGAACAGGCGCAGCTCTCTGTCTCTCCTCAAAGGGCAGATGTTCCAGGCTCCTGATCATCCTTGTAGCCCTGCGCTGGACTCTCTCCAGCAGCTCCACATCCCTCTTGTACTGCGGAGCCCAGAACTGGACACAATACTCCAGGTGTGGCCTCACCAGTGCTGAGTAGAGGGGCAGGATCACTTCCCCCTTGACCTGCTGGAGACACTCCTCTTAATGCACCCCAGGATGCCATTGGCTTTCTTGGCCATGAGGGCATAGTGATCATATGTATATATCTGTGTTACCTGGGTGGTCGATCAGTACATTTAGCTACACTTGAGCTCCAGGTTTGTAGCTAGTGTAGGAAATGCATTATATGTAGTTATAGGTTCTTATTGTTTTCCCAGATTTTGGTGGTATCTCAGAATGTCTATGTGAGGTAAATGCAACCAAAGGACTAGTACACCTTTGCTAAACAAAATAAGGTAGTGGTGTTGCTCTTCAGTTATCACTTTGATCAGCTCCTGTCCTTTCTTGAGGTTAAACAATCCAAAGACAATTAAAATACTATTTTTCTGATACTCTTAATGGTTGTCTTGTGCAGGGATTCTACCAGCTGCTTGAGCCCAGAATAGCTGTTCGGTGCAGGAAACAGGATCTCCCCATGGTTAAGGTAAGATGCTTAAATAAAATGAAAATATCTATACACCCAACGCCCAAAACCATTACAAACATATCCTGCCCAGATCCTACCTGTGTGATATGAGTAAATGAGTAAAGCACTTCTGCTGCAAATGCAGTGCAAGAGGGCAAGTATGTTCTTCAATTTGGGAATCATTTAGCTCTCTGATTATTACCTAGGAAGTAACATTTTGGACATGACAACAATATTAAGAATAATAATTGCTCATTAAGTAACACATCAGCACTGAATTAAATGTTTATTTTGTATCTTAGGCTGCTGTACAGAAGAGCATTCCCATCTACAAAAATGCAACAAAGAGAGATGTGGATGTTCACATTGACCAAGACAACTTTCTGCCAGAGGACATGTAAGAAAAAAGGCTTTTATAGAGGGCACTAACTTAATGCATTTTTTTAAGGCAGCAACTGCTACTGTGGCAACTGCAGAAAATCACGTATGGAATAAAGTGTCTGCTGTTGTTTTAGCACAGCGTGGCACTTGTGAATCAAGCACAGATTCTACAGTACCCTCTCGGTCAAAATGTTAATAAAGGTTTTGTGCAACCTCCAGTCTCTTTCACATAGTGAAGTAGACAGTGAACAACCATAGGTAGAAACCTTTAACTGCTGGAATTTTAGAGAGGGAGAAGACAGAGGTAGCTATGTGTTCTGCCTCAAGAAGCAGCAAACAATTGAGTCATTAGGAGGAATATATGCTGTTACAGGGTGTTCACTGAATGAGGTTTATGCCACTAGATCTGCAAGGCTTTATTCCTATATGGTATAATAAAGAACATAGAACAAAGCTATCTATTTTAAAAGTAACTATCTTTTATGTACGAGGAAACAAAACTTTTTGTTGGAAGTTCTTCATATCTGAAAATTTGAAACCTCCAAAACTAAAATTTTCTTTTGTAGTGACAAATTTCATAGCTCTGTTTGCACTTTGAACATGCTAATAAGGACTCCTGTATGCAACTGTGGTCTCTTAATAACTTCAAAGGATGCTTTGCAGTACTGCTTCACTACATCTCTGTCCCATCTTACTAAGGCATCCTTTATATATATAAAAAAAAAAAGTTTTAACATACATATACAATGTTCTGTTAAGCAAGGATTTGGGATAATGTATATATTACACTATGGCTTGGAGATGTTTTATGTTTGTGTGTGTGTGTTTTTTTTTTTTTTTTTTTTTTTTCCCCTTCTAGTGCTGGAGGTGTTGAAATCTATAACAGTGATGGCAAAATTAAAGTTTCCAATACCCTGGAAAGTCGTCTGGATCTAGTAGCCCAGCAGGTGAGTTTGACTCCTGACAAAGGTAAATAAGGAATAATTATTTAGTGCTGTCTTACACTTAAATCCTTCTGTTTTCAGTGTGGTAACAGTCACAATACTATGTGGGGGCAGATTTCAACATGCATGACAAGTAAGATCTTTAGAAAGGAAGGAAACTATCTGTTGCCTGTGGTTTTCTATCACAAATATAGCTTTTCCCAAAATGATACCTATTGAATGAAATATGAGTGTAAAACTCCAGAAATTATGATAATGAAAGACTGTATGGCTACGCTGCAGTAGATATTGAATTACTGAGGCTAACTTTAATTACTGAAGTTAGCTTGAGTAGTGGGAACTTTGACTTAAATTCTATCATATAACCTGCTGGAAAAACTGGCTCTGGCATCTCTGTCTCGTAGCCTAGCACACAGTCCATGATCAGATGAAGACTTCAGAAGAACTCATATGAATTGACTAAATAGCCTAGTTATCACACAGTGTCTCCAATAGAATGCACAATTGTATTGCCCATTAAATATAGCTCATATTTACTCTTTCTCAACAGATGATGCCAGAAATCAGAGTGGCACTCTTTGGTGCTAATGCCAACAGGAAGTTTTTGGACTAAACCCATATGAAAGAAGGTGGGATCTGTTCCACTGCCATACTGAAGGGATGCAAAAGCATCTACTAATTTAAAATCTTGAAGTATAACTTTACTGTGTCATCCAATATCTGTTCTTCAATGGAATAATTTTGCATACCTGCTGTGCTTAGCCTCTCCACTCGTGGTTTATTGCTCAAAGGACATGAAGACATACATGGTTATCCAGAAGTGACACTAGAAAGGGGAGCGTTTGGGCTCTTGGCTTTCCTTGCACTGTTGTGGTGCTATAAAGACAAGTGGCCCATTTAGGGTCACTCTCTTTGCTTTGGCCACATCTCACGTTGTCTGATCTGTGAAGTAAATTGCTATGCTGCCCATGAGAAATCCCTTTCCAATTAAGGTCTTCAGTGTTACAAAAGGTGTGCATTCCTTCCCAAGGTTAATAGTTTAATTCATGTTATTGGTCAGGCAGTTTCTGTTCTGTATATGTGATTAACAAAAGAAAGAAGCCTGATCCTGTAAAACTTTATTTATTAAAATAAAAATTCGTGTGTGTATGGAGTTCTTTGTAGCTTCCATGTGGGTGGTTGCCAGTGACCTTGGAGAAGGGTCTTGTCTGTATAAGGACTTACTATTTGTGGGTTTTGTGTAACTGTTCTGTGAAGGTAGGGTTGAAAAGGAATGAGTACTGTCACTGCTACTTGCTCGAGTAGTTTTGAAACTTTTTTAGATGTGGTCTTTAAATACCACAGTGATTCAAGAATAGTTAAAAATTTACACTGTGCCATGAAGAATACTTACTGTACTCACTGTTTATGGCAACATTGCATTAGGCAGTGTTTTTAACCTAAGACCCTTTCTTGGCAAGATGAGATGAATGCTCCTTAACTCTAAATGTTAGATAAACCTTTCATTAGCTCCTTTGTCTAAAATGGAGATTAACTGCCAAGAAAATCTCAATGAAGTCCCTATTTCTAAAATAAATGCATTCAGTTCCCTCTTACAAAATATTTTCGCTTTCTACATACATGGTTTGATATCTACTCTTTTAGTGCCTTGCTTTTTCCATAGATTTTTTTTCATGTCTGGACAACATGTGTACCAGATTAAGGTTCTAGAGTTATAATTACCATGACAGCCTCCATCATTGCAGTGGTCAGTGATCTGGTGTCCTGCCTATACACTGGATGCTGCTTTGCTACACTGTAGTGAAGGAACAGGCTTCACGTGTGCATGTTTCTGTGCTCTTTCTAGGTATCAGTGCTTTGAAAATGCAGCTGAACTTATCTGGGTTCTTATTTTCTCTATGACTAGGGTCATGTACAGGAATTCTGTATTGAGTGCACTGTCTGGAAATAGACAATTGAGGGAAAAGACAAGAGGAAATAACTCTGGTAGGTGACACGCACTGAGAAGACTTCACCCAAGCCATAACATCACTTGCTTGTGGTACTACTTCGCTTGGAAGAATAATACGGGTACTGGTACAAAGTATATAGGCAAAGTAACAGTCAGAATAAGCTAAAAGCAGGCCAAAAAAAAAGAGACAAATGCCTCAATCTCATTCCCTTGTAGGTGACTTTGCAGTGAGGAGCAATATTACAGTATAATCATCCAGTAGCTTTTATTTAGAAAATACTTATATTAGAAGTTATCAAGGCTTTCACCAGTATCAGTAACATAAGCATACTTCGCTGACTCAAAGAGGGATTCTTTGTACAGGATCTGAGATTTTGCTTCCTGAAGCTAGAAAGACTTTCACAAATCCCTATCTTGTATATTTTTGAAAAGCAAAATAAAAAGTAGTTGAGTGTTTGACTGTGGAGTTCATGCTGAAGCATAGTGGATTTGCTAATTGCTATATTGCATTCATCTTATGAATGCTTCTTTTGAAGCATGTAGGAAAGGGGAGGAAATACCCACAGTCGTCATGGTTCACATATAAAAGATAGCTGCCTCAAGACTGCTTTCAGTGGGGGAAGGATGATGTTTGCTGGTTAATCACTTGAACGGCAGTATCTCAGAGCAGGAGAGGCCTTAAGAAATGGTCTGAGCAGTTCATCTCTGCCTCTGCTACAGTCTCAGCAGTGGTGTAGTATCTCATACACATGCGCTAATAAAAGCACTTTTGCTTATTCAGGTAATTAGTGAAACTGCAGGCCCTCTCAGCTTGAGCTGTGTCAGCTGTGACAGGAATGTACTTCTGGGCCAGCAATTCCTCTCAAGAAAGCACTGGTCAGCTTTAATGTAGAGTGGGCACAGCATCAAGATAAGAGAATATATATTTTACACAGAAATGGTGTCTGGATTACCTGGAACATCCTTATCCCTCATCCCAGGTACCAGAGGTTGTTAGCAAATTTTATTGCCTTAGAGATGCAGAGAAGAAGTGGCATATGCAATCCAGGTCTAGCAAATACAGTCAGTGAACTTGCTGTGTCTTCACCCAGGCCTCTCCTCAATGTTGGAATACAACTTTTTATAAAAGATGAGAAACAAATGCAACATTTCAGGAGGTTTTCATAGTTCCTTGCTAGAGTGTTGTTGTGGCACTATTTTGCTCTTTGAACTGCACTGCTAAACTAAGTAAATACATTCCGATGCAGAATTTTGGTTGCCTTTGATTCCCCTGATGCCCTATGCAAATCACTGAGGCTGTTGCTCTTTATCCAACATTTTTAAAGGATGCAAGTTACTCTGGATGTGTGAAGTATGCAAACCCTCAGCCAGACCACTGCACTAAGAAATGGACCACAAGGCAGAGGAGAACAAAGGAGGCATTAAACCAGATGAAAGAATTAAGCTATGGTGGTAGAGGCGGAGGACTGCCAATTAATGGAGCGTGCAGGGTTGGTTCTGCCTAGTGCTAGAAAAGAAATCAGGGAAATAGATAACACTGCACTTGTTCTGCGTAGCTGGCAGTGGAAAATTTAGGGGCTGGTTTGACACTAAGCAATCAGTAGAGGACTTAAAATGTTACTGCACATGTGAGTCACAACCCTGTTTTTAGTATTGAATTTTTACACAGAGAAGAATTAGTATTAATCAGAGAGACACCTACTGTGTGAATGATCCCTGGAGGTGCACACAAGTGTCAAGGTGAGAGAAAGACTAGAAGAAAACAACCAGAAAGTATCTGAAAGAAGAACTGAAAGCTCCATACCTTTATTAAGCCATTAATGGCTGATAGAGCTGTAACTTCTGAAACAAAACTCTGGCAGAAAGTGCTCAGCTTGCTTCTCAGAACCAGTCTTGGATGAAAACATAGTCGGGTCTTGTTGAGNGCTGAAGTGCTCAGCTTGCTTCTCAGAACCAGTCTTGGATGAAAACATAGTCGGGTCTTGTTGAGACACCACCCTGGGGACATGCTGCAGGGGGGTTGCCTGTGGCTGCCGTGGGAGGAAGCCTCTACCAGGAGGATGTTGCTATCGATGGCCTGAGGTGGCAGTAGCTGTGCTTGCAAGCCGAGGCCTCAGGGATCACTTGCAGCCAGTCAAAGCCTGAGAGAGAGGGAGGGAGGGGAAGAAAACATGCTCAGGATAGGTGAGAAGAGAGTTAAGGGCAGCCGTTTGGAGACTGGTGCTGCTCCACGCCTGGCTCTACAGTGAAAGTCTGGCTGTGGGCCGTGGGAGGCCTGCAATGCGGAGCAGTCACAGGTCCCACTGCACAGCCAGAGAGAAGCCAGCGGCAGGAGAGGACCTTGCGCATGGTATACCTCTGTCCTCAATGGTGATACTGGTAAGCAGTAGGAAGTAATAGAAAAATACAATCCCTATCGAAAATGCCTATAGAAAATATCTTACATGGGACATTACATGCATCAAAATAAACGTGGAGACATCTCTGCAGAGCCAGGAT
>VWPW01028648.1:720745-855159 GCA_013389825.1 Crypturellus undulatus | reverse complement strand
ATGGTTATACATCTTTTTAGGAGAACATGCTTTTTATTCTATGTTCTAATGCAGTTGCGTGCAAACATATCTGTAGGAAAAAAAAAGGAAGTGACTGTGTTGCTAAAGCAAGAATAAACACAGAGCTTTCACAAGAAAACAAAAAGCAGACGTATTACTACATAAAATACATCCTTACTAAGGACATTTTCACCTTGAATTCCATCAGCCATCACTTTCGGACGAATTCTGTTATCGTCTGTGTGCACTCAAACACCAAAGGCTGCTTTATATAGCTACAGTTTTATAACGGTTTGTCCTTGGCCTAGCCCACTGGAATACGCAGAAGTAGTAAACATGCTACACAAACACTGCATGTCTTTTGTTACCCAAATTTAAGAGGTAATGTGTATATTTTTTTTCCAAGTAATTACAAGACATTCTAATTTTCAAACCTTTATGACATATAGCAAAATATGATTTACAGCACTGAAATAACAATAAAAAGCTCTCTAAAAATTTATAGCTTCACACCTGTTGTAAATAGGCCTTTCAGACTCATTATTTGCCTCACTCGAAAATTATTTCCACGGTATGCTTTAATGAATCTGGAGATGGCTTCAGCACCTAGACTGTCAAGAAGCAAAACTATTATTTTCTCCATTGAAAGAGTGAGACAGCTTGGAAGCTTTCACCTATTCAGCAGCTGGCACATTTTCAGACACAAAACTGAAGAGTACACATGCTTCATTAAAAGCAAAAACTGAAGACATATTTATGATCTTTGTACACTTGGTGTCAAATGTTGAAATTTTTGATTTCTCAAATCTGGCCAATCAAAAAACTCCAGGATGCTGAATTTGGAATACAGATTTTCTTTCAAATGGAAAAGCTAGAGAACCCAAAACAATTTTAGCCCAGCTCGGGACCCCTTTATAAAGACTGGGATAAATAAGGCTAAGCCATGCATAGAGCCATTAAAAAGCACTTGGTCGTAAGACTGAAAACCATCGTGTAGACCCAAGTATAGCCAATAACTGCAGAAATTAGTCACATAACAGTGGCACAAACATTTCAACTCACCGCACTTAAAAAGGGACGCACCCCAGTTCAAGGCAGATGCTTTGGAAGTCCTTGCAGAGCTCCCTCTTTCACTGATCTGCCCTCTCCCATATCTCCCTCTATGGATGCTTCTTTGTCCGACAATTCACCAAAGTTTTTATATACAAAGTACTGACTTCCCTCTTTTCTGTGGAACTCCAATTTTGGAAACTGCATAAGTGAGTGAAATGATTTTTTTTCCTCCAATTTCATTGTATAGATATCCTTTTAATAGGGCAGAAGAAAATGCCATATAACACATCCTTCCTTAGTCTCTTGTATTTTGAAACAAATTGCAGTCAAAATGTGAATCTAAAAATGGACTGTGGGACCAAAGTTGCAGTCATTGCAAACTGGGGTAGATTCATTCATTTCAGTGCAACTAGAGCATACCCTAGCCAGGAACTTGGCATAGAAACTTTATATCAGTGAGTTAACCTGAAAACACAGTTTCCAAGTAAAAAGTTTTCCTGCTTACCAGCCTGATAAGCCCATCTGTGAACTTAATACCAGTGTCCCTGATATGCTCTAAGCATCTATAAATGATTATGCAACTGAAGCAGAGCTGGCAATTTTATTATTGATGTGTAAGCCTGATTCAAAGCTGGGTCCCCCTCCTAAATTTGCCTCTCATGTTTGCAGTATCTTGCTCTGCACAGTAAACCTTGCAAATGCAACACTGAATTCATACAGCAAGCAATACCTGCAAGCCTGAACATTTACTTGGTCGCTACTGTTATGGGCTTGACACTAAAGCACAACCGTACTCACCCTCCTGAGCTCTAATCTTTAATTTCTGAGGATATAAACAAGCATTTCCTTCTACCCTGCAAACCTCCTGGAGCACTTGTGCAGTCCTCCTGGCAGGACAGCATGGGAAACAGCTTCCTATATGCGAGGGTGACAGCCCCAGGGCACTGTGACAGCTGCTGCTGGTGAGGGCAGGGCAGAGGCTCCCCGACAGAAGGTGAAGTCTGGCTGGCTCTGAGGGACTGGGGCTAACGCTGCCTCCCAACCAAACCAGTAACTCCATGGAGAATACGGGACTGTATTGACCAAATGCACTTCTGTGGTTCTGGTTTATGAGCGAGGTGTATGACAGTATCTGAGAACTTGCACAGTCACCTGCTTTTAGTAAATTTTTCCCATTTTCACAGACAGTTGAACTAGAGGCTTTGAACTGTCTCCTCAGTAATAGGGCTGTGGAGAACAACTGATGTTAAATAAAGCAAATCCTGAACAAAGTCAAGTGCACATTATCACTTTTACATATTTCATGTTTCCACAAAATAAGATCTACCTAGACCTCTAATACCTCTAGATCTCTAAAAATAGACCTCTAGGATTAAAACACAGGAAAGGTATGAAGAAGTATTATGCCAAATTCTTTTCCAGTGTATTTAAAGCATGCTGCTGCTATCTCTAAGCGAAGTGGAGCAGTGTATCTCCACTATGGCACTCACTGGTTCTCAATCCACACACACTAAAGGATGTTTAGAAACCTAACCCAGTAACTTCCTTGGAGATGTACTCTATACTTTTAGTATTGCCTTTTATTTCAGAGGCTCTACAAATATGACATGCAGAACAAAGCGTCTTGTTTATTAATAGTTTCTCCTATTACTATAGAAGCAAGCAAAACAGAACAAAAACCTATACTTTTCCATCTCTGAAGTTCACGTGCATGATTGTGCCACTGAAGTAAATCTCTAGGAATACTTAAAAATTATATAATTATCTCCAAAGGGTGCAAAAAGCCCTAAAGCAAATGGCTTTTTATCACATTTTTTTCTTGTGACCTCTTAGCACAATGATTCAGGAGGAGGTGACTGCAACACTCTCAGACTAATGGAAGGGGTAAATGCTGTTTGATCTATGGTTATTTCTGGCCATCTCAAATAATTAATTCCCTGAAACAGAGAAAGTGGCACCAGGCAGCAAGATGCACAGCCAAAGTAGTACTCAGTTATTAAGCTGCTCTTTGCAGTAACAGGGGAGTTACTAGCAGAGTGGCCACTTGGTGTGCCAAGGGACTTTGTATGTTGTTAGAAGCAAAGATGACTCCACTAAAGTAGTACACAGCCCAGTAACAGGCAGTTAACACAAACAATGGCTAATAATCCATAATTAATTGATTTTTGTAACAGAAACAGTTCAGAAGGCCCCAAGCCCCTGCTTGCATCCCACCTGTGCCACCAGGCACCACCACAGAAAGGGGACATTTGCTCAGCATAGAGAACACTCCAGTCCCTCCTCTTTGCACCTCTTCATTCCCAGCTGTACACACCAAAAGCACTGTCCAAGAAGATCCAAGCTGAATCTTCTTCCTTTGATGCATTTTTCTTGCCACTAGTTTGGCATCACAAGCTCTTACTCGACCAGGTCACCGCAGCCTCTGCCTTTACCTGACCACCCCCAGGCACAAGCTCCACAGGCAGGCACGGGCTCCACTCTCCCCCTAGCAACACATGGAATTGCACAAAATAAAAATTCAACAAATAGGAATCTTACCTGCCAAAAAAAAAAAAAAAAAGCAGAACGCACTAGAAATTAGAAATGAGAATATTTGCACAATCATTATGAATTGCTTTTTGCAGATACATATACACTTATGCACATTCCCTCATCCCCTTCCCCATAGCACACAGCTGTAGAACACGCAGACAGTCATTCTGAACACCTCTAATCCTTCATTACAGAGACTTTTCTTTCCCTCCAAGTATCTGCTTCCATTAACTCTGCCAAATGATACAGCTATTTGGGGTTTTAGTCTGTTCTAAACCGAAAAACAGATTGTGATAACCGAGACCCCAGCAGACACCCTTCTCTGTGTTTTTTCTGCCCTCACATCTTTTTGCCCAACAATCAACTCCCCGATAGGGAAACAGCTCAGGGATGCAGTTGAATTTAGAATTTGCACTTGTTTTTTCCCCTTTTNTGATAACTGAGACCCCAGCAGACACCCTTCTTTGCAATGTGTTTTTTCTGCCCTCACATCTTTTTGTCCAACAATCAACTCTACGATAGGGAAACAGCTCAGAGATGCAGTTGATTTTAGAATTCGTACTTGTTTTTTTCCCCTTTTGGGGAGGGGGGTGTTTTTCTAATTACAGTATGGCACTGTCTGAAGTCAGACTCAAAACACATCTTTTTTCTTTTTTTTCTGTTTGATTTTCTGGAGAAGTCTGATCATAGGAGGGTTCGTATCTATATGAATGTCTACATGGATGCTTTAAGGCTTGCAATTTTATCACATAGGGTATTTGGTGGAAACTCTTAATGGAAACTGATTTTCCAAGGCACAAAAACATCCACACATTCACACAAACAAAAAGGGATTTTCAGTTAAGTGCTCTTGCAGTGTATGGGCTGGGATGGCCTTTTCATCTTTACTGGCTGACAGGTCAAACGTTTTACTACAGTTCTCATAAAAGCTTTTTCAGCTTTATGAACAAACTGATATAAAATATGTTAAGTTTGACCCTGCAATTATGTTGGACTGAGCAGGATCAGCACAGCTAATGCCTCTTGCAACCTTGCCTTTGTTGGTTCAAATGCAAAGAGCGCTGATAAACACTAATGGCAACCAAGCAACAGCTAAGCCTCAATATTCATTTTTAACCTTACTGTTTCAGTGAATAGGTCCAGGGACTTCCATTTAAAGATAATTAGACGGTTGTATGATAATCACTTAAGACTACATGGAAGGATGGAGGAATCAGCAGAATGCCTTAGCCAATCTTTTAAAGATTCTGGGGTCTTTAATTATGTAAAAGAAGTGTCGTGGGAAGCATTTATTTTTCTTCTTTGCCTAATGCAGTATAAACATATATAAAAAGGAGGCGTGTTCTATCCCAGAGATTACTTTGTATTTGTAATTTCATATAAGTATTACCCAGTGCATTTAAAATAAGCGTAAGAAATGAAGTTCTTCATGGCAGAGTGTTTATCTGATAAAAACCCCATCCTTGGGCTTTCTCCCACATGACAGAGGAGGAAGGGCCTGGATCTCTCGCACGTCTCAGCTGAAGCTCGCGGCACCATCGCACTGAACCGACTCGCAGCTGCCGAGCAGCAATTTCCTAATGACACTGCGGTGGCCTCTTATAAACAGCAGCAACACTCCAGGTTCAGTGCCACCAAAGCTGGTATTTAGTCTGCAGAGAACACGTCGCAATTAGTGGGAGCCTGTCAAAGTATGCATGGCAAATTACATGCATCATGAATTTTAGGTTGTTTCACTCCTGTTTTCTAAATCATTAAGAACTAGTTCCAGTCTCCAGGAAGGCATTTTTAAATTGAAACACTGGTGGATAATTTCTGGTTTGTTTATAAGCCTATCACTTTATATATCTCAGCTATATTTTTTACCATTAATATTAGAATAGTACTCAAATTATTTCCTCAAATATAACAAAGTATTAGGTGTCATACAAGCCCTCCTCCAGAAGCAGAGTACTTCTCTGAATGTCACTTCTTATTTCATACCCTATCTACTGTCTTTGCCTCCTCCTTGGCTCTGCAGAATGATCTGTAGATCTGCAGAGAACAGAAATGTTGGGACTTCACTGTGCAGCAATCAGGCAAAGTTATCTCTTTTACCAACTTTCACGAGCATTTTGTCCACATTCATTCTTTTATGCTCTCTTGACATTTACTCTACATACCACTTAATCTAGTGTTTTTAAACTGAAAGCATACGCTCAGGAGAATTGCTTCTCAAAGCATTACACTCTTCATCTCTCACATCCTGTATTTTAATGGTACAACTTTTCTCAGCTGTGAAGATTTGCATCACATTCATATAACATTACCTGCCTTCATACATATCAGGATCATTGTGTTTGCAAATGTAAAGTAATAATTTCATTTATATTTAGGGTGGTTATTACACACCTTAAAGGCTTCATTAAAGCAAGATTCAAAAAGGTCATTAAGCACCATTTTTCACTTGTGGCAACTAGAAAATTGAGGAGAGACAGGAACTAGCAGAAAGCTTTTAGCTAGAGGTAAAATTAGAAAAATCTCCCATGGCTGCTGATACATAGTGATCATTTTTATAATTTTGAGATCAGTTATGATTGTAGGTTTGTCCATGCAGAAATGTGATCTGTGCTGTCACACATATAGCTACTGATGCAAGTTCTGTTTGCTTTCCCAAGCTCTTAACTTCAGGCAATTCCCATTTCATACCCACACCAGGGACATAGGGAAGAGAAAGACCCAGGATGCATGGCTAGTGTTCACAGAGATTTCTAAAAATCCACAGTAGAGGCTGACATAGCCCAACCTGATCTAAGAGCCACTAGTCAGTCAAATCCAGAGCCATCCTTTAGCTGTTTCCAGTATCTTCCCCCTTTTTTGTTCTCTCCCTATTTTTAGGGAGCATGCAGTGTACAAGTGAATGGCATTAAGGTGACACAACACACCAGTACCTCCGCTATGGCATTGACCCATCTGGCTCTCGCAGCGGGAAGCACTAAACGCAAGCCCCAGCAAAGTGCTAGCACCAAGGGAGGGCCACTGTGACCTTGGCTGGCGCCAGGCGCGCTGCGCTCTGCCTCTCCGGGCACTGCGGCGGGGTTTGTGACTCTCCTCCTTGCAGAGCACTTTGCCCTGCAGCTGTGAAAACCTGTTGCCAAGCAACCAGCACGTTCCCAGTCTGGAGAATTCGGGAATGATTGACATGGAGCCTCTCCGGGTGGAGCGTGCCGCTGTCGCCGCTATGGCAATGGGCATGGTGACACTCCCTGGTGCTGCCACGGCCACCTCCATGAGCCCAGCAGCTTCTCCAAACAGAAACATCAACACTCGACATCTCTGGATCTGCTGCCCACGAGCTGAAGGCGTAAAAGGCCAAGCACCCGCCTGGCTGCACCGACAAGGGTGGCAGAGGGGCATCGGGGAACATAGGTGCAGGTGGCAACAGAGCATCCAGAGGATTTCTGCCGCTCAAGTCTTCTCAAGTGCAACAAGACCCCCACGCACTGGGGCCCTCAGTACACAGTGCAGGGAATTAGTTGTGTTGCCCGGACAAAACGGCTTGCTGCGTTTCCCCGCCATGCACCGGTCCCACAGCACAGTGCACTGCTCACAACCACCACTCATTGTAGCCACAGGATTGCCAAGATGCATTAAGGCAAACACTTTACATTTTAGTTTACCCTGAACCTACGCAGGAAGGATATTTCTTACAGTATTATTCAACCAGAAGCACGTAAAAGAATTTAAAGTATACCTATGGTGTTACTTGAGAGCTAAGGAGTTACAATTGCCTCTCTGAATCTCATATACTGTGTCTGTTTTTATCCATCTGTGTCAATGAAAACACACAGGGAGCCAACAACTCCAGCTATAATCGGTGGGAGTTGTAGGTACAAATAAAAAACAGTTTTACTCCTTAGTATATACAACATATGGAGCAGTACTGTAGGTTAGGAGAATTATTCCTCAGCACTCTGTGCGTAGGTTTCTGCAAGTTGTTTTACTTTTCAGTATTGCAGGCTTGAAAAGAGGTATGACATTAATGTTTCTCTGTAGATTGTCTTGATTGAGATCAAAATTCAGGGGTTGTGTTATGTTACCCAAAGATTGCTTCACTCCTGGTATTTTCAAAGAGTTGCACGGGTCTTTGTTGAGCAGCTTCGGAAGCTGTAAGCCTTGACTCCATTCTCACGGGCATTAATGAGAAACAGGACCAGAACAGTGAAATCAACACAATTAAGCTTGTGTGAAAGAGAAGAGGCTCCAGCCCACACCATTTTCCATTGTCTCTCCACTTCGTTATTTACAGAATATTTAAAAAAGAAGTTACTGAAACGATGCAACTTGGTTTGAACCATTCCCACTGCTACAATGTCTTTCATTGCTCCTGCTCCGAGGGCAAAGACTTCCAGGGTTATTCTGACTTCAATGCCCTTTAGACTTATCACATAACTCCACAAGGGAGTTGTATATGCAGCAGATAATTAAGCATCTTTGCTGATAGTAGTCTGACTATGGCAAGATTCTTACAGTACAAGTCTTATTTTCTGAGCAATTTGGTGTCATTCTCTAATTAGAATCTGGCCTTAAGGTCTTCTAGAAACATTCCCTTGAACTCTTCTTATTATCCAAAACTTTTCTGTATGTTTTCTTAGCCATCATACAGCAGCTAATTGCTCATTTATATATACATGTGTCAACAGAAGCTTTCCCCTAAGCGAGCAACCCTTTGCTACTGTTTGTTTAGCAACTGAAACCTGTTGCACTCAGAAGAATCAAGAATTGATTTTTTTTGAGAACAGAACAATATTCTGCTGCTATTTTGCAGAAAATCAGCTTAGCTCCAAGGATGCTGCATGCACTGCCTGAAATCTCCCTGGCAAGAGCCACCTGAAAATGTGGGTTCTGCACATGTGAGAAGATGGGTGTGATGAAGCAGCAGCTCAGAGCAAGGGGAATTACAACCTGGAAGATGCAGAGCATAATCTAGGGAACTGGAGCAAGCTTTACAGCCTGGCTGCGGAAAGGCCGTATTTCGTTTTACCTTACACACGAGTTTTCACTGTGAAGCTAAAGCACTACTTGAATATTTAAAATTAAGCACACAATTAAATGCTTTCCTGGAAGCTCGCCAGCCTGCTCAGCAACTTGCTGTATTAGCCCTCTGGAGAGTAGTTAGTTTGTCTTTTGAAAACCAATTTGTCCACTCTTAATGAATCACTTCTCGCCTCTGTTCAGTGTTTTCTTTCATCAGTTTTTACATACATTTTTAGAAGATAAAACGATCACCCTACCACCTTCAAACATTTCTGACAATCCAACTGTTCAGCATCGGGTAATGCTAGATCCAAATTCATGGCAGAATCCAGATCCCCAGGATCACCTCAAGAGCACCAAGTGTGAAGTGCATAATTGCACTGTCTTTGCCAAACTCCCACAGAAAATGGAAACACAAATTGCGGCTCAAGAGGATGAAAAGGGAAATGAGTCAGCCACTTTCTTCAGTTTATCACAATGCCATGTTTCTGTTCTGCTCTATAAAAATACAAAACACAAGAGAATATGAAGAAAAAAGGCTTATATACTTCATAAACAGATACCTAAAAAGCTGTAGCTCGGCAAATAATCCGCCTTTGACAGACACAACATTTATTGAATCAAGCAAGATGCTCTTGGCACTTACAAAACAACTCGAATGAGAGAAAAAGAGATGAAGTGAGGCACTTGGACCTGGGGAAACTGTCTGAGGTGAAAGCATCACTCAAGCTGAGCCACAGGGCCCTCAAAGTTATTTCTTCCTCATAGACTAGAAATTAATTTTGCTTTAATATAAACATAAAAAAGACAGCCCAACTCTCTTATCTGCTAATTATTTCTCACAATAAAACACAGGCCATGCAGTTCTTAGTTTACCCCTTCCCTTTCTCGCTACGCTAAAGCTGAAGCGTCTGACAGGCGCCAGAGACGTCAATGCGCTTCCCAGAGGAAAAGGTACGTTCAGACAAACCGGAGCCTTTGCAACTAGCAGTACTTACAAACTCAACATACCAAGAGTTCTGTCAAGCATCCCCAATGCAAAAAGACCAATAGGAAAGTGTTTACAAAAACCTACCCGAGAAAAGCAGCGAAACGGGCCACCTGTGTGATTGAAAACAGGCCTCGTAATACCCACAGCTGTGTGGTGTTACCCCTCCACTGGCCTTTCTGCCCACGAGCACAACGACACGTGCCGACGCGACGCGCTGTCGCACGAGCGTTACCAGAGTTTAACGCTGGGGTAACGCGAAAACCGGGACACGAATGACGACACGGTCCCGTATCTTTTAGCTTGTTAAAAAATGCCTCTCAGCTTTGCATGAAGTAATACCAACACATTATATATTTTTCAGGAGAGGCATGTGATATCTATAGCGGCAGCGAACGTTCTGTCAAAACAAGGAAACATTTTGTTTGCATTACAGAAAAGAAGTGACTCGCTGAAGCGCTATCTGAAGCAGAAGGTTCCAGCTCATCAGATGTGCTGTATATTCATTAGATGCATGAAGAGTCCTCGCAGGAACACAAATCAGCCCATGACTATGCACGAAGTATAAAACAGGCAAGACACATTTTATACTTTCCCTCACTGGAACCTGGCTCCTGCTAGAAAGACAAAGAAGAAGTGGCTGTAAAGACGTTGTCGGAACATATGCCAGGCATAAAGGCTAGAAAAATTGAACACACAGGTGCATATGAGCTATATTTTCTCTCCACGTTTAGGCTAAGAGTTGGATAAATTTGTGTCACTTTCAAGAGTTTCATTTGTGACAGTCTTTGGAATTATTTGTGCTGCAGAAGCTGCTGCTGCAAGCGCTAGGAGAGTCCATCGCCGAGATGGGTACTGTAATACTGAATGACATTTTATATTTTGGGCAGAAAACTGGCACTTAGTTATTTTAAACTATCACATTATACCACGCAATGGCAGAGGGAGCCAAGATGATAAAATACCAGGTATAGACTCGAAGACCTATTCTCTCCAACTATTTTTAGGTATCCAGGTTGCTATCAGCGCCTACTGGGAGAAATAACATGACAGACCAACAACTCAGCGGAGGACTGAGCAGCTTGTCAGGCTCAGACTGTCAAATGAGACAGTTTGTTGGTATTCAAATTATTGGCAAGCGGGATGACCAGAATGTTGCTCTAAAGGAGGAAAAAAAAAAAAAAGCCACCTGCTTTAATAAGAAAATCCCTGAAGGAAAGGTTTGTATGGAAACACATGTGGATGATCTTATCAACTGCTCCCTACTACCTTCTATTACCAAACAAAAACCATTCCTAGAGCACCTCAGTGCACCTGCCGGGAAAACATCAGGACTTCCAGGCCAGCCGTATTGTGGATAGAGTGACTGCATGTTCACCACTAAAGCAAATTATCTAACCAAAGAAAAGAAGGCCTGTCCAGGACAGTTAGTGACTGGGAAACCTTCTCATTCTGTAAAAAGCAACAGTAGTTAGTCATGAAAAGATGCTTCCATCATGAGTTTTGGGCCCCAAGAAGATTCAGATGTTCTTATGAGCAAATGTATCTGTCGCCAGGATGTAGACTCAGATGCTGCACACATTTTAGCCAACATGAATGTCTGATCTGAGCAAGCTCTGCTTGATGAGCTGCATGTTCACCCCTGGATATTAAGGCAAAATACACAGGCATTCTGAGGGGATGCTCTGGGAAAATGCAAGCTACATGTATATATTGTTTGCTTAAAAGTAATAATCACATTACTGAATTCCAATCAGACATGTATGTATCCCTACAGAGTTCCCTCAGATGGAAATGAAGTAGCAAAAAAATGCTTGACTCCATGGAACTCTAATTCAGAAGTTTCTAAAATCAGGCAATTTTATAATTGGATCTATGTTATCTATGATCTGTTATGACACTTCTTAGAGATTCTGAAAACACACACATTTTTGAAGGAATTAAAAAAAAAACTCTGTCTGAGATCAGCAATAAAACAAAGGAAGAAAATACTTCCCCATCTGCCTCAAAATTATATCATTTTAGAAGTTCTGACTATACCTGAGAGTAAGTAGATATAATCTTTAACACATTCACTGTTGAGAAATGCCAGGTAGGAAAGTGCTATTATCTAGCTAGATTTAGGAACAGTGCACCAGGAATCAAATTGGTTCAGTATCATAAAGGGATCATGCAGCAAGCAGGGAAATCTCAAATAAAGGCAATAACTTGTAAGTCCTTTAAATAATGTAGCATTTAACAGGAGAAAGCAAGCCATGGGAAGGTAACTTTTTATCGTAAGATATAAAGAATTGTATGCATTAACCTCCTGATGCAATTTAATGCAAGCAAGCACTATGAAGGACCATCAGTAAAGAAATGGATCTGACCACTGAAAACTGAGGAGGAATATTCTTAATATTATATTTAAAAGGAAAAGTAGATTTTGCTTTTCAATACAAAACAGAAAATTGTTCCCAAGTAAAGGAAGTAAAGTTGGAAGTGACATAAGAAGGTGTTATAAGGTATTAGTAGCATTTAAAGAACAAAGAGGAATTATTTTGATTCAAACTCATTATCCAACTTATTATCTACAGTGTTCTAAAAGAGCAAAAAATTCCACCCTACCTACAGGCATTTATATTGTTATCATTTAAATAATGCTAAAAGCTAATCCATTAGGAACTGGGTTGGGAGTATGTAAGGTGAAGAGGGAGTTTTTCAGCTTGAAATAATCAATAATTTAGTTTTGATCAATTCTAATTTCTATGCAAATCAATTCCATAATCCTGGTCCATCTATTAATTAAAGCCCACACTGAATAAATTTGATCACAGAAGTAGTCTGAATTAAATTCATGCCTGCAACTTGATAGTAGAGTGAAAAAATAACCCATGATAGTGAAAAGCTGATAGATGGACTCAGTCACCTGGATAACAGGAGTTCAGCCCATTGAAGGTGTTAGAAACAGCGAGCTCTTAAGCATGCCCTGATATCCAAAAAGAAATTAAGCAGCACAGGGGGTGATATCTTGAATTAAAAAAAAAAAAAAAAATCCCTGAAATATGGTCATTTCTATGAGATTACTGTTATGCAGTATATATTTATGTATACAGACCAGGTATACGTGCCTGTCAGGGTATGTCACATTAAGATTCACTTTCGTGGACATACTACACTATCCCTCCAAATGATACCTCATTTACCAGCACTGAAACAGGAGCAGCAGATTCTGAAGCTTTAAAACCATCTCTGTCAGCAGCACCTCCCTGAGCAGTTAATTCCTGCTCCAGGATATACTCGCAGTAAGGCTGGTGTCTGACTTCAGGAAGTACTGCAGAAATTTGCAATCTGGCCTGCATCCAATTTTCCCTTCCAGCAAATATTTCCTATTTGCTTCCTCATTACTCCTCAGTTATTTCCTGTGCTGGAACATAACCCACACAGAATGCCCTATGTTCATCGTTATCTTGGGCCACTACAATTAAAATCTGCTGCTGCCTCTGACTGTTTCCATTGCAGAGCATTCCCTAACCAAGCAGGGCAAGGGAATAATGAGGAAGGAAGCACATACCTGGTTTTATTCAGCATGGAAAACAACCCAGGAGCACTATGCACTTTTCCATTTTTGATCCCCATAAAGAACATAAAAACCCTTAGAAACGAAGGCAATCATTCTGAGGGAGCTAGCAGCTTACATTGATAAACAGGATAAAATATTCCTTCTGGTGATTCCTTTGATTTAATTGTAAATCAGCCTGGAATATATTCTGGATTCTCCAAGTACGCATTAAAATGTTCATGGCATAGGGAAAAATGTGCTTAGAAGTAATCTACATGTAAAGCTGCATTGTCTGAAGACTTTTTCCAAGCAGGGTTCTGACTACATGCCCCCATGAGAGACACTCTGTTCATCATCTAAATGACTGTAATTAATTGGGAAAAAAAATAACTGAAGGCGATTACTGGAAACACATGGGAGGTGAGATAGACTATTAAATTTATTTCCAAGAGGAGCTGTGGAAAGTATTACATTTCCCTGTCCAAATAACCTTAGTTAATATACATTGATCAAGCACTGCTTCAAATAAATGCATGGTTTATCAGTTTATCAACATCTCAAGCCTTCACGCCAATTGTTCTGACATGTTCTCGATAAATATAATAATAGCAAAAGGACAAAAAATAAATGGGGAGATCCATCTTTCAGTGACTACTACCACCTCACTAGATCAATATATGTCATAAGAGCCTTATCATTTGTGAAACAGAAATCCTTTTATGACAATAAAGCCTTAGTATATTAGTTATTAATTTAGATCAGTCATGACAGATCCAGGAAATTTCAGGTTGGCGCAGAAAAAAACCCCACAAATTTGCCAAAAATAACTGTGAAACACATTTGCGATCTCAAGTGAAAACTCCTGCCTGTTATGTGGATTTGAGATTTATGTCTAGATATTTAAACCACGTTTAAGGGGGGGGATTTCCCCTATGTTGGAATCCTGTAAAGTAACTGCAATGAGGCCACTATTATGCTCCTTTACCTCCTACCACCGAGATAATAACCTAATCCCATTTTATGCAACTTTGTCATACCAAATAATACAATATTGCCAAAGATTAACTAGAATATAGTTGTTGTCTACAGTGGGCAATAGTAGGTGCTACAGTAGAAGGGGTCAGATCTTTTTTTAAGGGTAGTATTCCTGTATTGGACCAAACTTGTCTTTCTCAAAGGCAAAGAATATTAGTTGCTTTAAGGGGAAGGGATAATATTCCTTGGAGCTTTAAAACGATCTAATGGAACTAGATATTACTATTATGCATAAAATTATGTACTTTTTGAAAGCTGTCTGTTGCAATTATACCTATACCTGTGTGGAATATGTTATTTGGAAGTCTCCAAGTAGGTACCAACTATTAATTGTTACACCTTGAGCGAGAAAGAAGTAACTACACCCTTTTGGCAAATGTGCAAATGAAGAAACACAGGGGTTAAATAAACTTCCGAAAATAAGTCAGTGACAAATAAAATCCAGGTCATCCAGATTCGTAACACTATAGCTCACTCAGCACTTTTAGAGTGATAAATGAAACCTCTTCCCCGCAAAGATAAATTTAGCTCATTTTCATGATTAGAGTAAACAGTGATAGCTGTCTGGTTATGCTAAATATTGATACAGACATTCCTGTTATTCGTTGTCAATTAACACAGAATATCAACGAGGTTTTAAAAACCCGGCAATTCACTCTGAGTCCGTGAACCGCAGCTTAGAGTGTGAAGGCTTGAAGGCAGCTCAGTTATAAAAAAGTATATATAGATTGTGTATGTTCATGAAAAAAAGATGATATCAAATATAGCCAACTTTTTGCTCATCCAAGGACTGGAATTTATATAGGGCATATTTCAAGAAAAGACTATGGCTGCATTTTCTATGTGGCTGCGCTACCACAGCAGCAACACTAATCTCTGGCACAGGGGAAAACTGTCATGTCAGACAAGCTCCAGCTGTCCACTCCGCCTGTCACTGCCTTCATCTCCAGCCTTGTAGCACAGGGGCTGGGGGCCGTGAACACGTTAGCGAGCAAGGGGGTAGCGTGGACCCGCGGGAGAGCCGGCGAGGAGCTGGCTGCAGCCAGGGAACGCGACGGGAGGCGAATTAAGAAATGAGAAGTGTTGAGACAGGGGGAAAAATAGAGTCCAAACAGGGAATAGAAAGGAGGCAACAGGATAAAGAAGTAAGTCACCAGACATGTCTTAGGCAGGTTTGGTTTTTAGAAGACGGCAAAGCTGATGCACATTTATTTTTTGAATATTCCCAGGGCGCGAGGCTCTCTTAGTCTAGACGGCGCTCGGCTGGCTGCCATTTTGCTCCAAAAGTGTCCCCTCCCCGAGCAAGGCCATCACGCCGCGCATGAGGGGCTGCACCTGGTGTCGCACGGCCCTCCTGGCAGACAAAGCTACAGAGAAGAGTGAATTCCAAGGAGAGACCCATTCATACACCGCAGGAAACTGTAGTACATGTATGCCAAGGGGAACAAGACCTTAACTCTCCACACACACCGGTGTTCACGAATGCACAAAATAAAAATCACTGAACTGGAATCGGGGGATCGGATCCAATGGAAGAGTCTCAGTTCCAAATTCGTGACCCATCAGCATTGTAGATGCTGCTCTAGTCAGATACCATGAATTGCTGACAAGAAAGCGCACACTCAAGAACACAGTCATGAAAGTGCTGATAAATACATATCCCTTTGCACTACTTTACGAGGAACCTGCTGTTGTTGGCCTGCTATGACCACTGGAAGAATGTGGAGCTGCACATAACCCATTAAACCGTGTGAGGCACCAGAAAGCCGGGGCCTCAGTGCTGCCGGGCAGCGTGGTGGCCCTTGGCCACGCGGTCCATGGGGCGGGAGGGCTCTGCAGAGCAGGAGGACGTGGCCACCGCACGTGCAGCCCCTTGGGGCCGCGCACAGCAACGTGCGGCATCTTCACACTGCCCTAGATGGGCAGCTGGGGCTGGGACAGCCACACGGATTGCTGAGGTGGGTGTCCCTGCCCCTCCTGGCAGGGCCAACACGAGTCCTCCCCCAGAGACACTATTTCTCTGCAAATCAGATGAAGAAAAAGGAGGGGGAGTCTCCTTTGAAAAGGCACATTCCCTCATTACTCAGGCTAAGATATTTCTGAGAAGTATTTTCCATATGTTCAGATAGAGGTGGATATAACATCCATCCACAATCAAGGGCATCTTCCTCCAGAGATAATGGAACGAGTAGCCCAAAGGCTGCCTTCCCGTGCACTTCTTATCAGTGGTCCTGCAGCTGGTCTTGAGAAAAAACACTTGGCTTTGAGTTTTAAACCACTGAATGCTCTTTGCAGCTTTATACTTAGTCTAGTACTTTCCACTTCTCATAGTTTTGATAAAACTTTGCTCTATAATTAAGTGCCCCACAGCATCATCTTAGTTTCAGAGGCCTGCTGTATGCTACCATGTGCCCTTTTGGGAAATTCTGAACTGCCTTTTAGTCTTTTGTCATAATAAGTAAGTCCTATAGCTCTAAAACGATTTTTTTTCCAGTATAAAAGATTATATTTTAGAGGATTTTAGGATCTTTAATGTCATTTAATTTTCTTTCAAGGAGGGGCTCCCCTTTAACTTAGCTTTTGATATCAAGCAAATGATATCAACTTAGAAAAATACGACAAGGACAATCACAAGGCAAATAAATTTTAAACACGCTTTTCAGTTCAAAAGAAAGCAGTATGTGGTGCTCTTATAAGATTTCCATACTTCTGGTCTCTTTGCCAAAAGAGAGGAGATTAGTCCTAAAGGAGGTAAAGACCAGCCGCTATGGGCTATTCTGAGAAGTGGCACCGTAGACAGAATATTATGTGGAAAAAAGACTCCAAATGCAATGTAGAACTGACTCTACCCCATTTTGAATGGCTAAGACAGGCTGCAGGAATGTGTTATAATCACATATTTCCGCAAAGATAGTGATAAATAACTCTCAGTCCTTTTCACTCAGTAGAAATTCACATCCTTGACTTTTTTTTTCAGTAATTCCATAAAATACGACATTAAGTGACTCTTTTCACAGGACTTTAGTTGAATCAAGGTCACTTACAGAATATTTTAGCTACTTTTAGCTAAAATACACTTTCAGTGTTTTTATAGAATTCCATTAAAATCACTGCAGGTGCATTAAAACTGCAATTTGTGTAGTAAGATTTTTGACTATTTGTCCTCCATGAGTGATGTTTCAAGGACATATCAGAAATATCTTAAATTATGAAAGACTTTATTCAGCAAAATTAAGCTTTTCCAGTGGGTTTCCCGGGATAAGTCCACAGCTTAATCTCTATTGAATTAAAAAACTATAAACAAACAAACTGCTCACCACCATTACAGAATATGAGCTTTGTGTTCTTGACTATAGTCACAAGATGGCCCAAAAGGCTCAGAGGGAAGAGAGAGAGAAAAAAATACATGGCTTTAATATATTTAGATACCTAATCATAGCTAGACATTCACAAAGTGAACTGATCACCTCAAAGAAATGTTGAAAAAAAATCATTGTCCTGGGTAGTTGGGTTTGGTATGGCAACTGAATTATTATACAGCATCTTTGTTGGCTCTCTATAGATCTTTTCTGGGCCTCCTCTGTGCTGGCAATTCCACAAAATGAATCTGCAGGCTGACTAGAAGTCACTGCATAAAGCTAATATGGTTTAGTGTCTTGCAATATATGAAAAACCCACAAGTTTTCTCTCTCGGTTTTTCATCTCTCCAAGCCCAAATTGAACTTCAAACATCATATGCTGTGAAGAGCCCTGTGTTTTCACAGATATACCCGTTTCCACAGGAACGGGCAATTGTTTCTCAAGAAACAATCGCGGAGCCAGCAGAGCCAGGACGGTGAGGGGTTTGGCAAGGAACCCAGTGGGAAACATGGCTGTTTTTGCACGCTGCGTGACATTGTTCTGTGGCATATGAACCATTTGTGATCCACAGGTATTGACAAAAACATGCAACTATGCCAAAGGGGGAAAAAAATATCCATTGCTTCTCTTATGCACAGCACATAACAGGAAAACCCAGATCAAGTGAGATCACGATGATCAGCAGCATCAACACGAAGGAGGACAAGACCGAACACTGCAAAGCAACAGCCTCTCCCCTCTTCCTCGGGAGCCTGCACCGGTGTGACCAAGGAGCGAGGCCTTGCGGCCTGGTGGGGACCTCACCCAGCCTGCGGGCTAGAAACAAACCCTCTTAAACTCACTGCACATCCACAGGGTGCTGAGACCTTGCAAACTCAATGGTGATGAACACCGGCTCTTGAAAACGCTGGGCAAACAAAATGTTAAAAGATGTTCTGCTTGAACTGAGTCCAACAGAGAAGCAGAGACAGTGCCCAGACAATAAAGGAATTTATGGATTAGTCACACGCTTTGTTCATGCGATGCCTCTGTTCAGTTAAACTTGCCCTTCCTGACCTGCCTTCAAGATGTGTTATCATATTTTCTCTGAGTATTATTTTGGAAAAAAACAAGACAAGCAATTCTTTTTTATTGATTTCTTCTGTCAGGTTTCTTGATGCTGAAGTACATTTTATGATCAAACTTCAGACTTTACTTTTATGGTGGTAAACAATATATATATATTTTAAAGAAGAATATGTGCACATGTGATGGAGGAGGTGGAAGAAATGGCTTGTTTCAAATCATTCAAAGTTCATCCTCTATATATTTTCTGTTCTATTTACTTCAGCTTACTTTAAAGCAGTTAACTAGCACTAGCAGGTAACAGTCCACCATTGTCCAAAAGGCAGAGAAAGAGGAAATCAGTTTTTACAAAACTGCTTCCTAACTGGCAATTAAATATGAATTGAATATTGTCTAATTGTTTATTTGTAATGCTAAGTGCTAGCTCAGAGCTCTCGTTGGCAATACGCAAGCATTCGCATTCAAAAATTTACAACAACTGGATTTAATTCATGGTGCGTTTCCCTTCCTCAGAAATTACAGTGTACTTACAGCTACTGATGCAATGGTTTCGGCTCCCCACTCTGCNAATGACTGGATTTAATTCATGGTGCGTTTCCCTTCCTCAGAAATTACAGTGTACTTACAGCTACTGGTTGGTTTCGGCTCTCCACTCTGCCCTCGAAGACACCAGCCCATGTTACCCACTCTCTGATACAAAAGCAGGGATTACGCCTCAATATGAGGCCTTCATAAGAGAAGTTCTTGCCCAGCTTTGAAAGAACAAGACTGTCTGCAAAATGAACACAAAGCTGCAGCACGTACATGTGCTGCTGCTGCTAGCTGCAGAGAGCTTCCATTTCTCCCAGGAGAATATTCAAGAAAGTTAGTTAAAGGAAACAAAACATCCGCTTCCTTTATGAGCTGACCATATGCACCACAATAGAGTTGACAGGAGTTAATACCTACTAGACACATTTACAAAATAAAACTGTGATCATGCTGAAAATCAATCTTGTATTTTATCAGGGAGTAGGTAAGGATGGATCGTACACACCTCCCATCTGCCACATTTCTCTATAATTTATGAGTTACTGTAACTGTTCTTATATGGTTATATCACCTAGTAGCCACATCAACTGTGATGGAAGTCCTTTCTGCACAAAATAATGATTAGCATTAGTTATAGTAGTGATATAGATATAAAAAAATACAGAAATACTTAGCCTTATGGAACTTTATAAGCAACATTGTTTACCAGAGTTTCCTCAAAACCACTGAATTCTGAACAAATTGGTTACAAATTTGGCCTGTTCAGCCTGGAGAAGAGAAGGCTGAGAGGGGACCTGATCTGTGTCTATAAGTGCCTCAAGGGGGGCAGTGAGGAGGATGGGGCTGGCCTCTTTGCAGTGATGACCACCGACAGAACTAGAGGCAATGGCCACAAATTGAAGCATCAAAAATTCCACAGGAACTTGAAGAAGAACTTCTTGACGGTGAGGGTGAGAGAGCACTGGAACAGGCTGCCCAGAGAGGTTGTGGAGTCTCCTTCTCTGGAGATCTTCAAGACCCGCTTGCATGCAGTCCTGTGCCACGTGCTCTAGGTGGCCCTGCGTGTGCAGGGGGGTTGGACTGGATGACTCTAGAGGTCCCTTCCAACCTTAGGCATTCTGTGATTCTATGATTCTACTGTCTCCAGGTGGGAAAAAGTGAAATGTAAATAAACTGTGAAAAGGGGAGAAGTTTTTAAAGGCAAGAAATCGGAGAAAATATTACAAAGTTTCTGTTCAAAGATGCATATACAGCTTGCATTCTGTTGTCTTGATCTCAGTTAAAAAAATAGTTCAAAATGGTTAAATCTTAAAGATGATGAATTTATCAGGTGCGCTACCCGATTTATTGGCTGTTACATCTATAGATTTATGTCACCAAGACTCTTAGTTCTATAATAAAGAATTTGCCAGGAAAGACCTAAGCAATATTCTGAACAATTCTGAACAATTGATATTACAGAATACTTTTAACAGGACAAACACTGATGTTGCCTAAATAAGTATGTCAGTATGTCTCACATTCAGGTTTCTAGAGTTTCTGTAGTACAGTTTTTATAGCTTTTTTCTTCTTCTTTTTTTTCCTTTTTCTCTCTCCTTTCTACAGCTCTAATTTCATAGGACAAGCTCAAGATGCAGTTGCCTCTTTAAATTACTCTAAATCTCTAAGGATGGGTAACTATGAAGTGTTTTTTTTCCCCCATACACAGACCTACTTTAAATGCATTAAATCATTACTTGATGTAATTTCAAATTGCTGTTTAAAGAAAAGTCTGGATATCATTTTAGGGAAAAGGTGAATGGGATGATCAGTTATTCAAGCACTAGATTATCTACTTGACATTAGTTACCGAATGTCGAGGAACAGAGAACGGGTTGTACTGCATAGTTAGGAAGACATACGAATAGTGTGTCCTTAATGCTTTCCTTCTAAATGGAAAGGCATTGATTCTGTGCGACAAATATCTTGGGAAAATGAGCTTCTTGTAACAGAAATTTAATCAATATGCAATAGTAGAGAAGGCAGAGGCACTCTAAAATGCCATCTCTCGGCAGGTATGAAAGGCAAGAATTCAACCTCACATGTTTTGCTCTAGGTGAGGGGCATGTTTCTTCTTTATCACAGCAATAAGTGGCCTCTGTAGAAGCCTTCACGTTTACCACACTTAGGAAATCACATCAGCTACTTAGATACCCAAGAATACACTTCCCTTTCTCTTTTCTAGCTTAAATCCCCCCCAGCTCTGTATCCCTATATATAAAAACCAATATGCCTCAGTATTTTCATGGTTTAGAAATGCTCAGAGACTTGTAAATATGCCACAAATACTGAAAAAATAGCAGATTTGTCCGCAATATTTTGCTAGCTTGATATTTGCATTCAATGTCCTTTAAACGATGCAGAAGGAAATAGAGAAGGTGTCAATTTTCACAGTTTTCATTTTTTAAAGAACACATAGAATAAGAGTCATGAATATTTTCCCTGGCTTCTTTACCACAAATGCACTATATTCCCGTTTCTTTAGAGCAAAACTCAAGAGAATATTCCCATGGCAGATACTTTGTTGGATTTTCTGTTTAATTCTTGGTTTAGAAGGTTGTTACCTTGAGTGTGTTTATACCACATTTTCTAGATTAAGACCCTTTTGCTCAGTAATTCAACCCTTGGTAAGAAGCAACAATCCTTAAAATACTAGGACAAAATCTTTTCCTACTGCCCAAACTCTCAATTTCAGGAAGCACAGGGTGGGCAAGGGAGAGGTAGAGCACACGGAGATCTTTCCAATTACTTCCCATTCATCAGGGAGATGTACTCACAGGAGCAGGGCAGCTCTGAGAAACACCCTTCCCAACTACCAGGAGATCTGCAAGAGAGTTCTCAGAGTCCCCAACACTCCTTTCCTCCTCTGGAAGCCTTTTTTATAGGAGCGAGCAAGCATCCTTCCCGCTCCTCGCAGCAACCCTTGATTCTGGTACGGATGGAAGTCAAGCTTAATTTTGGTTGAGTTTTGGTGCTTCTCAAACTAGTCACATGGAAAGAATGACCTTCCACAGCACCCGCACCAGCTGCCCAGCCCGCGGCCACGCGACACGTTTTCAACAGCAACTTTCATTTAGCCTCGGGACTGCCAGCCCTGCCCTCCAACCACATTATTTGGTGGCAAAAATTAAGATCCACATCATTAGAGGCCACCAAATCCAGAGTAGGGCTCTCCACACATCATTTTTTAAAGGCAGAAAGCAAGCCAAATGCAAACTGAGGTTAATGCAATATATACAAGAAAGAGAAATAAGATTAGATGTGATGTATGTGCCAAGAGGTCTTCCGCAGGCAATGGAAAGAGAGAATAAGGTTAACATGTCTGATTTGTCCCTCCCCCCGCAAGGGCTGAGAAGTCCTCGCAGCAGCAAGGTCAATTCTAATCCTATTTCCTTATTCTTCCCAGTTATTTCATTACCTCCAGTCCTCTTTTTTTAACTTCACAGACTGTTTTTTTTCCAGAAATCCCAGCAATTCAGGATCAGGTGAATATCATAGCCCCTCCCTTCAAACAATTAACATGAGTCATAGAAAGAAGCCCTTAAAACAACAGCCACCTGCAACAAATCTTCTAAGGAAATGGGTCTTTTCCTTGTTCTATAATGCTGGCTGCCTCTCCCATGAAAACATTAACATTTTACACACAAAAAATGATGTAATTAGCAAGAACTTTCTCTATTTCTGCTCTCATTATTGCTGATTACCAGAAATTATCAGGCAAATAATGGCTGCTTTCTCTTTTTATGATCAATTTATTCACCCTCCATCTGATTTCTTTGGTGATGAACAGAAATTTAGGCTCTTGTGTCTATGGCACTTAGAGAGAGAGAGAGAGAGAAAATGGGGCGTGGGAGAGAAATTAAACAGTGAGTATGTGTAAAGTGTCAGAAAGCATATAAATTATCCGTGCCAACTTGCAATTTTACTTCGAACCCTGCAATATTTTTTTACATTTCAGTTAAAATCACAGCTTCTAGAATCATCTGATTAGCCAGACTTCATTTATTAATTAGAATAATAAATAAAAACAGCGCCTCACAGAGCAAGATTGAAAGCCTGTTTTCAAAATGAAATGCCTGAGAGAGTTAGAAGCTGCAGACTCGTAAAACTGTCCCCAAACACTTTTTGAGAAGAGACCCCAAATGTCAGCACTTCAGAGCCCGACTGGTAATTTTGGGGTGAGGACTCTGGTTTTGCGGCACGCGGGCGAGCCGCAGTTTCCATGGCAGCTGGCGAGGGATGGGGAGCTCTTCCACTGCTTCCACGCTTCAGCACTTGCAGCCAAACCTATCTGGGAACACTGAGGGGAGAAAAAGAAAGAAAAAGAAAGAAACCCCAACCTGTGTGCTGAGCTGGGCACCGCCAGCGCTGTACTGCTACTACTATCCAACTACTCAATTTAAATCTACTTGACATACATCTTTGCAAGCTTGCAGTGAGTCTTCAGAGTGCTGTATAGAGACCCCCTTATTTTCTCAGAGAATTAGGGAAGATTTCTCTTATTTGCACTGGCTAATACCCCCTTTTTAGGGCTGAGTTGCACAGGTTCATCCTGTGCCAGGGAGGACCCCCTGCTCCGCCCAGGAGCTCTTCCCTGCAGGCACAGCTGCACTCCCCATACTTAAGCCTAGGCAAAATGATTTGCTTTCCAAAATGGAGAAAAAAAATAGTATTCTCAGCCTGAGACTTTGCATTTTAAGCTTTAGCCTGGAGCAAATTATTAAGGCAGAGTTACTTTCTAAATCCCTGGAAATAGCAGTTTATAGTGAAAATACTGACAGATCCATAACTATAGCCATGTAAATACAGCAGATAAAAATATGTATAAATGATAATATAATTTAATGGCTTAAAGAATTTTTACTGGGGAGGAGGGTAGCATCTGCCTTATTTTGACAGTGTAAAATGTCAGAGCAGAATCCAAGGATGTAGCAGAGTCATACTCTATACTTCTTGAAGATTATTTGACAAGAACAATTTTGGTGTTCTATTTAATGCACTTACGACAAATTTAAGTGATAAATTGATGCCTCAGAGACAGTGTGGCTAGAATTAGGAGAACAAATCCTCTTGTTATGGGAGCAGCTACAGGCCAGTTCTGTGCTGACAGGCATACTAGAAGCTAGGTAAAGGAAATCTGAAAGGAGTATTTTGTCAATGGCAGTAAACGTGGAAAGCTATATATTTATTAAGTCATAATGTCACCCAGGTTATATTTTCAAGTACCACACAGAGGCAGTGACTCCTCAAAGTCTGTGGATACAAGAAAATGATTGGAATCTTTTTTGGAGAAGTTGGTTTGCTGAGAAAAGCAGACACTGCTGTACAATTTCAGATGTCACTTGTAGTCAAATATCCTGTTACTCCATTGATCTCTAATGCAGAGCAGAATTGGATAAGCCATTCACTAAAAGTGAATATTGACTCAATAACTGCGACTGGAGGTCTAATCCTGCCAATGCTCCAGGCACAGCATTCAGTGGGAGAGCACATCCATAAAAGACATTGCACTGGACATTTTTAAAGCACAAGGGCAAAGAAAAGCCATATGCAAGAAACATTTTGATTCACTTAAAAATGAAGCACACCAGTTTCCAAAGGCTTCCTGGGCAGAAACCTTCCGACTGAGGCTTCCAGTTCATCAGCAACACGAGAAGTGCAAAGGCTCCCGCGACGGCTTTTCAGCAGCAGCTGAACTGGTGACCTGTTGCTACAGAATCATGAGCTTGAGCTGTGAAACTGTTTTATAGGATATAACAAACCTCAGGGGTCTCTGGAAAGCAGCCAGCAGAGAAGCACCCGTACTTGTCTTGGCAGGGCTTACAGGAGGATGTAAAAAAGACCAGAACCTGGTATAACACCTGCTTCTCACTTAAGATTTAATGAGTAGGATCCATGACATTTCTAAAGAAAACTCCTAATAATAGATTCTCTCTATTCTACTACTCCCTACCTCCCCATTGCAGCCCCACTGTATATTGATTGACCAACCTGCTCCATCCTGTCCAAAAAGACAGGGTTTCCAGGGCTCCCCATGCAGGGCTATTCTGCAGGGCTGCATCGTTCTTTAGGCAAGTTCTCCGGGCTTGGGGGTTTCACTTTGATAGCTCCCTACAAACCTGCATTCCTCGACTCGTTTTTAGCAGGGCTCTGCTTGCAGATGTTGCATGGTTGCATACTTGGCCTTCGCTTTTTTCCTTCCATTTTTGGACAAGCTGTAGATAGATACAATTCTAAGACAAAGAGAGACAAGATTGGCAGGTTTTCTACTGTTTCTATTCATCTCAAGATCGGAAAGCAAAACCCACTTTTCCTTTGTAGATGTCTAGGGATAAATGATTAAAAAGAAAAAAAGGAATTGAATTGCAGTACTATCCTCTTCGTTCTGAGGAATGATTCTCAGCCAACAGAGAGGAAGCAGCAGTACTTTATTACACACTGATTACAGCTATTGCCTGTTGCCCTTATACATCATGGTATCATAATTTGTGCAATTACTGCCTCAGGTCGATTGTGCAGCACACCCTTGGGAATGATGATTTAGGAATGATACGACACGTGCCTGGTAAATGCTAAAGGTAGAGCAAGCCAAAATGCATGGATGTAAAGTTCTGTCTGAACTGCGTATTTGAAATAATCTGCATTTGCAGACAGTTACTGGAAAGAAAGGGCGTCAAGCTGGTGAAGGACCAGGGCTCAGGAGTGCTGGATTAGTTCTTAGATATGTCAACATGTGGCCTGAGGTGATCCACATAATGTGTTGCTGGATGAGGGGGAGGAGGAAGCACTTGTAAAACAGAAATCATCTTTCATTGGCAAGTTTGGAGAAATCCAGAGCCATAAGTGCAAGGGACCCTTTGTTTTGCACCGTCCAAGTTCAGGATTTCCAGATTGCAGCAGTTAGGTGGTGACATCCTTAAGACTGTGATATGTGTACATTAGAGGTGAAGCTCTGATTGCAGTTTCAGACTGAAAATCTGACCGAAGAAGATGAAAATAGTAGTCTGTTGCTGTCATTGCTTCTGCTAAGCAGAACCGTGTATCAATGAGGTTACTAGACAGCACCAAACCGTGTGTGAATCATTTCTCTTACAGTATCGTCCTTGGCCTCATAAAAAAAATCAAAATATGCTTCATGAGGAAAGCATGAATTCAGAGAGATCTAAGGTCAGCTCCTTAGGCTTATCAGAATTAAGTCAAATAAATTCAGATGATGTACATTTTTTTCCACATTTTTTGATATTTAGGTTTTAGTGAGATATGGCAGACAATAAGCACAAGTGTAAAGACTAATCTCTCTTCATCAAGAAAAGAGAACAGTCAATAGATGAGGAAGCATAAAAACATGCTGTTGAGGTCACCAAATTATCTTGATATGCTTGAGGACTTCAAGAAGTCTTCAAAACCAGTTCTGTGCTTCTCTGTGTGCATTCATGTCCTGGCTTATTTTCTTCCTTAGAGAAATAAGCCACAGATCTATTTGATTTCAGGTAGTTATAACAGAAACCACGTTATAAGTGTATACACACACTGTTTTCAAGCTGTCTTACTCTTTTTTCAATGGTTGAACTGTTTTTGCCCTTGTTGAGCTGTTAGGTGATGCGTCCTGTCCACAAATCTAAACAAAAAATTAAAGCTCTGAGAGTCAGTTTGGCTCCCAGTTCAAGCTAGCACTGTTGCTCCAGCAGTAAATCAAGTTACTGTCTCTATGATTTGGATTAAACTACAAAGATGCATCCATGACAGATATAGAGAATAATGAATTTACCATGGACCAAAATCCTTCCCCCTTTTGTTGTCTATTACCTTTCTGCCCGTTTAATCAGCTTTGATGTACTTAAGAGAAAATGTACACTTTTTATTGATTCTTCCTCACGCCCATCCCTTTCTCTATTACTGGCTTTGTGTGTGCCCGAAGTGATGTTTAGCCACTAACATCATAGTCAATATTTTTATGGTTTGAAAAGAATAGAGAAGACTTCCAGCAATTTAAAATAATACAGTCAAAACAGGCATTCTTCCAAACCATATTTATACTTAAGAAATTAAAGTCAATAATTAAAGCAAGAAAATCTAGTCTTAGTGTATTTTAATTCCCTTCTTTCTCTTCTTTCTCTATTTTTTTCCCATAACCTGGAATCCTCTCTTCCTTAAGTGATCAAATTAATTTGCACATTTAGTCCAGGGACCACGTGCCATTTGGACATGGCAAGTAGCCAAAGCACTGCTCACAAGCATATGGCTATTTATTTCCCCTAATGAAGCACTAACACAGCCTGTTTGCTACATTTCTTTACAAATTGAACAAACTTCAGAGAGGAAAGGGACCACAAGTGTACAAACAGTCAAGGAAAACAGCCCAGAGCAGCACACAGAACCACTTCCACCCAAAACATGATTTGCTAACTTCTTTTTCACTATCACTCAACAAATCCCCAAAGATTGGCTCAAGCTTAATCTACTGTGGCATGTTTGACTCCTTTGTTTAATCAAATCTGAAATGACATCTTCTAGTGTGATACGTCAGCTGAAAAAGTTTAACTATTGCTCTAAAAGCAGCACTGATCTACATTTTATTATGAAGGCTGTAAGCAGTGTGTCACAGTGGAAAGTCAGCGTAAGTGACAGGAGAAGTGGGTAATCGTAATGAGTAGTAAATCCACTTAAAATAGTATTTCACTGTTCCAACCCTTTTCAGCACCCTGAACCTCTGCGGAGAAGCATCGGTCTCCTGGACCGCCCTCTTTAAGGAAAAATAACTGAATGCCTTTTGAGTCCAATTTTATAGAGTATTCAGTCCTTGCCTGAAAGAATATACAGAGCCAGAGCTTCAACATAAATTGATCTTTTCCTTGGAGTTTAAGCTCCTCAATAAAAGTTTACTGCATAACAGAAGAGCTGACACAACCTTATCTATAGTGGCACAAATGGTACCAGTTAATTATACTAGGGGATATGCTGTCATTTCTGAATTTGCATATACAATAGGCCTATTAATAGAGATTGCTAATTGTCATTTATCAAGCATTGCCTTAGCAAATTCCACGCCTTTCTGAAATATGGAAAAGAGACAAAACGAGAAATCAGAGAGGCTACCAGATCTCCAGTCCTGAGCGCAGAGCGACACGACTTCTGCACCAGCAGCCAGACCTACACAACCAGGCAGCTCATCACACCCGGGGTTTTATTACCCAGCGGTGCAGAGACACAGGTAGCATTTGCGATTATTAAGCGGACATGTGCCAACCTTTCCCAAGAGCACGAGACATCTCCGGGAGGGGAGTGAGGGGAAAAAAGGACGTCTGTGTTGTCAAGCTGACAACGCTGTTTGTAAACTCAAGCCTCTGTAGCAGACAGCAGGACTGCAGAGGAAATTCAAGGCGACAACCAGCATTGCCAGTGACCTTCCTAAATTATTCAAAACGTCATTTGTTTGCAGTTGGAAAACTTATTTGAGATGCACAATGAAGATTTGAATCCTACTGCTTCTTTTTGAATAACTAAGGATTATTTCTCCTTGCTGGGGAACTTTCCTGACAATCCATAGCTTATTTTCTCAACACCTTCTTTAAACCACTACTGACATATTATTTATTTTAGTGTACCCACACACAGGACCCCCCGTCTGCCTCTTCCAGATATATACCAGATATAAACATAGCTGTTCCAATAAGGGAGAATGCACGTCAGCCTTGTGGTTGTGCCTCCCTCTGCTTTTATGTAATGGGCTTGAAGTGATGGACATCAGTGTTCTCTGGTCATTAAAAACCATCTTTCTCATCACTATGTATTTGCGTTTACATTTCATTCAGCATTACCCAGTTCTCTAACTGGGAAATACTATAAGGAACTTAAATTATTTTTTCCTCAAAGATTTGACATTTTATGCATTTTTTTTACGAGTTATCAACAACTAGCATTTTTATGAACACATTTTATTGAGATCCACATCTAACTTTCAAAACATGAATATTGAGTCAAACCTGCACAGCACTTTATCACATGTCAAATTATAAGACAATTTGTTACCATTTCATTCTTTTATGCTAACTCCAAAATTCAGTCCAAGGTTTCTCTGCCCTAAAAGGCACTATTAGTTTAAATTTCTGGAAGTGGGCTTTTTTCCATTATTCATATTTAAATTAAGTTCCCTTGAGATGGAAGAAAAGCAAGGAATTTTTATCAAGAGACTAATAATATAACCAGTGAAAAATCTGAGCTTTTTTATATTGAATTTATAAATCATGCTAGCAGTAACCAAACTGTTTAAATAATATATAGAGTTTAACTATAACATACTTATTGGTATAAGTAATTTTAGTGCATTTTAATGTAACAAATCACACAGAAAATATTCTCAGTGAATCATTAGCATACCCAAGTCTAGCGAGCGGTACACGCACTGTTCACTTCATAATTTGGTGGGAATGGCTGTGTCAGAAAACAGAGCCGTGTGCCAACTGATTTACAGTTTCCTAAAGACATTTGGATACCCTGACAAAGTATCAATTTATCCCTGCACCACGAGCCACTACCTACAGGTAGAATAGCCTGTAATTAAGCTCAGGAGTAGGAATTAATTAAAATATACATGCATAAGAGTGCACAGACATATGCAGAAACATTATTGTAGCAACATTAAAAGAACCTGCTGGCACAGGTAGGGGCAAAATCAACCTCTTTTACATTCCCTACACTCTACTTTCTTTTACACCCTATTTATCCCAAAGTCACAACACAAAAGCCTCACCGTGGGGACTACATGATGATATTGGGGGCACAAGTTTCAGCTGTGACAGTCTAGTAGTAACACTGAGCAGTTGTTGTGGTCCCATCCTGCACACAACGGTTCATGCNTGGGGGCACAAGTTTCAGCTGTGACAGAGTCTAGTAGTAACACTGAGCAGTTGTTGTGGTCCCATCTTGCACAGAATGGTTTGTTGTAGAATGGTGTGAGGATCAGGGACATGGATTATGCGTGAACAACCAAGGCCTTGGATTTTAGGCCCTTAGCGTAAGTAACGTAGGCTCTTAGCACAAGTTAGGCCCGCGGGGCTTCTGTCCCATGAGAAGCTGTAGCACATTCCAAGATTAGGGAGAGAAGCAATCTCATGAGAAACTGCAGCATGATCCAAAATTAGGTGGGGAAGCAGTCTCATGAGAAACTGCGGCACAGTCCAAGATTAGGTGGGAAAACAATGCTGAGACTGTGCAAACACCAGGTGCGATACAGGGAATAAGTAGGGGAATATAAATAGTTAACCAATGGTATAGTAGGGTATAAGTAGCTTACAAATAGTTAACCAATAGTGTAAGAACGTGTGGCTTTAGCAACGGTTGTAAAAGTATATAATGCTGATGCGCAGTAAAATAAATGGAGTCTTGCCGTATTACTCACATTGAGTCAGCCGCATTTCTTCCCTGCACCCTCCCCCTTGGCCGACGGGCTGACCCTGAGACTCAAGATAACAGCGCGGCTCAGGAGAATAGCAGCTCGGCGGGTTTCCGGACTTGGACAACTTGGAGGAGAACAGCAGCCGGCAACCTTGAGACTTAGAGAGAGCTGCAGCTGGCAGATTCCCCGCCGCCGCGAGCAAGTGAGTTAACTCCGAGCGCAGTGTAATAAGCGGTCTTGAGTCTCAGGTTCTCGCACGCGTGAATCGGACGGAGACGAGCACGCTGTAGCCGCGCGCCACGGAAGAGATAAAGGCGACGCGGCAATGGTTCATGCTAAACATCGGTCCCCGACTGATTTTGTTTTTCAGATTTTGTCCATTTTCCTTTTGGAGGGCCAAGTCATTTACCTACAGCGTTTTAAGATGAAGGATGACCAAGGTACACTGGAAATATATGAGGTGTAGCAAAGCACCAGATCCATGCACACATTTTTACCAGTGGCACATTCCCTACTTAAAATTTAGTGTAATTTCTATGCTGCTATTAAAGAAAAAATACTAACATGTTCTATTAAGGGTATTCTGAAGTAAAAATTTGAGATAAAAAAGGGGTAAGAAAAGCCCCAGAACTCTGCCCACTAGCTTCAGTTTGTATTTTAAGCCAAAATTTTCTGTATTATCAATTGGGTTGAAAAGATTATTTCTTCTTCAGATGCTTAAATATTAAAAAGGGCAAAATCTTTAAAAATATAGATTAAAGCCAAAACAAATGTCTTCCATACAAATAAGAAAGACATTAGCAGAGGCATTACAGAAATAGCATAGCACAATTCACTTGTTCTAACTCTGTGAGATGGTTTAACCTTTGTATAATAGCATGAAAATACATTAATAGTCTTCAGACGTTAACTACAAAATCTGAGTTCAGAAGAAGAGCAAGAGTTTTCCAGCAAGGTCTTTTTCTTAATGCAGCATTTCCAAACGCACTCTGTCTTGCTCCACTTCCTACTTCCCAATTCAGCTGACGCATCCCCTGTTTCTGTGCCCAGCAACTTCCTCTTCCCCCGCATCCCCAGCGTAATTTGAGAACAGCCGCTTGAAAAGGTAAATTCCCCAAAAACCAAAGTAGAAACCTCACAGCTGAGATCCTTCTTAGTAGCTAGGGCTCCCGAATGCTCCTGAATGACTTTCACAAAAGGATAATTCCACAATCTACATCACAAGAAAGTGCTGCTGGCCTTTCCTCGCTGCGGGAAGCAGGGCACAAACTAGAGGATTTTCCCTCTGTTGTGAGCCCAGACTGGGACTAACTGCCTTAGGAGTGCAAGCGGAGGGCACTTTGTTCGCTTCTCCCTCGCTTTTAGGAAAGTGGAAGGAAGGCCAAGGATCCACGAGGAACCTGAACTCCCTCGTGCATGAGATGTAAGCTTTAGGTTCTGATCTCCTCTAATTTACTCTATTTAATATTTTATAGAAGAATTTCAGCCTGCAACTAATGGCCTGTGATAAGATCTCCCATATTCCAGACTCATATAATAAGGGTAACAGGACCTACACAAAAGAATTATCAGGAGTATAAAGTCTGAAAGGTTGTCTGGTTTTACAGCTAATAAGAGGATTTCTGGAGAAAGCTAAAGAACTTAGGCATGGAACAACAAGCACCTCTTTATCAGAGGAAAATCTCTTGTTCCGCGTCTGGATCCCTTTTCCCCACCCAGCTGGCATAGAAGCAGATAAAGAATTCCTGTAAGAAAAAAAAATCAAAGTCTCCTCAGTAGGGATAAAAAGATGAGAGGTAATACAAGCCTTTGTTATGGGATCTGGTCTCGAGTCAGGAGCAAAATGAATAAGGAAAGGTTAAACATCAAATACGGAATGGGCAGAATTGCTGGAGGTTTATTGTAAGTAAAGACATCTACAGATAAGCAGACCACAGTTACTAGGCATGCTTGGGTCTGGAAGGAATTTCTAAAAGTCTAAGCAGGGGAATGTGGAGTGATTGCATCTCATGAAGGATATGCAGAGGTAGTCACACATAGAGTCATGTACACATAATTGCAAAATTAATCCAAGAAGTGGTATTTCTGCAACATTTCAGTACTTTTAGTGTTTATGTTTTCAAATAAAGTGATGGCTTAAAATGTTCTTTTGTAAGCTGCTCCGAAGAAACCCTGCTGCTCTTCAGAAAATGTAAGAAGTAGCTCAGGGAGAAACATGCAGGTGTTTCATAAGGAACTTTATCGTAGTGATTTCAAGTTGAAAATAGTCTGAAACCAGGCACTTTTTGCGTTACACTTATTTATAACTTCTGTGCATCCTAACAGCTAACACACGTGCATGAATATAAACCAGCCACTTCTCCACACTATGCTAAACATTCCACTGTGATTATCGTCATCTCCTACTGACGATTCAATTAATTTGAGTTGTAGGTTCTAATGGACAGGGAAGTTTGATTTTAAAGCATCAAGGACACAAGTGAAGGCTAACAAATAAATGATATTATAACTCTTAAGTTCACAGGGCCAACAGAACTATGGTATCTAGAGGCAAAGAAGGGGTTTAGCTGAATGATTCTGCTCCTTCCATCTCACCCAGCTGAGAATCATCTCACCAATAATTCTATTGAAATGATATGTCATTCTTATAAAGACAAATCTTCCACGTGTCATCTTTTCTCCTTGGCTAGAAAAACTTATTCGTGCCAACTGTGAATTTCCTCATCCTTCAATTCACATCTACAGCCCAGTCACTTTGTCCAAGTTGTTCAACATTCGTCTATTAATTTCAGTGTGATTGGAGGGTACACTCAAAATATCCCCGAGGACTCTCTTGACCTTGTTATATTAGCCCTTGAAATGGATATAAATTTCACTGCATGGTCCAGCAGACATGGCTTCTATTCTTGGTTCTGTGGTGTGAATTTAGGGAAAAAAACACTTGGAAGACCAAGATACTCTGAAACAGAAGCCATAAGGAAAGCTTTTAAACCTCTATTTTCCTCATACCCCACTGCCATCGTTCGGGACTAAAAGAGAATACGGGTCAGGAGGCACATTATCTGGGGGCATTCACACTGCTAGGTAAAAACAACCTGTGGGCAGGAAGAGCTCCACTAATTCCTCGTTGGTGGAAATGTGTTAGGGGCTTGATGTGGGACAACCCTCACTGCACCCCAGAGCAGGCAACCCTGCCCGTGAAGGGTCCTGGCACTTCAGGTCTGCATCATGTTGTTTATTTCTCTAAAAAAGACATAGGAGAGGACAAACCGATGCACACTATCCCACTCTTTTAAGGGAAAAAAAAAAAAAAAAAAGTTTCTTGAGACGCCTCAGCTTGAAAACCCATGATTTTTTCAAAAAATCATAGCCCAGAAAAACCGGAAGGAAACTTATTAAGATGTTTAATAAGTCTGGTAAACAGACCTGTTTATGAATTGATCCTGTTATAAGAAATTAGAATTTTAAAATATGTGCTATAAGCCATATAATATTTTGTTTGCTCTGTTTCAGAAATCTCATTTAGTCCCATTCTCAAACATTTAGCAGGCATGCTGATGTATTTTGAAATCTATCAGGAAAGAAACTCAGAAAATATTTATTTTCGTCTTTGTCAGGAAGCAAAGGGAGGGAATCACTGCTTTGTCTCTAACAGAGTTTCCTGCTTTCCTTACAGGCATTATTAGATTCAATTGATAGTTCTCAAACAAATTTTGCTACCAGTGATGAACCAAAGACATTTTCAATTATAACCTTCCAGTATTACGCTTATCATGATTATGCCTTAGTAGATGGAACAACTGTGTGACTCAGTTCAACTGCTCATGAGGTACATGAAGCAAAGCCTTAATTGAGGAAGCTCTCATATCAATATTGAGCACATTTTCAAAGATTGATTCAAAGCAGAAAACTGTCTATCAATTTGCACCATTAGTCTTTTGCTATTGTCACTAGATAAAATGCCTTTATTTTTAAACTAGTATTTCATGTCTGGCAAGAAAGCAGTATTCAGTACATCTGAAGTACATGGATAATACCAAGCAGATTATGCCACAGTTCTATTTCTTTTCTAGCAAGACCAGGATTCAACCTTACTGCCCTTGCTTCAGCAAAATAACAACTCACACAAAGTGTTCTGGGGCTGTTTTTCTTGCTGCAAGTTCTTTGCAGCCGTGTTGCATTAACTGAATGGGTTTCGTGAACAAAATCAGTATAACAAGTTGTATTTTTCCTGCCAGCATGTTGGCCTTTTTACTCGTGGAGTCTAAGAAAGCTTGTGCTCAGACTTTCTTTTTTTATCTTCTACCAGAGACAGGCTGATACCATGGTTGTTACGCAGTCTATTCCCACCTTTCTCCTTGAAAGGCTTCAGCTGTACGTTAGTAAGCAGCTCTGCTTGATGGATTCTCATTAAGCTGCAGCTTTTGTGAAGGTTTCACTGCAACTGCCATTTATCTCACACCTGAAAGGATCGGCTTCCTGCAAGACAGCTGGATTTTAAGCATTCTTTTTCTGTCTCCAGTGCTTTCACTCACTTGCTAAAAACTTGTAGCGGATACTGTAAGTTATTAGGAGCAGTCACCAAACAGAGGGATATACTGAGGTCTGCAAAAGGTCTTAAAATTCCAGGGTCTGATCTGCTGAGAGATCTGCTGAGAGATCTAAACTCTTGTTGATGTCAATAGGATTTGAGGGTGCTCGGTGCATCACTGACCCGGGTTCCTGACATGGCTCGGGCTGAAAACACATTACCTGGGATCCTGCAGCAGGTGCAGAAAAATCACTCATCTCACTTACATGGCTTCCATCCTCATTTTAGGCAAGAAGCAACAATTAATAATTTTCTTCACAATTTTTAAACTGCATAAAAAAGCAAAGCAAAACAGTGCTCCTCATTTTATAGCCCCCTGAATACTGCAGGAAATGAGAATTGATCTGCAAACCTTCACTGCAAACCTTCACTTACTCTCCTAGGAAATTATTAAACAGGGGTAAGAGTGTACTGAAATGGAACAGACAGGAAGTGTGACATTAAGCCTATATAAAAATTAAGCCTATTGCATAGCAACAGGAAGAGGGAAAGTACAGCATGTCTCAATCAGTGCAGCTGAGAGTGCACTCTCCTATCGGGAGATCAACAAGGATCCCAGAACTGCATGTGCACAGAAATAAAAGACAGATCTATAATGACTTAGGTTAAGTGTTCTGGTTTTATGATCAGAAATGTTCTTGCAGTCAGATCTGGATGCCCACGTGGAGTTATCTCTGTTCAATTGCTGTTAACACGAATACCTCAGTTGCTGACAAACTAGATATTCCAGCAAATCTAGATCTCTCTCCAGTCTGCCATTCACAAGACTCACTAGATTGGATCGCCAAAATAACTCGCTTAACAGCCTCGATTCAAGGTGGCACAGCATTTCCAGCAACCCTGCAGACCAACTAGCAACCTCCTCAGCGCAGCGGGAACAGGGAAAGAAACCTCTCATCAGGATCCCAGCGAGTTGTCTTGGATGATCAAATTTGCCAAGGAAAGAAAGCAACACGAACAGACTTTCATTATCACAGGCAGTATAATCTCTTCCAGAAATCCTTTTCTAATTAAATTTCCAAACAAAAGATAATAATTACTAAGCCCATTTATCCAAACATATTAAGATTATGTATATATGTTTGTTTTAATTATTACATTAACAATCTCTTGGCAGTTTTCTGATTCAGAGATCAGAAGCCTGCCAATAAAATCTTGCAAAATGAAGCAAAAGACAAGATAATGAGAAATAGTTTCCATAGCTCCTGAACACCTTTAAGAAGAGAACAAAGGATTTGACTGAACGGTCGATCTGTTCTGACTTAGAGCCACAAAAAAGCAATGCCCATCTCTTTCCTATCATTTGATACTTTTGGTGCATTTTGCTGCCTTTTTTCTTTTTAGGTAACTAGTTAAGCAGCAGCTAACGAAGCAAGACACACCAAGAGCAGAAAGGCTGAGGGACAGCACATATTTTTTTACTGAACGTAAGGTTAGTAAGAAATGTTGCCCTTGCTACATCAAATCACTTGTCTAAGAAGAGCGTAATGCATCCTATTATTAGTCCCTAGGAGAAACACAGTCACCTCAACCCAGTGTAACCTGAAAACAAACAATTGCCATCACGCAATCAGCAAATTGTTGCTAATGAACTACCAGCAGTTACAGTCAGGGTGGTTGCTAATATACATTCAGACATGAACTGCTCCATGGATGAAGATACTTAATGCTGAAACACACTCATGGAATCTCCAAGGGAAACAGAGGGGAAGCTCCGCGCCTGGTGAAGTAGGGAGTTGTTGCCTAACAAAGTGCCATGTGGTGGAAGGTAAAGGAGAAAACGCTGCCCTTGGAGAGGCGAGTGGGAAGCTCTGCAGGACACAGTGGTGGCAGGGAGGAGCAGTAAAGCTGACCGGACCCTCGCTGGTTTTCCAAAAAGAGACAGGAATAAAAGCTCAGCTGCCCAGATGAAGGTACTCTAACACCTAGGGAAGCCAGAATCTGGGGAAACATCTGCAGCAGCCAGATGCAGGGAGACACCTTTCCAATTTAATGCGGTTACCAGCAGGTAAAGTTTGGTTTTCTCCTCCTTTCCTCATTTGTGCCTTTTAACTGTGTTTTCCTGTAAGAATGTTGCAAATATTTTATTTGCATTTAAGAGCATTTTCAGAGATACTTGCTCCTTGTGAGGGATTTCACAGGTACAGAATACTCACATGCATACACTGTAGGTACAGACAATCTGTAAAGTAGCGGGTTGGGACACCTGAATTCATGCTCCTATTCCTGAAAATGCTTTTTTTTCCCAAGATACGNTTTTTTTTTTTTTTTTTTTTTTACGATACCCAGAAGGTGAAAGTGTGTGCCCTTTTGCTGGTTGAAGAAAAGAAGAAAGGTCTTTCAGTGATCAGTACTAGCCTGGACCATCTCATGCACCAAGATCCTGGGCAAATGAACCTAGTACTTGGGTAACCGCTCATTAAAGTAATTTCTACAACCCATACATGAGCACTGCTCTCTTAATAAGATTCAATTCATGGAAATATATAAAATTTAGATATATCATCTTAGAAAGTTTACCTCCTTTGCAATGGATGTACTAAAAATATTGGGAGGGTGAAAGTCAAAAGATTTGCTCAAGAAAATAAAGAAATACAGCTGCAAGAAGTGAATGCAAATGACTGCACGCAGGGGCTGCACTGCAGCCACCAGGCTCATGTTTTCTGTATGGGAGAACCAACATGTTAAAGCATGAAATGTCTCTTGAGATTTTTCTAGTTAGTAGGAACATTACAGAAAAATAGGTGAGTATTATTTATAAATTATAAGATTCCAGATGCATCTTCTTTCATGCCTAAAGAGTTTTGACATTTAATCAGGTTAAACTGGGCAATGCTGTCAGACACACTTCACTCATAGGGAGCCAGCAGTCACGTACTAAGATTGTGCCCCAATTAGAAGTTTCATGGTCTCAGGGATGGTGCATTTCTGAGATGGTCTGTGACAGTGATCCGAGGGTCACACTGACACCGCGGCTCCGGGCACGTGTCCTTCACCGTCTGCTTGTGAACATGACTGTTTCGCAGCCGAAGACCCAGAGATACCTGACCTAAATGCAAAGCCAATGTCAGCACATTGCATTTATCAGAAGCAATGGTATTTCAAAGCTCAGCACCAAACAAAGCTCTGAACTGAACAAATTTGGGGGAATACAGACTAATTCTATCTATCTATCTCAAGTATTTTGCAATTAAAATTCAATGTTGACTGACTGGTGGAAACAAAATGTTAGTTCATCCTCCGTTTTCATCTTTTATGCCTACCATCTTTGATTTACATGAACCTTTTTCTAGCCCATGCCACACTTCTTGTTTTTTTAATTGGTGAATTTAAACTATCCTGTGTATGCCCTGCGAATTGCCATCAATTTATGCAGCTATATGGTCTACAGAAACATGAATGTGAAAGTAATTAAGATGAACTCAATGTGAAAATAATTATTTTCAGGTAGGGCACAGGGCCGCACCAATGCCACTTGCAATGTGCTTGTTTGTGATTTACAAATGGAGAATGATCAAAACCGGTAGTTATTTCTGAACTTTCCTCTTCTGAATCTTTTTTCCAACCATAGTTCCAAACGTTTATTCTGTTACATTGGGAACACAATATCATTTATAATCTCTCAAGCATTTTACGAACAAGTAAATTCATCCTGAAAGCACTCTGGGTTATTATAATTCCAGACCAGAGATGAAAAAATGAGAAAAGAAGGGTCATGCAGCCCCATCTAAAGTAAATCAAGCCATGTATGCAGCTTAGGACTCAGAGGTTTCCCACTCCCAGTTTTTTTTCCATCCATCAGTACTTGTTCACTCTTCCCTGCCTACATCCAGGGTTCAGACACTAATGTAGAGCAGGAAAGACATTATCCAAGTTTAGAATACCAGTAGTTATACAATTAATCTTAAACAAATGAATATTCTCATGACAGAAACTTCTAGCAATATAAAATCTCCCAAAGATATTCCTCTATGTTCAGCATGTCTAATATAGGCCCTGTCACGTCACGGGCAGCTTGGAGAGGTTACTGCTTACCGCACTGCTCACAAAGACAACGAATGCACCTTTGCTTCAGCTCAGAAATACTCTGGCATGAGCCAGGCCGGCACCTTATGCTTCATCCTGCTCCAGGTACGACCCGCCAGGTGCTTTCCACCTTCTCCCAACGCTGGATGCTTTGTATTTGACTTTCACAATTAATTGCTTCTCCTTTTCTTTAAATAATTAAAGACGGTAATAAATAAAGGGCTGTGACATTCATCCACTCACCCTGCGAAAAGAAGGAAAAGGCATTTTTAGCCACATATCCTATAAGGAACTTAAATAAATACCACTCATATATGTTATTCTAGTCTGTACGAGGAGCAAAGTCGGTGAGGGCTGTGTTATCCATTCCTTACTCATCATGGTGAACGTACTTACACAACCCAGTGCATTCGTCACCCAAAGGGCAGAGGCACAGTCAAGTCCAAAACTAATTACAATAGTTATTTATAACTTAGCAACTCGCAATGAAATCAGCCATGAAGAACATGAGATTGGAGAGACCTGGAGCCCATATTACCCATAGTTGAGACTGTTGGCTAGAAAATTTTCATTTCAGAGTGTAATTTACAAGTGCTGCAAAGTTTGCCTACAGATATAGATTAATATTTAAGTTGTTTACAGGTGTTAGCTTGGTTGAGACCAGTAACATGACAAGTCAGGAGTATACTGATCACTATATGATTTTATCCAAAAAAGTATGTAAAGGTAGACCAAAATCATAGTAAGATAATTTCATATAGTTCTTCATGATTATATAAAAACATGCAAATATATACTAGCTGACAATCAAAAGCTATAAAAATAAAATCATAATAATAATATGTTAAAAGAATTAAAATGCTAGTGAAAAAAAATAAATACCACTTAAATATTTCATTAAATGCACAGAACAGGCTTAGCTCTGATGACAAGCAGCTAAGCTCTTCTCTACTGAATCCGTTTCCATATTGACCTATGTGCATCTGCCAGAGACTGGTTACTATAGGGTTGCTCAGAGTTTATTACTGAAAATTTGGTTTTGGTTGATTTTGTTCTTGGTGTCTCTGTCCGCGATGTCAGCTCAGGTGGCAAATATTTTGAATTACTGGGATATTTTGGTACATGCACCCATCTCTTCCCCAGCTCCAGCCTAGCAGTCATTTCACTGCAGGCCACTAGAAGCTGAGCAGATGATCCAGCAGAGAGGAAGCAGATCTTCTTTAACCTGACTTCAAATCACCCAACCCAAGTATGAAATAATTCTGCAAATGAAGTTTTAACGTCTAAAGCAAAGATGAAAACATCCTTGTTCCTGTCCCCTGCCCCATCACCCACGTCTGCCCGCGCCATGCAGCAGACAGAGCAGGCGACCCGCACCACGCACGGAGCGCTCACACTGCCAAATGATACAGGTGAGTGCATCAAATGAGCTCGAATGCAGCCACAGCAAGCTCCCCACTGCCAGCCCGATCATCAACAACTTATTCTGGGAGATTTTTGGCAGCGTCACCTGGTTGCATCAACAAATCTGCCTGAATAGCGGCTTGATTTGCTATTGATTTCCCAGAGGTTCTGTCTGAAGCAGCAATTTTAGGGCTAGATCTTCAGAGTGGAAATGCAGGGCAAAGAAGAAGCTTTGCTTCTGAAGAGGGTCTCAAGTGGTCACACTCTGAAACAGTTAGAAGATTCACTAGCAATAATAAGCTGAATTTAAGTGTTTTTTCTTTTTTTTTCCAAATGAGGCAAGAAAATCTTTGCAGAAAATCTGCAATTTTGAGAAAAATACAAATAGTTTCAAACACATTATCCACTCTACTAGAAATCTGAACTACTTTGAATTGCAACACCTTCCTGCTACCAGATCTGAAAATAGGTATCAAATCCTAAACATAGCATATTTGTGACAGCTGTCATGTTGGCTGACACCCCAGAGACCAAATTGGGGAACAGTTAAAGAAAAAAGTGAAGCCTGGTTTAGCCCTAGCTAATAATCTCCAGATCGGGCGGTGAGCAGATGCTTTCCGGGTAATCCACACAGTGAAGTATAGGCTCAATTGTGTCATGAAATGGAATTTGCAAAAAAACCCAAATACTTCCTTGAGCTTGTTTATTCAAGCATCTCATTTGCCGTTACTGCAGAGGCAACTTTTCTCTCATTTGGTCAGTATGAAAGAAACAAAATGGAAAACCCAACACCATATGTCCTATTCAAAGGTTAAGCAAGAATATAACTTAACGCAAACTCGTACTGAGTTTTCCTTGTTTGCTGCTACTTGAAGAATCTCTATTCTATGACAAAGCCCCACTTGTGATTTATAAAATGAGGAGTTCTCAACATATGACTACAGAAATTGTATCACATTTTATCTCAGCATTTCCTGTACTAACATGTCGTTGCTGGACAGCAGGCATGTATTTAGCTAACAAAGTAGCTGTAAATACACGGCTCTAAGTACAGTTGTTCCAGGAGCTACGATTTTCAGAATATTCATTATCATTTTTGCAGGACAATTTAACTTGACATCTAATTTCATTTTGCTCTATCTTAACCACGGCATTAACAGTCTAGAAGTATATCAAGCCAACCACTTCTTCTGATATCCATGATAAAACCTACTTTGAAGTATAAAGAAAATTTAGTATGCACCTACTTTCACAGTATTCTGTAAACAGCTTCAACTTTCATCTACTTTAAGCAAAAGAATGCTTTAAATTTTCTGCAAAATCGAATTGCAGTAATTCTTATTTGCAGAATGTGGATTTTACTAGTTCCTGATGAGGACTTTGTCTTAAAATCAGTTGCTCTGTTTCGGCATGAACAGACCACTGGTTTCAGTGGATCTGCCCTTGGTTTGCAGCTGTGTGACTGAAATCAAGTTAAATTTTTCCAAAAGACAAGTATCATACTAAGAAAACTAGATGGAAAATGGCTCTATTTTCTTCCCTGGCAATACTGACTTTTAATGAAAGCAGTTCATCCAAAGCTGCTTCATTCTTCTCAAAAAGCTTGGATTTTAGGAATTTTCAGCTTTGCAAAAAGGAAATTAGCTCAGATTTTTAGCTGAAAAAATGCACTGTGGCATGCAATGACAGGCTGCATCAGTCTTGCTTTATTACGTGATACAAGTCATGAGGAGTGACACAGTCCAAAGTGACTTTGTACAGCATATTGCATCAGCTAAAAAAATGAAACAAATTACTTGTATCAATACTGTATACAAATTACAGTATCAATACTGTAAGTTTAGACAAATGCACCAAGAATTCACTGACTTGGGAAAGACAGAGAGAAAAGGATCTGGGTTAGCCTATACAATCTATAACCCTATATACGTTTCAGACTGCTCAGTATTTTATGACTTCTCCACCTGATCTGAACATTCCAGTTGAAAACTCAGGTGTTTCTGTCATGTGCCAGCTGCCCTGGTAAGCACCAAGGAATGAAAATCTGCCTCGGTGCAAGCACAGCCCATGACTACCAGCACACATGTGCACCCCTAAAACTGATCATAACTTGTCTCTCTAGCCACAACTGATCAAACGAAACCTCAGGTGATCCCTTGGGATGCAGAGGAGTCCCGAGGAACCCCAGGCCAAAGGGTCTCGGAAACTTCCAACTGTGCCACGAATGGAGCTTGCTCTGATTTCTCCTCCCGTAAATGCGGTACCTGGCATCTTGCTCACTGTTTTTTGAAACAGGAAGCTTATATTCCTCTTATCTCTTTGTGATCCTGACTGTATTTTAATAAATGTAGCAGGCATAACGTGGAGACAAGAATAAATTTCACACGAGGGCTATTCAGACAGAACAGCCAGCCACACACACCTAGTTTGAAAGTTAGCTGATGTATTATAACACTGCCCAAATATTTCTGCTCTTCCATTTTCCCGCATGCAAAGCATCAGTATTAAAAGTTCCTTTGTGTCCTCTCTCCACCTCAACCCACAATTTCTCCAATTATAAAACTCAACTGAAGTAAATTTCAAAGCTAGTATTTTAGCACAGGCTGGGATCCCATTGCAGGTAGGGGCGATGGGCAGCGGGTCAGACGTTGAGCTGAATTGTGCTTGACATCTCTCAGAGAGAGCCTTGCACATCTGAATTGCAGACTGTGCTCGGTGCCGACTTAATTCAATCAATAATAGATGCTTCATACTGACCACGACACATTCCACATGTACAGTCATTTAAGCACAATAGGATTTTCTTCATAGAGCAGATTTTTGGGAACATAATGACCTACAGACTATATTAAGAGTGAGATCCAATGCAAGGTTAAAATCTAAGCGCTGTTAGATTTGGCTTTCTTTGCAAAAGAGCAACCTTATGTATTTTAGCACACAAGTCTTTCAGAATCATTTTTTAAACAATAAAATTAGCTCCACACTGCTCAAACTCTAAATACGCTATACCATAAACAGTAGAATTTGTCAGATATTTACAGATCTGAACTCTATAAATAGACATATAGGAAACAGCTGTATTTTCTAGCAACTATCTGGACTAAATGGAAAATGCCTTATAGTGTCTAGAAATACTCCTTGCTATCAGCATGTCAAGAGCCATAGTCATTATCTACACATCTGTAATTAGTCAATCAATACTTCCCTTTCATAAGAAAATAAGAAACCATTTTTCATATAACAACAAAAAGAAAAGCATTTAATTCTACAAAATCATATGCCTTTTAAATTGCTATCCCTAACTTTACTCCCACCTATAAATCAAAAACCAGAAAATGTACCAATATTTTATGCAGCGCACCGTAAAAATTTAAAATCAGATTAGAAAACATGGTTGCCATGGCACCTGAGAACTACACTTTCATGCAAAGCAATTTAACAGACGTGAAAGAATTGAACCTTACAGCAGGCATGGTATAATTTTTAGATAAACTTGAGAAGAAGCTGTAAGGATATTTCCAGCTCAGTCTGCTGCTGGATGCCTTCTTGTTCTGACTGTCAGGAAGCTGCATCTCTCCGTCTGTAACTGCTTCAATCTCTCTCTAAGGGCTGAAATGTTCCAAGGGTGAAATTTTGATGTTATTCAAGTCAATAGGGGTTTTGCCACTGACTTCAAACATGACAAGGTTTCCCCTTGGCTCTTTGAAACTGCGTGGCAACAGGACACATTTAGGGAGAACAGCGGTCTCGAGGCAGGGAGGTCAGGCTCAACAGCGCGCTGCTATTGCATCCCGGCTCGCAGAAAAAGTTCATGCAGCCTCTTCCTACAAAATACTGCTTCTCAGCCTCTCCTGAATTAAATTTAAGGGGGAAAGGTCCACAGATAAATGAGGTTAATTTCATTTCATGGCATGATTGTAGGCGTTCTACACCTTATTTTCTTTTGCCTAAGGGAATTACTGGGGAGAGAGAGGAAGAAAGAAAGAAATACTAAGAATACTCTGGCAAACAAGAGACAGAAAGAATAGGAAGTGAAAATAATATCTTTCCTTATAGTTTAGTGCCAAAAAAACACATTTTTTAAATTGTTCTTAGAGAAGCATAGCATCAAAGAGCTCCTTCTTCTGAGAGCATCGAAAGACGGTTTCCAGAGACATCCAACTAGTCCACGAAAAATCGTCTCCTTCGACAGCCACAAATCACCTCCATAAACTATTTTCAGAAATCTTGGCCAGGCTTTCAAAGTGTTTAACACTTGCTATTTTCCATTGTAGCTGCTGAATTCGTGGTCAGGAGAGCAAGCTGGTCACTTTTCCAATATTATTTTTTCAACCTGCTCAGAAGTCCATAATTTCAATACTTTTTAAAACTTAAGTCATTTGAGAATGACTAAATATTAAAAAGTCTGTTAAAAAAAAAAAAGCAGGAAAGCATTGTAACAGATAGTAGGAAAAAACAGACAAGAGATTCCCCCTTGGTCCTTAAATTAGCAGGCAGAGGCTGAGATAAGCTCCTGACTAAGGGGACACCCCAAAACTCGGGATTTTCACCGGTTTCCACATGGCAGGGAAAGCAGAGCGGCCATCGCCACCTGGTGCACACACAGGAATACGGACGAGTTTGATGTGCTGATCTCTATGGAACATCCTGGACATCTTAGGCAAACAGGGATGCTCCGTGGATTATATCTGTATTAAGCATCTCTGCTTAACCCAGGTTTCAACTGTTTCTATACAAGAAATCAAGGTTGTTCCGCATATTCCTGATTCTAATCAGTAAGCTTCCAATAGTGAAACATTTGAATTTAGGGCAAGGCAAAGAACATGTGAATTTTTACTCTTTTCTTTTGCTTGTAACCAGCCAGCCTACTCAGAAAAGTGATATAAGGTTCAAACTGTTTAATTCCATTTTGAAGAATGCATTCAGTGGCACTTAAAATGTGATACCATTAGCTATTCATTTTATCCAATACATTTCTTATTAACAATAATCTATCATAGTGCATAACGATTATTAAAATCTAAACAATAAGAGCTTTAGAATAAATGAACTGGCACACTTGACTAACCTTGAAACCTGATAGATTAAAACTGCTTTTTCACCATGAACACTTCAGTCACTTCACTTTCCTTATATTTTTCATATCTCAATTGCAGTTCCTGTTTTCTCCTCATATACTTGATTCTATTCAAGCAGGGCAAACAATTCTGAAAGCACTGAACATACATCCGAACGCTCGGTTTTCCTCTTCGTTTAGGTCATCAGCATTGGGCTCTTGTATTAAGAGCCAGCTCAGGAATATAGTAAATAATAAAAACTTTTTTTACTAATAAACCAAAGGACACGATGCCATGAGCAGAAATGATAGCAACATGCTTTGCGTGTTACCACTAGAAAAGATACAATTTAAAATCAAGCATCACTGTAGGATTTTAAAATTTGAAAGAGATAAAAATCTTTTCTACTGAAGGCTGTACATAACAGAGTGATGTTATATACAAACAAGGAAACAAAACATTTAGAAATAAGACAGAACAAACCGCAGGGTCAATTCCAGACACTGATACTTAATCAGCTATGCCTGAGCTACAAATACAATGTGAGAACATAAGGATTTCTGTAGCGGTTTAGAATGAGATATATTCCCAATTAACATTTTGTAAACCTGAAATGAGAGCACAAAACAGTAGGGCCAGCCCTACACGAGTGAAGCTAATGTCAAACATACAGTTTTAGGGACTGTGCATCTGCTCAAAAATTGTCATCAAAAAGCTAGAGGATCAAAATGTGGCATGTGATTCTCCACCTGATTTTCTTTTTATCTCGTTCCTAGATGTATCTTTGGGGATGTCTAACGCTGCGGTCAGCCTGGGGCCGGTGATGGGCAGCGTCTCCTCGGCAGATGCAGGGGCTGAGCAGGAGAGGACCCTGCTCCTCAGTACACCCACATCCCATGCTGTGGTTGCAGGTGTAAGCAAAAATTGAGAACTGAACTGACAAATGTGATAAGAAAAAATGGAAAAGTACAGGAAAAATGGAAAAGGACAGAAAACAGCTTGGAACAGGATGTTACCAAAAGCTTATAATTTATAGGGCACAGAAGACCTATATTATGATAAAGATAAAATTGCTAACATATATCACATACAACACAGCCGTAACAGAAAAGAAAGAGGGGAAGAAAATAAATACATCTGTGTATGCTTTATATACACTTGCACAAGTATAGGGGAAGCAACCAAAATTACATGAAAAAAAAACAATATAAAAGAGGACTTGAAGAAGCAAACAAGCAGCATCAATGTAAAACCATGAAGTCCAAACATAACTGAAAAAAAGAGAATAAAATAAAGTTAATAAAATTAAAAGGTTGAAAAATAACAGGCCATGTATATAACATATTTCTATTTTTGTTTTAATTGACTTTAACATTCAGAGCAAGCATCTTAGGTCACGGTGCCTCAGATGTCTGCACAGTAATCTTTCCCTGTAAGGGAGCCTTTCAAGTTTGTTAATTTGACTCATTAGAAAAACAAATACTTTTATTAGAGACAAGCACAAAGGCCTTTGACACTCTGAACCTGGGTAAAAGCACCGGGGCTCAGTAGCCAGTGCGCAGATCCGCGGTCACAGGTAGCATCCGTGTTTAGAGCAGGAGTTGCTACACTATCCAGGCCCAAAATTCCTTCCCTGAAGCTGGAGCAGTTGCGTTTTGCAGGGAAAGGAGCCCTGGGAATCTCTCCCTACTACTCCCATTCTTCACAAACGGGTGCATTCCTACAGATGCAATTGGGTTTTACCACAAAGAGGGGGAGAGCTAAAAGCAGGAGATGCTGGCAGTCACTGATCTGTTGTTTTTTCTCATTGCTGCTCTTCCAGCTTTTCCTGGCATTCCTTCCAAGCTTGGAAGGATGCCGGTGTGTCAGATAAACGCATAAAGCCTGAAGACTGTGAGATACCCAAACCAGCTCCGCTGAGCAGAAACACTTAGATCCAGTACAAGTGGGGACCGCTGGGCGTAGGGCTGGCATGGAGAGTAGCTGCTTTGATAAGGAAAGGGAGGGGGGAAAAAAAGGCATAGGAAGAAGAGCCAGAGCTCATAATGCTGCAGGTCTCTGCTTATTATCTGAGAGGCTAAAATTATTCTGTGCCGTTCAGAGACCCACCTTCTGTGCTAGAACAACACTCCCCTTTCATTTTACACCAAGTCCCAGCTTATTTGCAAGTCCATGTAGACAGCTGATTTCTGGCACTGTCTGGCCAAACAATGACTAATTGCTACTGACTTCCCAGATGGTCATTCTAATAACTGGAGAAGGGCAACCAACCCAGCAATCAGGTTTCATTTAGCTGAAGACAGCACAACAGCTGTCTTTTTCTTTCCGACACGCTCATGCAGAGCTTTCTGTTGTTCCCGTGCTCTCCTGAGCACGCAGCAAGCACAGCTCCAGCGAGCTGGAAAGCCCAGCTTTCGAGGGCGTTTTACTGAGTTCTCACCTCCTCCTCCTTCTCCTTCCTCTACTTTGCATTTTTGTCCTTTATGGCTGCATGGGGATTGCGTCCTGCGGAAGCTGCTTAAATCCACGTGCTATCTCTGGCCTGTTCAAAGTATTCAAGTTCAAAGGCCATCATCTTATCAAAACTGGACAGAGAGCGATAACAGTGTATTGCAAACAGCTGCCAGACCCGTGCAGCTGGTTCTCCTGGGCTCCAGATGTGCTTTTGTTGCCCAGTCGAACCCAAGGATCTGCCAGGACAGCCGCTAGCAGGAGGCCTGGGCAAAGGAGCAGGAATAACTGTGGGCCAGTCGTGAGTCACGAAGTCAAGATCAAATGTCATCAGCCTGAAAAAAGTTATTACCTCCATGTACTTAAAAATAGGTTCCAAAATGAATCCTACTTTTCTCTCTTCCATCTTCCTACAAAATACCTTTTCAAAATCTCCCCCAGCACTGCTATTTCTCTTCAAGGAGCTGTCAAAAATTCCATTATGGGTATGTGAAGCTCTTTTAGTTCCATCATCAGCTTGGAGCATGTGCAAAGGGGAAGTCTCTTCTCTACACCAGCTTTTCCTGGGCATCAACACAGCGTTTCCTACAGCTTCCAACTTTCAGTGCACCAACTCGCTCCCTCCTTAGCATGCAGACACAGTAAACACTCTGGCAATTGCTCACCTAAGTTGAGATAGGAAGTGTAGACATGAAAGTGCTTTTCAATGACTAACTGTGAATTGCAGTTTATTCCTCTAAACTGTAGCCATCAGGACGGAAACAAACTCAGTAACTAATCCGATTAGCTGGCCGCTGTCACACTCCATTCACAGGGACCAGAGGGCATTAAGTTTGTTTGCTGCTGCAATTTTTGTGCTGCTGTAAGGACAGGAATTTGCAAAACCAAAGGTGCTTACGTTAACAAACTGACTCCGCACCATGGGGATGGACATCACATTCATTTATTTATAATTTTAAAAAAAGGGGTTTTTTTTGCTTAATCATACCCCATCATGTCCCATTTTTTCTTCCCACTGACACTTACAAAAGCATGAAGAAACATAAATGTTTAGAGGAGGAGCAAGCTCTGCTCTTCACTGACACCATTCTGCCAGCACGGCAGGGAGAGCTCAGAGACTCACACTTCTCTTGAAGGATATTACTAACAGAGAACAAGAAGGGAAAAACTTTGCCTGGTGCAAACAGGCACCATGACATTTTAAGTTGTCAAATTTCTTTCCTTAATTTTTCAGTCTGGCCTTTTAGACAAAGAATTTGGGGCCCAGATTAGCTCCGGGGCAGTAGGTCTGGCGGGCAGTGAATGGCAAGCTCTAGCCACAAGGCACAAGAAATGCCTTTGGGAGAATGGAGGGCAGAGCTGCTGCTCACAGGTACAAGGCAGCCACGGCTCATCCCGATCAGGAGACCTTGGCAATCCCAGTAACCAAAGCCCATGCTGCTCCCTACCCCCGGGGCTAGGATCGGGATTGCTCCACAGATCCCGTAACTCCTGAGTCCCACTGCAGATCACTGAACAGCTCCACCACTGCCAACCACCCCCTGTAACATGACCCATAGAACTTACTCCTCATTAGTCATTTACAGAACAATTATTACGCTACAAATAGCTCATCTCTGCTTCTTTTCTTCCCTAAAATGTCTTGACTGAAGTCAAGACTCTCAACACAAGCCATGCGCTTCTTTGCTCGTGGTGTTTTAATTACAACCACGGTTATGAAAACAGCATTACAAATGGTTTCTGGAATCCTTTCGCTGTGAAATACTACTACCTAAATACCCAGAGATGAATAATAAAAAATAACAGATGAAGCTCTTGTACATTTGAAAGGGAAACTGAATACTCTAAATTTTCAAAGCAAATTACCACCATTTTTTTGGCTAGTAAATCATTTTCCAGCTAGATACAATTTCTGCACATGTTCCATGTCAGATGGTCTGGATGATTAATATTCAACTGCTTTTTATAAGCTATATGCCTTAAAAGCACATGGCTTGTTAGGTATAACATTTGCTAAAAAGCCACGTGGGTGAATGATACTTGGTTCCCCAAACTGTGATATTCTGCAGTATCTGTAATTCTGGGATGTACAGATGTGTAAATCAGATGTGTGTGGAAACAATTCCACACCTTTCCAGCAATTACCCAGGATTACCAATAACCTCATTATGACTCAGTGCCTCCAGCCTCAGCTCAGTTCAAAAATATTTATTTATCAGCAGCTTTCTTTCACTTTTGTATCCTTAAGTATGTAGCTTGTAAGCTTGTATACAAGCTTATAAGCTTGTATATAAGGTGTTTGAGTTGGACTTGGATTGCATATGTGTACATAAGAAGAGGGAGAAGAACATCCCCCAGGGGAATATTGATCTGAGCATGTCTGGGACTGAATACAAAATTTTCAAGTTCTGCACACACAACTTCTGCCGGCTGCACTGTGAGTTTAGGCTCTGGACCTGGGTACTGAGAAATTCAGCACCGCTATGGACTATGCACAGAAAGGGCACTTGCTGAATAGCGCTGCTTAGGGAGACTGTTAATGCCCAATAAATATTTATTTCTCTAAAAACATCTCCAAGTAGGAGCCCAACTCAAGCCAAACATATCTAGATCTGAATATGAACATAACCTAATAAAGTGTTTTTATTTTTAAATTATACATTGCATTCAGGATTTTTAGATCAAAAATTCTCTTTGTTAGCTTGGATTAATATTTTAAAGCAGTGAATATGACAAGAAGACAAAAGGAGTATTGTAGCAGATTAAACTAAAAACACCCTTGCCACATTAAAATAGCTTTTAGAAATAAAGGGACAGCTGTTCACAGGATGAAAAGAAGTTGGAATAAACGAAACACTACATGATGTCCTGATAGTCTGATGTGTACACTCCAGTACCACACTTCTCTCTTTGTACAATATTTATGTTTGTTTCTCAGTAAGATAAACGGTGTTCTTATTATTCCTTTGCATTTATGAGTCACTTCTGAAAGAGCTCTCAGGCCTCCTTCACATCTGAATTTTGTCTCCAAGCGGGACAGGAGAGGAAAATCACCACCTCTGCCCTGCAAAAGCCAAGCGGGTGCTTTCCAAATATCCACTATGGAGAGATCACGCCATTTTTTTTTATATATATATATTTTCTTTAGAAGAAATAGTCTTAACACCGGCATATTTTTTAATTTTTCTTTTGCAACAAAAGAAAAGTTGGGATTTTCTGCAAGCTCCCTTAGATAAGTAAAAAAGTAAGCACTGCATCGTATCTGATTGCCCAAGGGGATCCCATAAACACCAGCTCTCGAGCCAAGGGCAGCTCATGGCACAGAGGCTACAGCTCTATTAAATGCAAGCACACAGACTGCAAATGTAACCACAACACATACAGAAAAATTAGCCTTTTTTTTGGAACTGTACTTACGTCAAATATGAGCCAGACTCTGTCCCAGCTGGCTAGGTAGTGGTTTGGATTTCAGGACTTAAAAGACACCATCCAAGACCATCTCCTGTCCTCGGAAGAGCCTCAGCACCGCATGAAGCCACCTCACCGCATAGGGAACCGCCAGGTGCGAGGCCGCTCCGGCTCTGGACCGGACACCAGGAGCAGGATGACATCCCTAGCTCTTCCTTCCATTTCCATTCCCAATGGAAGCAGAGAGGAGCAGGAGAAGGCCAAGTCTGGAGAACAGCACTGATAAAGCTACAGTCAGGCCGTGCAGCGAGGGCTGGGCTCCCCGGTGCTCCCCAGGGCCCGTCACCACTGCCCTAAAGCACTTTGGAGAGGAGGAGGAGTAACTTCAACATTTGGAAATATATCTATGCCCTGTGATCCATATTTTTTTCAGGCAGTACAGGTATATTGGAGCATAGCCACTAATTTGCAGCAAGTGGGAACCTAGTCTGTCTTTGCTAACTAAGATTTCATCTGTTTACCCTTCAAAAAGATCCCATTTTGCCTGTCTGCAAAATTACTACTTAGAATATTGATATGTGCAGGCAATGTTTTGCTAGGAACTCGCTCATTAGAGAAGGATTAAAGTGGGCAACAGAAAAAAAAATCTCTTTGGAGTATATAACTAGTGCATAAGAAATTAAGCCCCACAAAAGCAAGTCACAGGGTAGAACAGATCGATGGCGAAATTCAAATGAATGTACTCGCAGCTAACAAGTGATCCACAGATGCTGATTCGCACTGCAGGGCAAGTGCTAAGTTATGAGGCAAACAAAGCAAAAAGGAATTTATCACACTGTTCTTCACTGTAAGCGAAGTGCGAATACTTGATAAGAAAAATGTACAAAGTTGAAAAATAAGATAAACATGAAACAATCCCGCTTTGCTTTCTGTCCTCCTGCTCACCACGAAGCAACGTACTACAAATTATTGGCCCAACACCAAACAAGGGAAGTTTCAAGGGACGTCTCAGAGACATGTCCTGGAGGCAGACAGGATAAAAGCCAAAAAAAAGCCCCAAATGCGGCCTCCTACCCTGCCGGCTGCCTGCGGAAACCAGCAGACAGGGCCTGGCTGCGCATCCCTGCTCGGAGAGAGGCTGCTCCAGAAACCCAGGCCTAGATGGGCTGGGAGCAAATGAAAACCTGAAGCCAAATATTGTCATTGAATGTTGCAGAGGTGTGATCTTTGATTTGAAAGAATAAGAAAAAAACAAAACAAAACAAAACAAAATCCCTTTTCAAAGAAGTCTTTTGTCAGAGAATGGACAACCTGCTCCGGTGTTGGATCACTCTCACAGGAATAAAANTGAATGTTGCAGAGGTGTGATCTTTGATCTGAAAGAATAAGAAAAAAAACAACAAAATCCCTTTTCAAAGAAGTCCTTTGTCAGAGAATGGACAACCTGCTCCGGTGTTGGATCACTCTCACAGGAATAAAACATTTCCTTAGGCTTAAAAGGAATTTCCAGTATTTCCATGTACTTCACACCGCCTCTTGTGGACTGCTTTTTGCCAGCACTCCATCCCGGCTCTGCTATGGAGCTAGAGAAGTAACTCATTACCTGACATACTTGACGGCCTTAGGCTTTGGTGACGTCTCAATCATGCCAGGCCAGGCACACACGGTCCCTGGAGAGGAGATCCTCATGAACACATCAGCTCTTCAGATGTGGCTCCCAAACACGAATGACAGTTGTTCTGCACATCAATTTACTCTCAGTGTTACTACCCATGTTTACCCTGCATGCTACTCCCCTCATTTAACCTCAGTCCTACTCACCCTGTAAACAATGAGGGTAAACACGGGGAGTAGGGCTGAGGGTAAAGAAGGGGAGTAAGACTGAGGGTAAACATGGGGAGTAGGGCTGAGGGTAAAGAAGGGGAGTAAGACTGAGGGTAAACATGGGGAGTAGGGCTGAGGGTAAAGAAGGGGAGTAAGACTGAGGGTAAACACGGGGAGTAGGGCTGAGCGTAAAGATGGGGAGTAGCACATGAGTGTCCCTCAGTGCAGGATGCAAAGACACTAGTTCTCTACCACCAATAATGCATTCAATCAATACTTTGTCTTTGAAAAATCTTGAACAAAGTTTCTTTCAGACCATCAGAGACAATCACACCGTGAACTGCTGCTTAAAAGCTTTTACAGCTGTGTTCATGCTAAGTGTCAGGTGGCTTGACTCTCCATTCAGGCTACCTTAGCAATGTAGTGATGTTGCTGGATATGGCCCACAGATGTTTTAGTACCTCTGAAGATGCTTATCCACAGAGCACAGGGGAGCTTCCTCACTGATTTGAGGATTCTATGTAGCACGAATATTTTTGCAGGAATTAAAAACAGCACAAGGATAAACAATTACAAAAGAAAATCCTATATTTACAGAAAAAAAAATCAAGTTCTACACTTAGAAAGTGGAGATCTAAGTATCAAACATGCTGGGTTTTTTTTGAATTCATACTTTTAAGCCTGCATTTGCTAGCAAATCTGGTCCCTCATCCCATAGCCTGTTACTAAAATCTGCCAAACTAAGTCGACTTCAGATAATATTGCTGCAATTCACTCCTACTAGAGTCCATAAAAAATATTGATCTACTCTCACAATACTTGGAGAGACATAGTGAAGAATTTAGCAAAAAGAGTCAATTCCCCAGATATTTTAAAAGTCCACAGAAAGATAAAGTTTATGTAATATTAAGGAATGATTATTTAAAGCTAGAACTCTTTGTAGTACATAGGAACGTCTTTAAAAAAGGGAAGGGAATGTTCCTGTAAGACAGTTGTCCTCTAAATTGCTATTAATTCAGCTATAAAAATCTTCCCAATTTTAAGGATGATAGCTGTAAAAATAACAATCCCTTTTGTACTTGCCTTTAAAAAATAAGGAAGCATATTCATGAGCTCAAAATATCAAAACCAAAATCTTGACCACAAACAGTGCCCAAGATGCATCCCTAAATGATAAAGGAGCTGGGACTGCCCTCCTCGAGGAGCCAGCCGCAACAGCACCTTCAAATACTGGTGTAAGAAAACACTTTGTGCTTATTTTTTTCCCCCAACTGTTGCACTTGATCACTGATGTAACATTATTTTTCTCTTTACATGACTAGGATCATGTACTTTAGGATCATGACAAATCAGGATATTTGGATCACTTCATTTTAACAGAACTCCAACAGCTCCTTGGCTAGAGAAACCTAACCTGTCAGCTTTGCACAGGTAGCAGGGAGGTGTGAAAGTAAGAGTTTCAAAAAAAAAAAAAAAGAAGTCTGGGTTGCCAAGAGTTGACTTTGTGGCTTTGTAATCTCCATAAAACATCACACCAAAAAAATCTTCCCCAAATTAAATGTTCTTCTTACAGTACGGTGAGAGCAGGTGCTGTACATGACAACAGTGCTGTTGTTTAATGGAGGAGATTGGGGAATTCCTGATCTAGAATTCCAATTCCACATGGAATTTCAGCGTAGAACCAGGCAAAATGACTGTAGAAGGAAGGCACAAAGTGTCAAGGCCATACTCAGGTCACACTCATGTAGTGTAGGCTGCACCTACCAGTGTCTGCCAATCTGAGTAAAGGTTTAGACATTCATTTTCTTAGAAGGGAATTTATTAGAACAACCAGTATTCAATATTTAACATCTTCCCCCTTCCTCAAAATTTACATTTACGTTGCATGAGCACTTACATTGCATGAGCACAAATAAAATATTTAGGTGCATAGTGTCAGAACCACCTGCTCAGTGGATAGGAAGAGAAAATAAAATATACTGAGATACTGAGCCTTAAACACATCATTAGATCTTTTGGGCTCCTTTTATGTTACAAGTTTTGCTCTCTGGGAGACCCGCCAGCTGTAGCTTCTTTGTTAAACATGCTGCTACTTTCTTCTGCTTTCAGATTTTTTTAATTGATTTGGAAGAAAAGCAAGTTTTAACGATTTTTCCTACCCTAAAGACAATCGTTTCCCTTTCTATATTCAATTAACATTCTCAACGTCCAAACTCCTCCTTTAATGTGCTTTTTCCCTTATATCTATTTCCTTGATCATATCATGTGGAGGCTGAGGTTAGTTAAATCATCTCTAATTTTACCTTCATTCATTAATCCAAAGGAATCAGAATCTGTAGAATCTGGTTCTCATCTCTATAAAATAGGCTTTATTCTTATGATTTCTCAGATTCTCAGATTCATTCTTATTTTTGAAAATAAGCATCTAGGAGACCCACTGATCTTGCCATCAGTGGTTAAATACCAGGTATTAGGTAAACCCCACTTTCCACATCCAGTATGAAATAAATGTCAACATTGCTGAAAAATCCTGAAGAAAGAGTCAGCTTTAGTGTGCAATTAGCCACCCTATCTTACTCGCATGGCACTTAACATGTCTTGGTGAACATAAAAAAACTTGAGAGCAAAGAGAAAGGCAGTCCACCAGATAAAACGGTTCTTTTGGGGGCAAAATCCAAGGAACTGTGTTGACATTGTCCTTCCTTTGGCTTCCCCCGTTCGTCGACCTTCCCCCTTGCCTTTGTACATGCACTTTCAACAGCAAGTCCAGCTCTCAGCAGTGGTACATGAGAAATTTGCAGCACACTTAATGTCATGGAGGGTACGGGGCACAGGGAAAGAGACATTGCTGATAACATGTCACAGGTACCAGGTATGAGCACCTATAACCTACCAAACATACAGTTTGCACTTTGTGATTCATAAGTGTGAAGGTCATTTCCATTCTGCTTTGGAAAGAAAAGCCCTTTGAAAGAAGAGTATACCAATAATTTTCCAGAGAACACATAAAACACTGTAATAGAATTAAGTGTGCAGGTGGAAGAAGGAAAACAGGAAAAAATAAAATAAAGCGCTCCAGCAATATTTAAATGATGGCAAATGTAAGTTTAAAATAAAACCAGATTAGAACAATTGAGAATCATGAAAGGCTGATTTATTATTTATACAGCACACTGAAAGTTATCTGTAAAAGAAATTGTGTAATATGCACTAAATTAGACAAAGCTGCACTATAAATTGGGATTAAATCTTAAACTGTTTTTAATATTTAATATGCCATCATGACTCACATTTTCAATAACGTTTCTTCAAAGTTTAGGTAGAAGCTTAAAAGTAGATGGAAGACAGTTAGTTCCCAAACCTCTGCTCATGGTGATATAAACTTAAATCAAATCACCTCTTCAATGCCAAACCAGGTGAGACTGGTAGTACTTACCCTCTGCTGAGGACCTGGCCCAAAACTCGCTGAAGAGAGTGGAAGTTCTGCTAAGATCAGCGGAGTTAAGATTGCAGCTACTGCAAGTTGGATAATCATTAGCACTAGATAAAGTATATTCCACAGGAATAAAGTAATTACAGATTCATTTGGCTTATTTATAGTGATTGCCCTGCAAAATCGGCAAAATTACGCTTGTCTTTGGTGGGAACAAAAATGGCATGTTAAGCACCATAACCGCTGTGGAGCATTCAGCATCGTCCCGGGCGATCTGAGCAAAGTCAGAGCTTAAAGTGCAAGTGTCCGTGTGCATTTGAATTCAAACGACTCCCCTAAGCAGGCAGCATTCGGTCACGAAGTGGAAAAAGCATGCAGGGTGCAAGGGCTTTTTGTGTATCCTAGGAGATGTTTTATGCGTTTAAGCCATTTTATTTATGGACTTTTACTTAGGCCACAAGTAACACTGATTTGAAAGGTTTTGATCTGCCTATTTTAATACAGCCTCAGACATTTATTATTTGCTCTACTGTGAAAAAAAGTGCCTCAGCCCTGAGTCATCTTCCTTATGGTCCGTGGCCTTAACACACCGTGCAAGGAAAATCCTTCCACCACAAAAGTTTACATCTTCAGCCATCAAACAGCAGACAAACAGTTCAAGGAAACTGTGACACAGCTTTGGTCAGCACTTTAGGCAGTGGTCTCAACACATCAGCAGCCTAACTCTCGCCAGGAGAGCTTTAAAGAAGAAAAAGCTTTTTGCTTTGTTGAGGGTAAAAAGAAAAGGAACCAACAACTGTTTGAAAATACTGCAAGCCGTCCATGGGGGTGGTTGCCATGGACCGGGAGAGAAGTCAAGTTACTACTGCTTCCAAAAAGCTGATAGGAAAGTGGTATATGGCTTTACAGAGCACAGATGATTAATATTTGATTTAGTGCAGCAGAAGGAAGCAGAGCGGGTGACAATCACAACCTACACCATGATTTCAACAGCAATATTCTGAATAGAAATGAATGGGTGATGTTAGCAGTGGTCAAGATCGAAGAAAAGGACATTGGGCTAAGCAAAACATGAAATGATGAACAGATTTGAGCAATACCTCGCGGATGACTAGAGAAAGTCATATCAAGGAGATGTTCCACGGAAGGAAATTGCAAAATACAAATACATTCTGTGGATAAGAATAAAGAAAAGTCAGGTAAAACTGCATATACTTTCAACTCTCTTCAGCAGCTTGAATGGCCAGATGTCACAGCATACCTATGTATTAATGTGCTAAATCACAGCTCCATGAGTCTGGCTGCCAGCAGTACCGTTAGAGAGTTAACCCAGTTTTCTAGGCCTTGTCACCCAGACAAACCCTAAAGGTTTCTCCTGGAGCTCCCAGAGCCAGTTCAGCAGCGCTCCCCTCTCCACCCGCACAGCTCAGCAGGATGCAGCACTCCCCAAAGCCACCGAAACACCGGGAGCTGATTGCGGCTCAGACGCCATCCATCTTTCTAAGCTTTAGGGCTTCTGCACAGGAAATCATGTTTAGTTGTCTAGAATGTCTTGAGCTGCTAAAAATGCCTAATTGTCATTTTGATGAATGTAAAATAGGCATTCAGCAGATAAATCTGGTCCGCGGTGAATTGGCATTACAAATGACAGCACTTTCTAAAACTGTCACTGTAAGAAATGTCGCCTTTAATTAAAACTTTGCTTTAAAAGACATTGTTTTGCACATGACATGCTAGGAAAGGTCTCCCTCTCTGCGTGCACTTTAGACTGCTGCGCTAAGCAGCGCGGCTACTTCTCTTTCAAGCACACAGAGCAGCCGCCGTTAACAGCTCTCATGGGGACCCCACCGTCTTTTCTGCGGTCACCTGGTTCTAGGACAGAGCTGCTATATTAAAAGATCTTTCTATCACACAAGACAGCTGCCTCCTTGAGTCACCTTAACTGTTGTAGCTTATTTCTTCATTACTGCTAAAACCAAGGTTTGCCCGTGGCTTTATGATGCTGGTTCAAATGTGAAACAAAAATTGTAGCGTATTAATGGAATATAGTGCTACTTATCTGTCTTCTGGCAAGACTGAACCATTTAGCAATAAACTTACTGTGCACTATTAGTGCAATATCTGGCTTAAATAAACAATAAGAAACAGGATGTTATCAAGACAGACAAATATACAGAAGGAAATCAAAACTGAACTCATGTTCTGGAAACAAGGAGGATTTTTTTCTTCTGACTTCTCTACAAGGTTTAGACATTATACTAAATATTCCTTTTTCATGATAATCTCTCTAATTCACACTGTATGATAGTGTAGCACCTAGATTGCATTTTTATCTTTGAATAACTCCCTCCATGGCTTTTATTTATTTCCAAGCACGTTACAATTATATGAAAGGCAGCAACGGTGCTTGGGAGTTGCCCTCCTGTAAACGCATGGCCCGCAACCAGGCTGGTTTTCATTATCTAGCAAAGCTGGCAGCAGACACGAGGCTATCTTAATTCCCAAGGATGTTTAGTCACTTTATCTGTTGTTGAAAGAAATGCTGATAAATTTTTTGTTCTCAAGGTAAAGGCAGATTAGGAAGTAAAGGTTTCCATAAGAAGGATGCTATTCTCTTTTTGCCTTATTAGAACCCATACTTATTGTGTACTATTTATAATTTTCCAAGCAGTACTGCAGCTAAAGGGTTACTGATTTCTGTAATACACAGAAATCACTGCAGTCCATGAAAAAAACTCTGCTGCATTCCCTTTGCCTAAAGACACCTATGTTCAGAAAGGAAGGCTTAAAAAAAAAGAAATCCAGACACCCACACCTGCCGACTCCAGGCTCAATCCCAGGTTAAAAACCATCTGAAACGGCACCAAACAGGATGTGCTTGGCGGGTAAGTGGGATGCTACCCACTTATCGCTCCTGGAGTAACTCCCTCAATGACTACCTGCTGCAGGACACCCCTGGGATGAAGAACCACCCGGGTGGACAGGGCAGATGGTCCAGGCTTGGCAGAGCTGCCCCGACTTCAGCCCATCGCAGGGCTGGTCTCACAGGCTGAAAATTTGGATGTGGCTCCAGGCAGGGTGACATGTCAGACATGCGGGCAGGTAACTGTACCCCTGGGAGGGTGTTTCTGCACTTGGTTATTCCTCAGGCCTACACCCCGAATCCCTCTTGCTACAGATAAAGATCAGAGCGAAGGCTGGTGCTTCATCACAGTATTTTCAAGGCTGCATCTCTATTCCTACTACATTATTGACGAAATACAGTTCAGATGTGAAAGTGAGCCAGATTTCTCATGGGAGAGCACACTCAAATGCATTTCTAGTGCTGATTATAAATACTAAAGATAATTTCTTAAAAAAAAATTCTCAGCAAAAGCATATGCCATCTTTTTCATGATATGAAGAAAATATGATTTCCAGGTTGGCATTGCTTTTATGATTCTGTTCCATTCTTTCTTAATAAAAACTTGAATAAAAACTGGTCTGGCCAGACCTTGCTATTCTATTTCTCTTATTGTAACCATTAAATCAGCTTTCATTTCATTACTCTAATTGTGCCTGGGAGCAGCAACTGCCACCTTAAGGCCCATAACCTAATTTAAAATGCTCACAGCTCACTCCACCTTAAAATATATTGCAGTACTTAGGATCAGCACAGGAGGCCAAGCTATACAACAGCACTGTTGTGATCAGAGAACTTTTTGGCAGTTAAATCAGGAGAAGGACTGAGGCAACATAGAAAAAGTAACATTTCTCTTCCTTAAAAGATACACAGCAGTTGACATAACCATTTTTTATTTGTACCTTAAGTGTCTCCAGAGCATTCTTATTTAGGTAGAGATTTCTCGCAGAAGAAACGTTTCTCAGCATAGCACACAAATATCTAATTCACTAGGATGATTTTTACCATGGAGATTATACATGTAAAGAGCCACCTTGCCAGGCTGTGAGGGAGAAATCCATAATGATGATATATACGCCTGTTTGTGCTACTTGCATAGGCCCCAGCTCCCGCCGTATCTATCTTGCAATCCTTATCTATTCTCAGCCTCCCTGCAAATTGCCGATTGCCTCCATTTTCCTGATGGGGAATTGAGAGAGACAAATTTAAGCAACTTCCTAACATCACACAGGGCTGCAAAGCTGGAGCAGGGATTTAAATTTAGGTCTCCTATTTCCAACATTAGAGCTCCATATACACATACGTAGCCCGTCTGCCCTTTCTTGAGTATGTAGCTGACCACTCGCGCATACAGCTACAGCCTAATTTCTAAGAGACAACACAACATCTTGGATTATTCATTTAGAGAGAACAAGCTGCAAGTTGAATGTGCCGCTCGGACAGACCTCGGGCTCGTCTTCATTAGTAAAATGGTGCAATTACAAGGTGAAATCTGTAGCTCAGTGCAAAGAGGCAGCCCCTCAGTTACCCCTGCAGCAGCTCGAGCCTCCTGCCTCCCACAGGCTGCTCCGAAAGCCCCGTCTGCCCCCGACACGTCCCAGCACACGGTCCACGCTGCACTGCAGAGCAAGGTGAGGAACCCAGGGACACATCTGTAAATAACCCCTACTGCACAAAATAAAGAGCTTCTCAGAAAACGCACTCAAAATTCTGCTCAATTTGTGTTCAAAACTGGCAAAATTTCAAAATCTCTTCAGAACTTTCTTTTCACAGATATTTTTAAGCACTTCTCTTTCCTTTAAACAAATCAGCATATTTTTAAATTTCTTCGGTTTGAAGTGTCATTGATGGAATACTCCAGGCTTGGGAACTTCGCTGTGTGACAAGAATGACTTAGCTGCTCGCTTAGACATTCCGAAGTGACAGTTTTCAGAAAACCCTGATGCTGTTTTCATAATGTAAATCAAATGATTGAGTGGCATATGGTTATCCTGTTGTTATGACATAGCGTATGTATCTTTCTTTTCTCTGCATCAATAAAATTAGAACTTGAAAAAGGCACTCGTTTAAATTGGAACTTGAAAAAGGCACCAATTTAAACACATCATACATATAATGTGCGGGTGCTTATGCATATACGTAAGCCCGATGCATATTACATCTGACAGAATTCTAAACTGTTTGACGGGTAAAGAGGCAAGAGTCCACCGGGGCCCTGGGGTTATCCCATCAGCCAAACTGCTAAATGCTTCCAGCAGCAGATCACGGACTTCACATCTTGCTCCGTTCAGTCAGAGGCTGCCTTTGAGCATATGGCCTATTCCCATTGGAATTCCTTCTTCTTTGGGCCAGATCCTCTGTTGTCCCAGCTTTACTTGCTATCCATTCCTGGGCCACGCAAGGCGAAATCACATTATATGTCTAAACTTCAAGCTCATCCCTCAAACATTACTGATCCCACATTCCCATCCCTTGATGAATATTTAATTAGTTTTTACACAGTGAAACTGCTCAAGCAGTAGAGACCGTAACCAGCAGCCTGACATTAGGCCACCTTATCAGTACTTCAGAGGGTCAAAATCCTGCTGCAAATCTTCCATTCCAGTATGATTGCTGAGCCCCAGCTATCTAGCCCCGGCCCATGGGCACTTCCTCCTGCTGTTTGACCATGTCTTGTTTTAAAGGTGCTCAATCTAGGCAAGAAACCTCCAGCAAGAAAAGTAGCAGATCATTAATGTTGAGCATCTTCATTAGATCTCTCCTCTGAGCTGTTCTGGAGCCGCACACAAACATCTAGTTCATGAGGATGATTTTTATCATGGATATTATGCAAGGTAAAACAAAATATAAAATCTTAGATATGTGCGATGCTCTGGTGGGATGAGGAGGTGTGTGTGGGTGTGTGCAGTCATTCTGAGAACGATGTTGGAACCTAAGTGGAAAATATAGTCACTGGAAAAGGTAGAGGAACCCGTGAGCATCAAGGCTTTAGTACATATTCAGGCAGAACTGGCAATCATCTCAGTAACTGGCTTGCAGTTTCTGTGATGCAGTAACTTTTCTGTGCATATTGGCAGCTTGCTTCTAAACTAAATTTTGTAACCCAAGTCTCTAGCATGCTTAGAATTGCAGATGTGTGTTCTGAGAATTTGCAGTGTTTGCCAGAAAGACACTATATGATATTAGCACAGTTGGTTCTGAATTTTAAACCCAAATCTGATGTGCTATGACTCACAGCCTCAGGAGAGAATTAGATGAATAGCTCATACAGGGAGAGACACTGCCTGAATATCTTTATAGAGGAGACAGGGTGAATAATAACCATTATCTCCATACCATAAGATACCATTCTACCTAAGATATGGTATGCTGCTGTACAAGCAGAGTGCCATGCAGATAAACGTATCTGAATTATCTTTAATAAACCTAGAATATCCAAATCAATGAAACTGAAACTGCCCAGACCTCCATGCTGGCTGGTTCCCTCAGTTCATGCCTCCCTGGCACTCTTGCACTATCTACTCTCAAACCCCTTCTGCCTTTGCTAGACTAAAGGTAGCCCTGGCATTCCTGCACATGATGCAGTCTCCCTCCTGTGCTGCCATAGGCATTATCTCTATTAAATTGCATGATACAAACCCCCTATTTTTAATATAGAGGGTATTCACAACATTGTCTCAAGCTAACAGGGTTTTAATTTAGACAACGGGCATTACATTTACATGTAGCTGATCCTTTTATTCCATGATGCTCATGTCCCTCACAGTATCAAAAAACAATAGATACAATGAGAATCTGGCCCCAAACAGATCAGGGAACAATTTCTGTAAATAAATGTTTAAAAACTATAGTTCTTCAAAGGCTGGGTCGTTTCACAGGATACAGTCGTTGCTACCCCTACAGTGCAGAACGTCCAGCTTCCAAAATGGGGTAGGATTTACGTTCAATATTCCTTTTCCTTTCAGGGATTCAGAAGTACAGTAATTATCTTGGAGAACTTTAAACAAACTGTCTCCAAAGAATTACAGCAGAAGCGAAGAACATCTTGCAGCACTACAAGCCTTGCAGTCCCATGCTACTCAATCTGCTCCAAGCACCACTGTTATAATTCTCTTTGAGAGATCCAATAAATGTTCACTAAGCTGATTATAAGTCACAGATATTTTAATGGCTTACAACAAGACACTGTTTTGCATGAGCAGAAGAGTATGCAAAGTTCCCAGTGTTTTCACTCTGCTAATTTTACTAAGTAGTTCACAGCATCATTTATGGCGCATAATCCTGTTCTAAGAAAGTAACAGGGAAACAGGTCCCTTCATCCTACATTTCAAGAAAATCTTCATATGAGACAGTTGAGTGGGAGCTGGGCTGCTCCTCCCTAACTCATCTTGTTTATTTGTTTTTCAGATACAGAGAGAGACCTCATGACGTTATTCTCAAACACTGAAATCCAGCAGTGGCTCTCAATGCAGAATGTCAATATTCAGATAGGGTGTGTTATTTGCTGTATTTATAAGGATAGCACCTACAACTGCTACCACGTGCTACAAACACAGCCAGTGCGAGGCACGCTTGTTCCAGAGAGCTTCGCTGCTCAGTGTCCCCAAGGAAGAATGGAGCTCGGGGGACAAGGTGGGTTCATCCTGGCTTCGCAGCCTGCGAATATGTATGTTTCAACAAATACCTAGCACTGTTTCTGACTCTGTTCTTTTACAACCTTAGACTGAAGTCAGGATGAGTCTGTGTCCTAATACTTGCAGATTTGGCTTGTGAGAATGTCTCCATAAATAGAGTATACCCTTCAAACATCAGTCTTCCTCCCTCCCTGCTGTGCTGCATGTTTCATTTCACAAGGTGCAAAAAGAAAGAACCTACTGATGATAATGTCCTTTTGGTCCTCTAGAAAAGAAATCTCTTAAGCCCCTCCAGCAAAATATGTCCCTATTTAACAAGCATCTGAATAAATGCAAACACCATGGGGCTTTGCTTAATGGGGCAAGCAAGTACTTCTGTTGCACCAATGCCAGAAAAATCAGATGCTAACTTAGAAATATTCCTTCCTTCTGAAATTCAGCTCTACACTTATTCAAGGCAATGAACTCATCTGAAAAAATGTACATTTTTTCAAAAAAAAATTATGCAAATTTCAGATTTTTTTCTCCATTATAGAGAAACAGCATAGAATGAAGTTCATTGCATAGAATGAAGTGATCAATATGCAGATCTGTTTTATTCTTTTTTCCTTCATTTTTTGTTTTGTGACTATGAAACTTCCAGCCATTTTTGAAAAGCTATAGAGTGGAAAATGGAAGAGCTAAAAAACAGGAACTGGAAGGAATAGAGCAGGGGCAAAGGAATCCCAGTACCTGAACAAGAGGCAAATAAAACCTAAAATTCTTAACATCAAACTAAAGATACTAAAAATACTTTGGTATGCATAAGTATATTAAGTGTTTTTTTCACTAGGGTAAAAAAAGGCCAGGATAGCTTTTCAGCAGAAACTAATCCAAGTAAAAAGACTCAATAGTGCCCATGAGTAGAGCGGTGCTAACAAAGCATCTTGCAGGCTGTGCCCATCCCGTGTAAGCCAGAACAATAAAACCAAATAAACCAGGACAGTATAATGACACTACCATACAATTCTCAGCAGCCCTTGTGCTTCATCCCCTGCTGCTCACCTGAACACAGTGACATCTGCCAAGGCACCTTGCTGCCTCCCTTCCCAGCTCTCCTTCAAATTCCCAGTGCTGACGCGGACCTACAGACCCAAGGAGAGCTCGAATGGGGCAGCTCAAGGCTGACACTGCCGCATCGCATCTTTGGAAACACTGTCTCCTGGGTTACTTGTGCTCCTGCAGAAGTATCTGTGACATTGCGCTTCTCCTGGGAACGCAAACACACAACTTGAGACTGAATTTCTTTTATTTCAGCTCTTGCATGTGATGATGATATAAACACAAAGCAACAGCAGCAACACCTCAAAATTCTCATCTCTTATTGTACCATGTCACAGCTCAGAAGTTGCTGCTGAGGAGAGGGCTGGGTTTTGTCCCTTTCCCCTTTCCTATTCCTCCAGCTGCTAAAAGGTCAGTTCAGGCTCCTCCATTTGTTTTTATTTTTGCATTTAGTAGAATTGTTCTTTATTACTTCAATTCCTCTGTTGATTGGGGGACATGGAGGGGCAAATAGGCTGCATTTGTTCCATCTCTTGTGCCACTTGTGTCACAGGTAGGGGAACAGAAATGAAGATAGTTCCACGTCGAATACTGAGAGCAAAGAATATGGCCTCTAGCTAGGGCATAAATAATTTCTGTGTTTGATGAATCCTTTCAATAACAAGAGCCCTGCTAATGTGGGATCAAATCACAGTCATTAGCTCTTGGCACTGTTCTTAAAAAGATGATATAGAAATCCAGGCAGCGCCCTAGTCAAGTAACACACAACCTGGGCAGTGTTTGGGGTTGGCAATTTGCTCTTCTCATAAATATGCCGATATAATTATATAAAAACAAATCACTGATTGGATAAAATCCTCTAAAAGCAATATTCTGTTTAAGAAACTGATGGATCATCCTCAGCTCAGGGCTGTGGTATAAATCTACTGAGGGATGATTTGACTCAGGGACAATAGTGAGACCTGCAAATCTGTATGATGAGTGATTTTCTACAGCAGATAGCAGATAACTAGCTTTGGAAACAAAGAAAGACAACTTCTTTTCTTTTTTTTTTTTTTTTTGAACACCTAATCTGCTATATTTTCTAGTAACATGTGGCATACGGATTAGCTTTTCCCATTAAACAAGTAGATCCACAAATGTGGACCACAAATGTGAATCTCTTCTTGGAAACCTTTCTTGGATTCACAGTTGGTTCTCTTCCTCATTATGATGAAGCAGAATTGTGCTTACATGGGCAAAAAGGACTTTATATTATTTGAATTGTATGAATTTTATTACAATTGTCATGAAAAGATTGACCCCACAATAGAAAAAACTCTGCTTATTATTAAGAGACGCCAATAACTTTTTATCTCTTTCTTACCTTACATTGTCTTTATAGTATTTCTTTTAGAATGTTGTTCAAGTCAGTGATAGCTACAGGACAGTGTATTATTTAGAAGCCCATCAGGAGTAGACTTGGCAGCCTCAAAGCAAGAGCAATGGACACCTTCTCCAAGAGACCCTGCTGTGAACCAAGTTCCAAATGTACAAAATTGTCTCATCACCAAAGCTGCTTTCAAGTCACTGCAGAACTGACACTGTGTGCCAGCTATTCTAGTGCTTCTTATTTTCAGTCAACAGTGCCTTTTGAAGCCATGGCAGTCATAGAAGGAGTCACTCTTACTGTAGCAAAAATACTTTCAAACTGAGTTCAGGCTCTTTGACCATGATCCAGAAACCTTACATAGTCATACAGAAACACTTCTCTTTGCTTCAACCTATTATTTTGCCTTTTTATACTTTTTATATTGCTAGGAGTTATTTTCCTATTTTAACATAAAGTTCTTCAATTCAGTATTCTATCTATTGACATTTTTTATTATTAATAACCTGCAACATGCAAATGATAATTATTCTCTTAAAACCACCCAACAATTAGTTTTCCTCAAGAGTTTAAAAGAGCATGCTATTCTTTCCTCAGCAGTGCTTCCTTCCTGAGAGTTTTATTCAGTATTTAACTTATTTTCAATAACTTTGCATCCATAAAGATACTTTACATTTATTCTTAGTGGATTTTTCCATGAAAAGAAAGCTAATGAAAGGTTCTACTTGGATTGCTGCTTCTGTGTTCCACACGTTACTGTTCTTGAGGCAATAAAATACAGTAAAATAGCTGCTACTATTTTATACATGAGATTCTATGCAAAATAAAGCTCCAGCCACTAGTGCTGTTCTTTCAATTCAGTTCCTACTTGCCAAATATGCGTGATTTTGCCAGTCAAGGCTCTGGTATGAGACCTGCTTCTAAAACTGTTTCATTGCCATTGGATTTTGCTACTCTAACAAACACCTCTGGTCTGTTTAGAGTTTGTCAAATAGAAGAGAGCTCAATTTATTACCCAATTAGGCTGCGGGGAAGTTAATAAATCCTCTTCAAGAGCCAGCTGAGCAGGAAGCACGTGGCTGGTTGTAGCAGGGGGATGTGGGGAACCCTCCGACACCAAGTCAGGTTTGGGACCTTCACGATCATCACAAACACATAGTTCTCATCCTACAGAAATTAAAGGCAACTTGACAGGAAGGCTGGCATTCCAGACTGTGACAAGAAACCTGCTGACCAACTAACTCCAGCAATCCTTGATGCTTAGTTCACTCCAGAAGAGTCACTGGTAAGAAAAACCAAATACTTGAACAAAGATATATAGTTACAGACTATAAGGCTATTAAAGACTATAACTAATCCACTGTGATTTAGTGTTTTATTTCAACACAGGAGGCATTCGCATTACTTCTTAGATGTGGAAGACAACCTACCACACTCAGGTTCCCTTGGCCCAGAATAAGACACAGGTTCAACCTTCCCAGGCCAATATTCAATAACACAGAAGAGATAAAAGGATGGGGGATCTTAGCTGGTAATAAACATTCTCTCTTGTTCTCTGAATCATGGATAAGTATAGTCCTGAAATCATCGCTAGTAAACATAGCTGAAAGAGAGGATTAAATGGGATAACATATTTTAAATTAGAGTCAATATATGTATATTAAAAAAAAAAAAAAGCTTTTATGGTGCTACCATGTGATAACCCATGGAGGAGGAAACCTGCTCTGCTCCCAGTCCTGTTGCTGATTTCCTATACAACCTTGGGTAAAACGGACTTTTTTAGAAGACAATTCCCACAGACTTTTATGTTTAAAAAGAAAATGTCATTTTTGGCTCAACTATTCTATGCCTGGTTTGTGTCTACATGAAAACATTCAGAGAACGGAAACTTCTCTATGGGAACATGGAATTTTTTTTGGAAAAAAACAACTTGGGGGTCACTAGATACAGTTCTCTTCTATTGCAAGTTATCGTATTGTTACAACCTCCACCTAAGAACTAATATTAGTTTACTATAATGTAATCTGAAGATCCAAACTAGAACTTTAACTACTTCTTCTAGTTCAGTCAGTTTGTGCCATCTAAAAGAAAATCATAATTTGAGCTGTGTAATCTCAGCTAAAGGTAAATCTCAGTTTATTATGTACCGACACTTCTTGGCAAGCTGTTTGGCTGCATTAAACTCATCTGTCCTTTTTGATGACAACTCATGTCATGACATTAAAGGTCATGTTCCTTCATTTCTGTCACTTTAAATTATGCCATCAATACTACAAAATGAGGCAACAGAGAATTTAATAAATGCTACAGAATTACTAAAATCATACTAGGTGGCTGCTTTTCACACAGTTCTATTTATGATTTCAGCTAACACTTTACATTCAGAACAGGAAAAAACAGGTGGCTTGCATATAATAAGAGGAAAGTTGAAGATACAAGTCTGGGGAGGAGTAGCAACTTAAATTCTAGTCACGCCATGCCTATAATCACAGCAATAGTGTCATGCATGCATTCATTAAGGAAACATTCAGTTACCCTCTTTGCAATCAGGTTTAAAATGATTTAGCTCCACACTCTATCCCCAAAAGCATACATCTGTACTAAAATAAGAAATAAATAATTTAAAGGAATAAATGTTTATTGAAAACATTTGCATCTGACTCAATCAAGTGCTTAGTTGTATACTTTTCAATATGACTATTCTACTTCCATGTTGTTGTTGAGTTTTTAAATGACAATCTTAGGCTTCATTTTTCAACCAAAGCACCTTTCTGTTTCTCCTACCTTCAGACAGACAGTGCCAGGCCTGTGCCTAGAAGAGGTCTTGGAGTTCCCCACGGGAACCACAAGCAGAAGGTGTGATGCAACTGCAAACACACCATTCATGTCAACTGCTATGGAAAACCACCCCAGAAAGGTCCCCGCCACACAGGAGCATAACGTGTTTGCTCTCCTTGTTCGGGAAAGCAGCAACTACTCCAAAAGAAGAAATATTTTTTTGTGTGTGTATGTGTGGTTGCAGATTATGATAGTTCCCCCCCACACACACAGGTTTAATTATGGTATCAGAGATACCCATTTTGTATTTTTTTTCCTTAATCGATCCTACACTGAAGTTCAAATTCTGCACGCATCCAACTAAATACATTACACCTCACCGCCAGCAGAAAATGTCATTCAAAAAAATGACAAGCTGGGTGTTCATTATGACCTGAAAGAGGGAACCTAAGCATGGGATGAATCCTTTTATAGAACCCTGGTATCAGAGGGTGTGATTCATGCAGAGACACTGGAACATCTGCCTGGAATAGCCGGTGCAAAGCCAGCCAGTGGGCATGGTGCTACTTCAAACAGACCAGCTCAGCACTGGCTTTTACTTTCGGCAATCAAATGACTGCGCAAGCCTGGATGGTCCATTAGACTAATACAATTAAGAGCCACCAGCTTCTTTAACATGAAAGGAGCCTGGGGCTAACACCATGACTGGCCACCTCTGAAATGCCTGCCCAAAAGATGAAGAGCTATTTCCAGCTGAAACAAAGAGTTGCTTTTTCCTGTAAGACTAGACCAAAATTCCATACCCCATCTCCTGGTTCACAGAATCCCCCTGCTTATCTCCAGGTTCAAGCCTCAATGACAGGAACAGAAAAGAGATTTCTTCATTTAATCTATTATAAAGACGAGAAGAGACAAATCCCATTTCCACTCGTTTTGTTCTCCCTTGATTGCAACTGCAAAAAGCCATCCTGCAGCCAGCTGTTTCATAAAGGTTTATATAGGAATCTGTATTATTCTTTAATGTTTTATGCCTGGATTTTTACTATAAGAGGCCTGCTTTTGTTTTTTCTCCTCATTAAGAGGTAGAGGAAATATTTTTAAATAAATTTTGAATCTCCATAAAATGGATATCATTATTGCTCAATGCATGCTATACTTTCATGTTCAATCTTTAACCCTCTCGAAATCATATAGTTGGATCCCTTAGCTCACGAATTTACTATCTCAGGTGCATTAAAAAATGCAGATCAGATTTCACCTGATATTGGGACATTCTCTCCTGCCTACAAAAAAAATGACCATTAAACTTGCTGTCTCTCTAGATACTAATTCCAAGTTTTGCAACATGACACTGGAAAACTAGAGATGCTCAAAGCCTAAGGCCCTTTGTCTCCTGGTCAAGCCCCTCCTCCAGAAAAAAAACATGTGAGCAACTTTGCTTCATGCAAATCTCCTTAATAAAGTCAGTATTTCAGTTATAAGGCCAGTGACCACCCACATGTAAAGTTCTGCAGTACTGAATTCACTGAAAGAAATATTTCATGGATGCAGAATTGCATCAAGTGTTAGAAGCTTAGGTTGCAAAATCTTTGGAATTCCTTAGCTGAGCAGCAAGGTTTCGCTGCATGCTAATCACACAGTTCTTCCAGACAAAAGGGACCAAATCAAACATGCAATTTTACTTGGGGGTTCCAGGAACATAGATACATATATATATACACACACACACACATATATCTATATGAACTACAGGCAGTTCCGAACCTCCAGAAATAACCAAGGCTAGCTCATAGGGCAGTCATGTTCTGCAGGGAATCTTACACAACGAAGAGGAGAAACTGAATAATTTACATTAAAATCTGCTTGATTTACAACCTTCTGTTCTCCCCTGTCACGGCGGGAGACAATGGTTGGGAATGACTCCTCACAGTAAATCTTCTTTAAGCCAAAGAATAGTTCCTAAGCACCAAAACCGACCTAAATAACTCTGATAATTGTGCACCTAAATGCCAGGGCGCCCAGGCCAGCAGGCAGTGCTGGAGCCCACGCAGTGCCCCTGTCCACCTCCTGCTGCTCCCATCCGAGTTATCCTAATGCTCTCGCGGGTCAGCTAAGCCAAAGAATAGTTCCTAAGCACCCAAACCGACCTAAATAACTCTGATAATCGTGCACCTAAATGCCAGGGTGCCCAGGCCAACAGGCAGTGCTGGAGCCCACCACCTCCTGCTGCTCCCATCCAAGTTATCCTAATGCTCTCGTGGGTCAGCGCCCTGTTGTTCCCAGGCCAAAGACCTTACAGTGACAGCGCAAGGAAGGAGAAATAAAGGAAATAAAGCCACTAGTGAGCATGCAAAGTCCATGTAAGCAGGTGGGACACGTGAAGTCCGAGCAAGACCCTCTCAGGCAGTGGGGCCTAACCTCCAGGACAGCCTTCCTCAAGAACCTGGGGACATTTAACAGAAGTTTTTGCTCCTTTGGAGGAAAAAGAAAATCTGCTTAAGGCTCTTAAAATCCTACTGTTTCGGAAGAGATGAATTTGTGAATATTCATTATCTTCCCAAATTGAAATGAGTGTTGGAAAATGAAAAATCAGGCGATGTCAGAAACAGGGAAAACAGCCAGACTTCCTCTGTGCGAAACATATGTGCTAGATTTGTTGAAAAATGAGCAGAAAGACGTTCTTTACGCTGCAGCACATAGGTAAGCTCTTTACAAACACCACCCTCCATGCTGGGGCCCTGCCTTCCCCGCAGTCCCTTCGCTGGGATCGACGCAGGCGCTAATTGCCTGGATGACCCTGTAGATTGTGGCCATGCACAGAATAAAGGTGCAGGGATCATCCTCCACGTTGGGAGACAAACCTGGCCTCCGGGAAGCTTCTGGCTGCAGTCGCTTATTGACACTGGTTACCATGATATGCTGTGGTGTAAAGAACTGTTGTGTAAGTATTAAATTAAGATTTTGACTATAGAAGCAAACATTAAAAGCAATAGCCACAAATGCAGGAAAGCTGTTTGCTACCCCTAAAGAGCGGGAGCTGATGAGGATGCTGAAAGCAGGACAACTACGAATAATTTTCCTCATCTGTATGAGAGGCACCTTGGGCTCACCTGCAAGCTTTGCACATCCAGAAGTTGCTTCTTTAGAGGCTTTTCTCAAGATACAGCACTTTTGGAGTCTGCTTGTAATCAGCGCGGAAAGACTCAGCAACAACAGTTTCAAACACAGCAATATAAGGAAAGGGAGATACGGGAGATAACAGCAGTATTTGATGCAGAGTAGCAATATAAGGAGAAATCAAATATGTGAAGCCTAATGCCATGCCCAATGGAATAAGGGGGAATTTTTATTTACTTGAGTATGATCTGAACGATTCAACTAACCTTTCAAAGTTATATACACAGGGACAAAGGAAAAACACAATTCCATCTAAGTTAAGTTGCATGAGACATTTTTGAGCTCCCTTATAGCTAGGCAAACCTCGTGTCCAAACATCCTTCTTTTCCACCTTCAAAATTCCCAACATGCTGCATATACCTATAGAAACATATTTCTCCCTTCTTTTGACTTCCACCTAATACTCCAGTGTAAATTTAGGTTCACGTGGAAAGAAGGTTACAACAGATGGGAAGTGGCAGAATTTGTCTCATTAAAAGTTATGTCTGCTGTATACAGGTCAAAAATTAGGCTTTGCAGACATCCAACGCGCTCTGAAGAAAGACAGGATAGCTCAGCGCCCAGAACCCAAGAAGCCTGACCACTGGATTGCAGAGGGACTGGGCATAAATCTCTTCTTTTGGAGGGGAAAAAAAAAAGTATAGATTTTTGTTTGCTTCTCTTCAAAATACTTTGAGCTCTGTTACTAAAAAACTGTACTCAATATTATCATTAATGTGGTTACAGCAGGTGGCCTATGTTTCTTGTTGATTTTCAGAGAAAGATCCAGTTCCCAATTTTAGGTCTTTGCCTGTTGACATTTTTCATACATACTAACAAATTGCATTTAAGAGGACTGATGAATAAATAAAGGATGTTCTGTGATAGATTCTGCACACATTTTACTGTTTATGTAAATAAAGACAGATAAAAAATGGAAGAACATGAAGTTTTTAACAGAGTGGTAGGTGCAGAAGAGTAGAGGAATTCAGCTCAGACCCTCACATTCACAAAGACCCACCCTAACTCTTGCACTGTTTAAGTAATTTCAAAATTTAGCATTTTAGTTCTAAATCAAGATATTTTTGAGTGAGGAAAGAGCAACATTCTACATTTCTTATGAAAATAATTCTTCTGATTGAAGGACTAGCTTCTGGAATAGCCTTTCCCCCTTCCTTAGGCTTTCTTATTATCTGTAGGAAAAGGGACATGGGTGTATAAAAGAGATATGTTTAGGTTTTGCTAAAATACCATGACAACCTCCAGAATTATTCATTTTCAAAGCTTTTCCAAAATAATCTGTAAAGAAACATCAAATATTTCATACTATTATTGCAAAAAAAAATTGAAAAGTGTTCCATTTCATGCTTAATTTATTTTGTAATTATAAATCTGTTGGTAAACAGTACCATAATAGGATTTACTTTGTGCCTGTTTATGCTTTTGAACTATCTGAGTTTTAATATGTTTTCAATACGAACAACATGATAATAACTGTTCCTGGAAATGGCTTGCTAGACAGGTTCATTCCAAAGTACTGTTTTAGCATTCATCACACACCTGCTAGTAGGGGACATTAAAAAAAAAACAGACAGACGGAAAATGGATTCTGGCAATTTTTAAACTGCTGAATAGAAGTAATCATTTATAACTAGAACAATTTAATACTAACTCTACCATAACAATACTCTTCCTCCAAATAATCAGGAAGACAGTTTTCAATTAAAAATACTTTTTGTATAAAAAGATATTAAATTTAAGACATGTATAGAAATTTCAACTTTAAAATCGCTTCTCACTTCCCTCAGTACGTGGTGAGGCAGCGCAGAGCCACTTCATACCTTACTCCTGAAAAAGAGGCACGTCTGAAAAAGCGTTGTAGCTTTTTCCTGACATATGAGCAAGAACTTTGTCATTTTGTTGCTCTCTTCAGAATTTTGCAATCATTTTGAGCTACTGGGACTGGATATTCAGACAGGTATTATCACACTGAAAGAACATGCATTCATTAGCAGACAATTTGTACTGGATTTTGCAAAAGCTTCTATCATTCTGTTTTATGGGTGCAGTGTATTCTCCTTAGACCTAGAACCATGGTGGATGTAGCACTATATGCAAGGTCAAGAATCAAAAGAGCCTTCCTAATTATATATGACAAATATATGTAAAAGTAGAAATACATTTTGGGTAATTGTCTGTCTTCTGTGAACCTCTGTTCACATCTACACTTAGTCCGTATTGATCACCACGTGCTCTAATACTTCTGATGGACAGGGTACAACTCTGCCCAGGCTCCGCTCTGCACAGTTGTTAGCAGATCTCCACCCCCGAGCCCCTGCAGGGCTGTAGCTTTTGCAGACAGGCGGATATTAAATATTTGGTAAAATTCTAAATGCACATAAACGTGCGCCACGTGAGGGGGGCTGCACGGAGCAGTGCAGGTGTCAGGAGATGCGGGGCTCTGCGTGAGCACGGAACTAATTCCCTTTGTCTGGCCCTACGCAGGGATTCACCAGCCTGGTGCTCCAGCCGGGGCCAGTAAGGAAGGTCAGGTTTCCAGTTGCCTCTACCAAATTCATCAGCACAACAGTCTACGGCGCTTCCAAAACGCAACCCCAGAACGCAGAGAGTGTGATTTAGCTCTCATTTTGTTTCTCAGAAAGATTATTATACCTTTTGATGTTATGTCTATGACAAAGTTGAAATGCTAATTTTATGTAATGAAATTTTGTTATCAAGACAAAGGAAAAAATAGCTATTTCTAAGATCAAAAGTATGTATTTTCATTTTATCTTCGTGCAGTGTGGTAGAAGATGGACATATGTGGACTTAATAGTTATTTTAGGATATGATTCAATATTTTAATATAGTTTATTAAGTTTATTTTATACATATAAAAATATATAGCTCATCTATATATTATATATGGTTTTTATAGTTTATTAATATACTATATTTTATATAGTAATATATTAATATACTATATTTTATAGGATATTATATAGTATATTAATATACTTAAAATAGAAATTAAAAAATAAAGTTGTATAATTCAAATAATGCTTCACTAGTGTGTTGTACCAAATAATACTAATGTTTTACATGGGGCCAACTTATTTTGTCTCTTTTCACGAAGTCCAAAAATGCTCATTGTTTACTCAGTAAGTTTTCCTTACCAAGGAATGATTACCTGTTATTCGCAGTTTATTTTTTGCCTTAAGTCCTCCCTCACCCCAAGAAACAAAGAGAAATCATGGTAATTCAAGCAAAGCCTTTAAGTAAAGGATTACAGAAGCAAAAATAAAGCAGAGAGAGGGAAAGGTTTAGAAAGCATCATGGGCAAAAGTCCATTAGATCCTGTCGAGAGTCAGTGACAGATTAACCTCCTCTTATCTTTTCTTCGTTATTCAACCTCATCTTTCTATGAGCTGCAAACAGAGCGGTTCTTACAGCAGTCAACGCATATAACGTTGCCTACAGCTGTAATAAACATAAGCGCCACTCATATATGTATTCCCCTGCCTGTTTACATACAAACCAAAGCAATCAATGGGAAAAGACTATTTATCAGATAATTTATTTGCTTCAAATCATTCCACTAAATCTTTAAGAAGCTAAATGGATAATGAATAATGTATTAATAAAATATGTACAATATGAGACAAACAAGTCTAAATTCCAAAGAACACAGGCGCTAGCACTGAGTAAACACTAAGAAGTACAGTGGGATCCTGACGCAAGACTAACAGCTTTCAGTTTTGCATTTTTTCCTTTCGTTGTCTTCATAAAAATAGAGTTATTTCAAAAAATCTTAACAGAACAGTCAAACTATGGAATGGGATTAGCAAAAACCTGCAACCCTGATCCCTGGGACAGAGTACAGTTAAACAGCTGAAACAGTGTCCCATATGCACAAGAATCCCATGCCTTCGGTTTCTCAGCAACTAAAGTGTTAATTACAAATTGCACATGTTTCTGAGCAACAAAAATGTACAGTTTTACCTTACTACTAGAGTACATGGTCAAAATACATACGATATTTCCCGCTGGATTGATTGAGAGAAGCACTAGGTTTATTTTCCCTGTAACATCCAAGTAGAAGGTCACTTCCAAATCCTTCAGGCTGTCCATCTTGAATGATTTTGTCATGAGAAATTAATTTATAGGCTTATGGACTTTGCAGAGATGATAGATCTCTGAAGACTTTTTGAGCAGTGAATAATGGACTTTGTCAGCTTCTTCAGGCCTCTGAATGATTTAGCTTCCTGAATCAGTGAGGCAAGGAGTGGTCTTATCTCTATTCTGAGGTCAAATGACTTCGTATTGGAAGGAGGAAAGGTGTTAAGACAACATCTTCCCTTTCCATTGAGTAACAGCAGTGTAAGAAGATGTCTCAGCTTCCTACACAGTAACAAGTTCAGTTTTTAGTTTTGAAGAGCACTTCTTCAGAATTCTAAACAGAAGGTCTTTGCTAAAATCTGGCAATGGAAAGTAAGACATTAATTTCTCTTTACTGAATAAATGTTTGAGATCTAAAGGGTGCTACCTGTCTTCAAGGTAACCCCAGAATCAAGTTTTCAGTCTTTGAAATATAACTGCTTGTCTTCAGCATTGAAGACTTCATATCTAAATACTGCAAAGACTCTTATTTGGGAATACTTTCTTCATTTCAACCTAATATTTCCTGAGTTAATCCACTGCAGTAATGAAATACAAATAAAGGATAATTCATATGTCTCTGAGCACTGTGAACACCACACAGATTCATGCTTTAAGGAATCCGATGGTCATAATTAAAACTAAGAAGTTCCATGGCACAGGCTTAAGTTCTGTAATAGGCAAAAGCCCCAACAGCTTTGATTGTCCAGACGTGTTGTGATAAATCTGCATCATCAGGCAGCATGACTGAGACTAACATCTGGCTCCCTCTCTACATATATCTTTATCAAAAATTTTCCTCTGGTTCCCACTTCAAAGCTCTAAAGATCATGTATGTAGAATGTTATTCTTTATCCATGCTGCCCAGTACAGTCACGCATTACAAATTCCATGATTCTTTAGAATACATGAATTTACAGCCTCTCTTTTGTCCCAGAACCAGCTATGTTTTGATGAATGAGATCTTAGACTAGATAGGTAAATAGAAAAGGGGTGAAGGATGTAAGCTTGCAATGTTTAATTTATCATAAGCACCACAAAATACCAGCAGTGAGAGAGAACAAATTATTGGCCTCTCATGCAGTGACCATGAGAACATGATAAATATTTCATTATATAGTACCCGTCAGACATTTGAATGGCTCATCTGTCCTATTTATGCCAGCTAAAATGAATTCAACCTATCAGTGGCAAATGTATTTTTAATGTTTCTTTCTACCTTCTGTGGAAGATGCAACTAAAAAGTCCATCTTTCCCAGGATTACATTATTCATTCCTTTACATACTGTAAACTGTTTATTCTCAGATAGCCTGTTCCTTTTAAAAACAACCTTTTACATCTTAAGAAAATTTCACCTCTATGCTCATTCCAGTTACCAGGAGCATAAATTGCTACAGTTGTTTTTTAAACTGGGGAAACATGGTATTTTAATAGGAGACCACCTGTCTCATACAAAGCTTCAAAAACATTTTGAAACACCAACAGGGACTCCCTCACTAGGGAAAGAAAAGCCAAGCTGGGTACCACCATCCTTAACATCTTCTTAACTGGAAAAATCAAAGCACTTTCCTGTAAAACAGGGCATCGGAGCACCAGAAATTTTACACTGCACCAGTTAAACATCAAAGGGGCAGAAATAAGGAATCTAATGCAAGGCTACCTCAAGATCTTAAGATGGACATGACATTAAAATAAAAACTTATTTTCTTATTGATTGTAACAATGTGTGAGGTTCCCAAAACTCTCCCTTTGACAACAGTTTAATCAGAGGAGACTTTCCCACAACATACCCGCTCTCTGAAGGGCTTTTCGAGTATAAACAGGTTTGAGTACAGTCCAAGCAAGTCACTGAGGTACCTCTCTAGCCAGAGAGAGCCGCAGAGAACAAGCCATTTTATCAGGTTTTTAATACCTACCCCGCCAAAACCCGTGTCCATTGCTCTAGAGGTGGCTAGAGAGCTAAACAGGACTCACACGTGTGTGTGCACACACACCTCTCACTGCTATCACATCCACACATGTGGCTTCACGTGCAACCGCAGCACAAATAACATTCACAGTAATAGCAATTAATTAATTCAAACTTATTACAAAACTTAAATATGTTCTACTGCACAGAGTTATGTGTTGGAGATTAAGTCATGCTTAAAATGAACAGAAAAAAAATAAGAATATGATTCCATGACAGAAAAATGTGCTTGGATAAAGCAAGGCCACAGAGCCAAGAGCAACCCAGGGCTGCTGCGAGGTTGCTCGTTCTCTAGTCCTTATTTGAATAAAACCAGCATTGAGACCAAGAGGAGGTTAGCATGGGGAAAAAAAAGCAAGAAAAATAGCATTGTGGCAAGAATCATCAGCTGCTAAATGAGCTGATTCATCAGCATACAGCAGAGACTAGTTCATCTTTTCATGCTCACCATTTTCCCTGTGAAACTTTCTATCTTTCTGAGGCTTTTCAAAGGCATTCTGTCCTGCCTGTATCTGCAAATGAGGTTCTCTGGTAGAAGCAGAATGTTTTGGACAACAGTAAGCTAAGTACGCATACCCTGTCTGAAGGAAAAGGTTAATAAAAATTATAAACCTTAATAATACTTATCAAGCAAGCAACTTTGAGGTGTCAAAATATTGTTGTGGAAAACCATTTATTTACAACTACAAACAGCTTAATTTTAAAAATCGATCTTGATATAAGGTGCAATTTGGCATTTTATCCTTTTGGGATTTTATAGGATTTTTGTTGTTGCTGTTGCTGTAACACATAGCACTCTGTTAGTAAAAGCTTGGAGAGTCATATTTTTCAAGCATTGGCCATAAGTGTTTTGCATTTTGGATGGTCTAGTTCTGTTCTGCATTTTCCAATGGACCCCAACACTAGCACAAGTGCAGCTACTTCCAGCCAGGTTTGTATTAACCTCAAGGCCAGTAAGATCAATAATTAAAGCTCAGTTTAAAAGTTCTCTTCAAATACTGCAGGAGTTCCACGTGCCTTCTCCAGAAATATTTCCATTTTTCAGGACAGCACAAATTCCAAGGCTGCTTTGCAACAGAATTGAAGCAGCGCTGGCAGTAGCATCTGCCAGCTGTGTGTCTCATGATGGGATTTTGGTGCGCACGGGGCATCGCTCCGTTTTGAAGAGCGGGGCTAGTTGAACCTCAGCGTCACTTACACTTTGTCCTTGTGGCAATATCTCTATTAGCAGCTTAGTAGCTGCCTTAATTTCTGAGGAATCTAATGAAACTTTTACTATTAAGTCAGGATTGGGCCAATAGTCTACCTTCAAATCTGTCTAAATTTCTTGATTCTTCTGTTTGATTGGCAACAATAGAAATCAAAGGAGAAGCAAACGGGCTGAGATTTTTTTTTTTTAATAAGTGAAACAGAGACATTATATCCACTGTTTGCAAGAGAATTTATGACAGACAAAAGTGTTTCTGAAGGTTATTTTCCTTAAAGAATCTATTTTGCTTCTGATGCCCCACTGTTTTGCATTTATTAGAAAATGATTTATGAAGGAAAACAGTTAAATATTAGAAGTCTGGTATTTTTATAGTTCATTTTTCCCAACAATTCCTTATGTGCCTTTACTCTATTATGAAATCTACGTTCCACATTCAGTAATCCCTCTTTATGACAACCTAAATATGTACTGCATTATTTGTGAATTAGAGAGCAATTTATTTACGAATTTCAGAAAATTACTTTTCTTCTAGGTGTTATTTTACAGTCTATCCATTTTCTCTTTTATCTATGATTGCCTCTTCCATGTCACATGAGCTTTTAGAGATACTTCATTCAGATGTGAATTGCAGCATTAGCAAAAAAAAAAAATCTAAGAAAAGACCCAGCTTTGACAGTGGCCAGAAGGAAAATAAAACCTCAGTGAATACAAAAGAACAGGGAATAGCGAAACAACAAAACGGGACCCATGCAGGGCAACTGTTAGAGATTATATGAAAAAAAATACTGTGTGATGCCTGCTGTCCCACAGGCCTGGAACTGGCAATCCATGAAGATTCTTCCCATCCTGTATCTCAATTTGGTGTGAAGGAGGATTGCCTCAGCATCTTCATAAAACATCTTTCAGGAATTTGCACACCAAGACATACTTTTCTCATAAATTAGAACAACTATTTTTCACCTGATCCCAAAATATCTCCTTTAGTTTTTTTTTTTTTCTTCCTCTTCACACATTACAGTTAAGTCGGCAGTAAAGCGCAGGTTAAAGACTTGCTTTTCCACTGAAGATGCCTAGTGAGCAAGTTTAAATAAAATTTTGTCTCGAAGAGCAAATGCACACTAGGTAATAAGAAGCACTTGGCAAGCTACATCATTTATAGACAATACACACACTGCAATTAAAGAGAAAAATATTTTTGCTATGCACTTAATGTGCTAAAGCAAAGTAGGACTTTGTGTCAGTAATTAATTAACACCTACATCTGAGATAATGATTTAGCAGTTGTTTCTCACGTCCAATCCAGGTGCAAGAAGGGCCACTAGAGTTTCTATCACCCTCTCCCACCTCACTCTAATGAACACTGCAGCCACAGGAGAGAAAACAAAGGTCTTTGTAGTCCTCATTAAGAAACGAGGCACATTTTAATATTTCACAAGTCTGGACCAAAATCCTGGACAAGAGGCTTTATTAACGAGGAATTAAAGTTAATATTGTCTCTCCTTTCCAAAGCTGCAGACTTTACACAACAGTTGGTACAGACAGAACAGGAATGCAGAGAACGCACGAGGACGCGCTGGGAGCAGGAAACGTTTCCAACCAGCCGCTCTTGCACTAGACCCAAGCTCCGTGCAATGGAGTGTGTTCAGGAGCATTACACTTGTCCCGGCTTCTAGCAACACCAGCACCCAGCCCTACAGCCAGGGCAGCTGCAGCACCCGGCCTGACCTGCTTTTCCTCCCCTTACACACCACATCCATGACCAGATTATCTAAAATCTCTTTTCTTTTTTAATTTACTCTTTTTACCTCTGTGACATTTAATTGGGAGCCTGGATGGTGCGTTCGGCCTCACATCAGGGAAATGCAGTGGGTAAAAAGCAGTAAGCAAACTGCACTGGGCTTATTTATCACAGTTAATAACACAGGTGAACTATTTGTCATGGGCCTAATATTTACCTTGGTGGAAAACTTGGTTCTCGCACTTTATTCTTTTTGATTCTTATGTGTACATAAATTTTAGAAATATCCACTGACAAATCGCAAAGTTCAGAACCTTTCCCTGAAAATAAACACTGCTCTATTGCTTTTGCATCAGTAGCAAAATGTTACAAGGCGTTGAATTCGTTCAAGGGAAAACAGCAGGTTCACTCGCTGTCTCCTGCTCGCATCCTCCACTTCCCTTACACAAACAGAAACACTCTCTCAAGAGAACAGGCACCACAGTGAACTACTTTATTTTCAATAAAATCCAGCAGTGCTACTATAGTAACTGTCTTAACTATGATTAATGTAGGAAACATTCGGAAAGCATGTTATTATTATCCTAAATTACGTTTTGCTTGAATTAATTTTTATGCATGGCTACTAAGATATAAAGAGTTCTGAACTGCTAATTGTAACATGCGTACTTGTGAGATAAGATTTCAAGAGCAAGCACATTCTGCCGAAAGGCTTTTACTTTGAGAAGTTGCAAACTACAAAAAAGGGGGATGCAACGTTTTGTGATAGTCAGCACAAGGCTTCCAAACCCACAGATGATACTGCCATAGCATCCTTAATTAACGATTTCTGTTAAACTCCAAGACCTTAATATACTTTTAGGTTAATGCTGCAACAGAAACAATTCTACTCTGCATTTATAAGCTATTTTGCTCTTATCACCATTTTTAAGAGATAAATCTTCTCTTTTCCCACTATTATCTGTCTCCCAAGCAATCCATGTATTTGTAAAATTGTAACAGATTAAGATGTACCAGGTTTACCAATACGATACAGAGAGACCTGGGCAGCACTTCTCGGTGCCGATTTCTTCAATGACAGCTTTGGAAACCCTTATCAACAGACAACATAATTCCCACATGTTTCTCAGTAAATGTTTTTCTCCTGTTATACAGATGTATACAGATATGCTTGAAAGAAAATATGCAGAAAACATTGGGCTCCCTCTCTCGTCATTTCCATAGTAAATTGTCAAAAATCCGAGTTGTGAACGACCGCGGGCCCTGCTCTCGCTGTCTCCTGCTTGCGAGGACATGCAGAAGGTGTCCTAAGCAGCAAGTCCATTGCGCCCAGCTTCTCCTACTAATATCAAAATATTTAGGTGGAATAAATAATTTTTCTGTTCATAACAAGCTATAACACAATCATATTTTCACGCAAGGATGGAAGAAAGCACACAAGGAACTGCGGTGCTGGGCTCCAGTAGGCTGGCGGTGAGCACTGCATCCCAGTTTAGTATTGGTGGTTTGAACACCATTTCCTTCCAACCAAATAAACGTTTTCTGACTAGCTGATGTAGTGTTCCTCAACTGCTACATATCAATATCAGAAACCTGAAGTGCCTCAATCACTTACCATTATTTTAGATACCCAGCATCAGAACATTTTGAAATACACCTCCATAAAATATTCAATAATCCAGTTTGTTTCATGAAGCACTTGTGTGGAATATTCACAAACAAATCAGGAAAAAGAAAAAAAAATAGGGTAAAGCCTCAAATTAATCACTTGTTGCAAGTAGTCTCTCTGTGTAGTTACAACTCTGCTTTCTGAGCCTTGTACTCTAATTATTCCACGCTTCAATATCCCAAAGGCAATTATGCATTTTTCAGAAGTTATTGGATAGTAATCAGTACTTTAAACAAGACTTCCAGACAAAGCCTACCCAATGCCTTATTTATTAATAATAGCCCATACTTTGATTTATATTGTATGCATTCAGCAAAGCAACACGCTGTCTCTTGTGGAAAGAAAGCTCCCTCATTTACTGGATAAAGATGTTTCATCTTCAACCTCGCCATAGAGTTACTGAGAGGTCACCACCAGCCTAAGAAAAACTGTGGTTGCAGCCCTGTACAGAAAGAACAAGGGTATCTTAAAATGAGTAAGCTGATAACAGCCCAGACAGGCAGCTCGCAGAAAGGCACCAAGTGGCTGATGCCCGGGGCTGTCACCGAGCAGCAGCAGCTTCCAGAAGTGCCACCCAGGCCAGAGCTGGTTCCGTTTGCATCCTGGACACTGCATTTGCCATTCCTTTGAAGAGACTGTCCCCCTTCCTCACGCAGCTCTTACGTGGTGGGAGAATCAAGTCTCCCCAAGCTGCGAATAACTTTGCTAGTTAAGACCTTCCTACCCGATACCTGCTGTAGACTCGAGTTTCCTTACGCTTCCACCAGTTTGGACTTCAGTCTCTGTTTGGAGCAGATTCAGTCAGGAATCTTACAAACCATTATTCCAGGATTTTATTTTAGAGTTGGAAAGTAGTCATCTTTTAGAATAGCCCACTAAAGAGAGTAGTGGGGATATGGACTTGACTGCTCCAAAATGGTGTGCTAAGTTCATAAAAGGGACTGCAGGTAACAGGGTCTGCAATAGCAAAGGGGTAGACTCCATGAACAAGGTCTTTCCCAGGCTTGTGTTCCTAAAAAGGATGTTAAAAATACAATTTCAGAACAGTGCATTTTAATATCCAATAGACTCATTTACTTTGCTGCCATCTGGTCTAAAGTTCTTTCCATTTCATTGAGTTACTTACATTAGTAACTGGCATTTCAAAGGGAGACTTTCCACACAAATGCTCCGTGTCACTATGATTAGTTTAGCTTTTACACTTTTAGAAGTCTGTTTTTTTGTCTGAAAGAATATGAAAGCTAACTTACCAGCTAATACCTGTAAGGCAAGAAAAAGCTCTAAATTGTAAGATATTAGTGTCTGGACAGATGCTGTTGAGGAGTTCATCTTAAATCACTGCAAGGCCAATGTGTTTTATGCCTATAATTGCTGCTCAAAGTTCAGTGTGGCATTTTGCTGATGTGCCTAAAATAGTCTTCATGGGTGCTGTTAGACTTGATTTGACAGTAGTTAAGGTATAAGGGGCAATGATCCAGCTCAATGCCCGTCCGAGTCATTTTGGTAAGTGTAGAGCCTGTGCAGAAACTTCTTAATTGCTCCAATATTCTTCACTTGTTCCTGTTCATAGAGTCTACAAAAAAAGGTCATCAATCACAGAAAATGTGAAAGTTTTATGTTTTGCTTGCTTAAAACACATTTTAAAGTAGAACAAATGAAAAACTTAAAGACCTTATAACATTCCCTTTCCTAATAAGGAATTTGGAATGTGAAACATTTATTATCTATATTAAAGGGCAGGTAAAAAAAAATCTGATTATTAAACTATGGAAATAGTAATAAATAGATTCACAGCAAATATAAACTTGCTATTCATTCAAAGGGGCTGATTATCTGGTTAAGCATGAGACCAGATGTCAGGAAATCCCATCTTCCAGTCCTAGAAGACTATCATCATTTTTAAGAGTTAAATCTTCTCTTTTCCCACAACTTTTATTCTCCGCCTGAATCCCAAGCTTGCCTCTGACTCACCTGGATTTGGACAGGTCATTCAGCAGCTCTGCACTTCCGACTGCCCATGCAAGAAGAACACAGCGTACATAAAGCTGCAGGTAGGTGGATGTTTATGCCTATAGGGATCTGAAGACAGCCCAGCTTCGTGGCTTTAAGGATGCAACTCGATGAGCAGGAAGTTATGGGCTTTTAATCCGTGAGCAAGAGGGAAAGCTGTGTCCCTTTTTCCTGGCTGCAGTGCCAACGTCGCAGCAGCTCTGGGGCTGACCTGACTTCATCGCCCTGGAGGAGCCTGTGGCTTTGGAATAATCTTGATATAAAAGAAAGTGCTCTCACCCAAAGACAGGTATCCAGGTCTGAATTTGACCCTTATTATCTAATGCTGTATAAATTTCAGATCATATGAATGTTGCCATAGTAACCAAAAGATTTTCATTGTATTGCAGAAATAATTCAATAAATAGGATGTATGAATCCCGCATAATCTGTTGACATTGAAAATTTGTTGCCTGAGGCCTATATCACGCAAGAAATAAATGCTCTTGCTAAGAAAGAAAAGATATTCCTGGCAAAATACTTACAATTTAACAGAATATTCATTTTTTTTTATTTGCTGCTGTTGGAAATATTTCTTTTTCTGTACCATCCCTTTACACTGGCTCTTCCAATCTATCCTTTTTCACTTGAAAAACTTCTGAAATATTATCTACAAATATTCTGATTTTTATCATTTTTCTCTTTCCCAAAGTATTCCAAAATCCAAATTCTGATCATTTTTCCTTTTGTGGCAAATACTCTCATGGCTGCAGCTACAGCATTTCCACCTTATCGCCTTCTCTTGCGAGCCAAAGCCATGCAGGTGAGTTCCTCCCCACAATGTTTATTTGATCCAGTAACAGATGGATCCCAACAAACTGCACACAGCAGAAAGGCACCCACTGACTTCAAATCCATAAAGTTTTGAATTGCATTTGTAGAGTGCCAGTCATGGTTTTCCTTATTACTGTGGAAAATTATGAAGGATAGGACTTTAGGCCCATGCAACACACATCCTGAAAATTCTCTTGATTTTACCTTTCTGATTATCCAGCATAAATGGCAGTTTCCTGAGTTTCAAATTCAGAGTCACCTAACGATGATACCAACGATGATTCCAACCCTTCTAAACACACACTGTAATTCCTCAAGCTACAGAGGAGATTTGCTGTACAATAAGCCACAAGACTACAGTAGTTATGTGACAGGAGGAACATGCAAATCTCCCCTGTTCCCCAATCAATCCTAAATGCTTACAGATATTTCACTTCTCCTTATAATGTAAATGTAACAGACTGTGAGATTTCCTATTAAATTTAGCAAATACCTGTGCAGTTTTCCCCAAAAGATCCTATTTAGTGTGTTTCATTCTTATGATAGGAACAATCTTTCAACTAAGCATCCTGAATATCATTTTTGGTCCCAGTTCTGTTGTTCTTTGGACTTGAAATACCCCAGAGCAGTGTAAAAGAGCACAAGAGAGAGACATTTGCACATACATGAAGAAGCCCTACTGAATCTGGGGCATTTTTGTTCTTCTAAGCTGAGTTAGAAGCAGAATTCCCTATCTGGAATAGATTAAAGGAAGATTTCATTATACACAGACCAGAAGAAAAACTATGCCTACATAGAGAGCCTGATGTAACCCTTGTTTCAGCAATTAAGGATTTCAGGAATTCGTTATAGTCATTTGCAAGCAGGAATACCAGGCACACCACGTACCTTTCCATTACTCCCAGCTGCTATTACTGATCACTGCTTGATAGCAGCTCCATTACTGCCTGTGAACCAGGCTTATTATATTGCTGGCATATGCAGCACATTATATTTCAAATTTGACTCAGTTGCAGTTCTTCACCGAGTTTTACAAAATTCAGATTCTCCTGCACATTTTTACATTACAAATCCACTGCGGTCCTGATTCTACCTGGATGATAATACCTTGTTAGTAAGATAAATGATATTGAGATGAACAGCCTGACCTTTGCCATGGCAAGGCTAAGAATTAATTATTTAAATAATGAATGGAGGTCAAGCGCACCTAGGGGACACCCCGGCCTCTCCAGGAGTCACGTTTAACGATTGCAGTTGGAATTTTTAATGGCCTGGCTCAAGGTGGCCAGTCCCTTGCTACGTGATTTACATCCAACCTGGTTTAGACACTGAGTTGTCCTCACAGTGCTTTTTCCAGCAATGCTAAAGAAAAATGTTCACATGAATATCCACCAAGATTAAGCTGCTGGAATTCAACCACAGGTTATAGGGAGTTTAAGTTTGGCTCAATGATAGGGAGAAATATTCCCCCGTACCATAATATCTCCCAGTTCCTAAGTCAGGCTATCTGTCCCTCTCAGCTGTATGTGAAAACAGAAGGAAACTATTTGATATTTTATTAAAGTTGAACACTCCTTTCAGTAGCAAACATTTCTGCTTCAGAGCATTCGTGCGCTATTCACAGGAGGCACCATTTATTTTTAACTTCAAAAATGTAATTGTTTGTTTGCAAAAGCTCTTTAAAATAATATCCTAGATATAAATGGGTTGAACTTTGCCTCTTGGCTGATCAAGAATGTCACCTAATTAAACAGCTTAGTGTTGCTGCCATAGGCTTGGCAAGGACTGAAGCAAACAAACACCAAGCAGTTGTATTTCCATAAGCTGCGTGACACTGCTGACGTCCCTGCTTTTAAAGAAATAGGTTATTATGCACAGCAGAGGCTGAAAAGATTTTCTTTGAATGAATTAATGTTTGCATTCTAAGCCAGGGAGAAGGGGACGCGACGCCCGCTTGGCAGGACGGGCTGTGCTTGCGGAGGGAACGAAGCCGCATTTGGGGGCGGATGAAAAATTTAAAATATTTATAGATGGAGCTTTTGTATGTAGACAGGAGTGTAACTTAGGGGGCAGCCCCAAGTAACTTCTCCATCAGAACAGAACATGAACAGATCAAGTCAAGCATCATGAGATAAAGCTAAATAGAAAAAAAAGCTCCAACATTGTGTTAATGAGAAGAAACTTACAGCACTGGTTATCTGGCTCTTACCAACCCACCACAGATAATCTCTGTCCTATCCTATCAAAAGGATAAATCCATATTATATTCAAAAAGCCGCTATTAAAAAGATTCGCATTCTAAAAAGTAAAGCACTTCACAATCAATGCACATTGTTCTGAACTGCCTGCTCAGGCTGATCATTTTAATGAACATTTTCAGAAATGCTCCTCATTGCAAGACAGCACAGCCAGGCCCTCCTAAGGGACAAGGAGGAAGGACAAAGACAGCCGAGTTCATGGAAACCTCCATCTCCAGAGCTGAGGGTTGCAACAGGAAGCGGGAGGCTCCAAGAGAGCCGTTCTGTGGGATGGAGGCACCTGGAGCTTGGAGAAGCCCTCTCAGCTCTGCGCACCCCAGACCACTACGAAGGCCCCTGGCTGCACAGGTCTGTCCTTCCTATCAAGTGCAGAAAAGAAGGGGATTTGTAGCCATTCCTTATGTAGCAACGCACACAGCCCTGGCAGCCGAGTGCCAGCAGGTCTGCAGTGTGGGATGCTCCCAAGGCTGCGGCTGGAGATGCAAGAGCCCTGGACAACGCAAGAGCCAGCGTTATGAGTGAGGGTAGTGTCGGTATTTCCTCAACACCAAGTATTTTAAAATCATTATCTCTTACATTTTAAATAATGTTATCGTGTATAATTATTATTATTGCCGCTTTAATTAATTCCCTGGCTAACTCATGCTTCAGTCAAGTCAAAATTTTACTTAGTAATTAGAGTCTTCTATTCTGCCTATTAACCTCTTAACATTTTTTGGAAGTAGTTAACTACAAACGATCTTTCTTCATAATTAGGAAGGATTTTAGTCGCAAGATCCTTCTTTCACTACAAGCCATTTAAAACCCAAACTTGCTGCACTTTAAAAGTAAAGCTCTTGTCCATGTATACAGCACTTACATGCTTGAAAAAGGTGGAAAGTCAATAATGCAAATTTTAAGCAATACTTTTTCAAATTTCCTAATTAAGCATCACGCACTAAATTTGGCCACCTCGAGCACCCAGGAGGCCCAAGTGCCTCTGTTTCCAATTAATAATCCACAGATTTTATAATCACTAGTCTTCAGTACAGCTCTTCTCTGTATGAAGCTCCGTGTGCCCCTACGCTGCTTGCCGAGTGCAGGTGCCTATGGACGGGCGCGTTGGTGCGAGGGCACAGCTGAACTCGGGCTCAGCTCCCAGTCCCGCTGTGCTGCCTGCAGGGAAGAGAAGGGATCCCCCAGGCTCAGAGGAGGCGCCTCACGGAGCAGAGGTGCATTAAAATCCCATGGGCTTTCGCCTTTCGTGGTGTGTGTGTACAGTCGGAGAGAGGAAACAATATTAAGTGTGTTCAATCCTTACCACCATTTGTTCCACTGATTTTCCAGCTAAATTCTTCTGCAATCAACAGAATTATAATAAAATAAACCCAAACTTTGTTAAGTAAATTATACTACCAAATGAAATCATTTTGATCTTTTTGTGGACATTCCAGAAACAGAAAATAATTTATTCCCTAATGCCCCTGAATGATGAATATTTGGATTTATTTCAGAAGGAATCAAAAGAACCAGGGAGCGCGCAAGTGTAATGAATTTTGTTGCCGATGCAGGGTAGCAGTGCAAATGGATCTATCTTCTTGTTCTTGCCCATTAATGCTAATACATGTGCATTGAAAAGAGAATATAATCCATAATATATGCACAAAATCTGCATTATTGTTGGTACAAGAGTTACGCGTGTCCTTGGGCTTCAGTAATATTCACTGCTGGTGCTCTTTTGTTTAATAAAAGCTTCATTATTTTTCTTTTTAATTGAATATTTATACTTCAGAGCAGCATTAGTAAGACCATTTTCAGCTGCATTTTTACTATAACTTAGCCATCTTCTTGTTTATATCTCTTTAGGGATGAGTGAATCTGCCTCCAAAACTAGATATGAGCCAAATATGATTGGCTTTGAAGGTTCAGAAAAGTTCAAAAACTTGTCTTTTGAAATCCTTTGCTGATTTCTTCACTTCTTTGGCCTTGCACAGAAGAAAAATACAAGCAGCCTGCCAAGGGAAGCGATTTCCAAGCAGAGTCCTTTCCAGCTGAGCAAAATTCCCCCTGGCATTGGCTGGACCAAGATTTTACTCCTTATAATTTTGAAAATAAAAAAAGTCTTTTAGGGGGGAAAAAAAAAGCACCTCCATTTATTCCTGTGTCCACAACACATGGAAACAAATCTACTGACCAAGCAGGAACCACAGTGACTAAACCCTTAAGACAGAGTTTATTCCTTATTATTTTATTCCTTAAGATAGATTTTTTATATCTTTGAAACATAAGATTTCCAGACCATGTTTCAAATCTGAGAGGATTAGACAGGTACTGGTCTCAGATGCTTCTCTAAACATTAAGGTGCATCTTTTGCTACTTTTCATGCTAGGTTGCAAGTACTGTATCATTTTTCATTGGTGCAACACTTATAAGTAGTGCCAACCTAAGGTGTTATTTTTTTCTGCAGAAAAATTGGAAATGTTGCACATTCCTCTGCAACCAATATATTCGTTAATTAAAGCTGAATTTCTTGCCTAATTCTATGACTCCAGGAATTGGGGCATTAAGAGCACCAGGTATCACAAGGGCTGTTCTTTCAGTTTGGGAAACGCTCCCTGGTTTTGTCCAGATGTGCCTCCATCTGCTCACAGGCAGATGTTTTCCAGCACACCACTGCCTTCCGCAGGGTAAACGCAATGCAGTGTATAGAGCACTAGCCTGGGCCCTTGCTCCCCTTGCTCTAGAGGCAGAAAGTGAGCAGCTATTCCCAGCATAGCAAATACAGAACCTACACTAATTTAGAAACAACCCAGAAGTGAGGAGTTGGCCTCAAAAAATAGCAATAAAGGACTACTGGCAGCATACCAAAAGAACAGGAAATCTGTGCTGTCCTTCCCATTTTGCCAGGTCTTCTGAGAGAAATGGAGCTGGGTCTCCACGGCCCATAGCAAACTGCTTATTCTACTGTAGTCTCCAAGCAGAGGTAAGAATGCACTTGGGCTTTTTTTTTTTTTAATTCTTATCTTCATCTTTTTCATTTGTTCTTCTTTTACAAAATCAGACTATAGTTTCCTCCAACCGCAAAAAGAGTAAAATATTTTTGACTGTAAAGAAAATCAAAATACGACAGACCTGAACAATTCATGGGCAGAGCATGCTGTTTCCAAAAAGTGCATCTACAAGCAACAGTGGCTGATGCTTTCAGATAAATCACTGTATGGCTCCCCCAAACAACTTTCCATGTTTCCTTTACCTCCGGCTGAGGCAGTCTTGTGGAAAACGCCTATTTTCTAGTAAAGCAAGCAGCATTTTCACTCATTTCCTTATATAGATTTCTATTACCGCTATTCTATAGCAGCCTTTATTTAACACTTATGTATGAAAAACAGTCTTCGCAGCTAAATGCTTCCTTTCCACTGACCTCTTCCAACTGGTAAATTTTAGATGTGACTATTTCACTTGAATGCTTTCTAACACAATTAATTGGTTTCACTTTCCTCCTTGGCTGGGTTTGATAATAAAGCAACAAAACAACCCCTGCGCCTCGCACATCCTAACTGTTTTCTGGTGTAAATGCAGATCGAGACTCTTGTGGCAGCTGAAAGTGGAGAGGAGAAGAAAAAAAATAAAAACAAAAAAACCTAAAGCAAAAGCCACAACACTTCAAAAGTTAGATTATTTTCAAGCCACTTACTTATGGCTTCCTACTAAATAATAATGCTGGCATCAGAAAGGACTCTGAACATTATTGCATTTTGTGATACGAATTCAATTTTCATTTCAGGTCCCATAATGGAAATGACCCTAATTCAACTCCTCTAGAGAAAATGTTTGCCCCTTGTCATCAGCTTGGATTTAATTTAAGAGAACATGAGAAAAAGGTATGAATCACATCCCTGTGTTTGCTCTACTAACATCATTTGTGTGAGGGAATGGAGAGAGGAGGAGCAAAGCAAGCACTTTAAAGTTTTTGACTGAAAAAGCTTGCAGAAAAAGGGGTTTCTTTCAGTCAAAATGAGATGTCATTGACACAAAGTTCCCGAAAAGAAGGAGATGTAGAAATGGATGTAGGATAGTGTCTAATGGAATGGGGTGCCTGGCCCCTTGTGTTGGATCGTGATCACAAACAGGACCCCTTACTTTGATTCCCCACTTTGCCAGAGCATGAGATCAGTCACCACATACAGCAGGAGACCCTGTTCATAAAGAAGTAAATAAAGGAAACTATCCCATGTAAATTAAGCAAAAGCCAAGTGATCTGAACTAGTTGAGAATCACACGTAGCAGTTTTATGCCTCAGCATAAACCATAATTCCCCCCCATCTTATTCTACCATGTGCCCCAGAGTATTCCTATCATGTCTCACCTTCCTTTAGCTCACAACGTGCTGCAGAAATTTTACACTAGTAGAAATTTTACTAGCACAGGGTAATGACTCCTGTCCTCTGGCCTGGTGCATCAGCAAACAGGACAGTAATGCTAACAGCTTGACCCTGGAACTTGACAGGCCACTTGCCTTATTTCGGTTACTTAATGCATGAGAATGGGATGCAGATTTTTGCACAATAACGATGGCAAAGCTATACAGAGCCTGTGCAATCTTCCCCCAGGTACGTGCTTTAGAGGGCACGCGGAAGAAGGCACAGTTGCTGTTAGCAGTCAGGTCATACGTCAGTTGTTCGTGGCCTATACCCTGCCTGAAGTCGCTTTCCAGCAACTAAGGTGGTGCAAGTGAGTGACTGGGCAGCTCAGCATGTGGGATGCAAAATACAACTGGTTTGCTTAAAATATCTTCAGTTTAGTACCTGTGTGTTTAGGAGTGTGCGCTTGCACCAAAGTGTGGGAGCAATAGCTTTAGTGGGTAAAAATGGTAACACGTGAGCCCAGACACTGGACACACAAACCCCACAAACTGCAGAGTCAATGTTGCCTCAGCTCACACCTCCTAGACCCTGTCTGTTAACATTTCCCTTATGGCTTGCAACCTAAATTGCTCTGTTATTAAAAATGAAAATAACTTTCTTTAAATCTGCATCTATATGAACAAGTACAGGTTTAGTCACTGCACTTCAGGCAGGCTTTTTGGAAGAACTCCGTCCTGCTGTTTTTAGCAGCAAGCTCCAATTCCAACACACAGACTTAGTGGTGCTGCGTGGAAAGCAAGCCAGTGAACACGCAATTAGAGATGATCAACGTAATCAGGCAAGAAAAAGGTTTTGATGCATTATTTCGCTGCCTTAAAGTAATACAAAGCAAAAAGTCAATCTAATATCTCACTTTTGAAATGTATTTAAAGGAATAAAATCTCCTTTCATAAGCTTCCTGTTCATAATATTCTGCACCCACATATACAGCACAGTGATATAATTTATTCTATTTAAATGTAAAAGATATATACAAAATGCTGCTATTACCTATGCTGCAGAAAGGCATTTTCTTCCAATCCAAAACCGTTAAAGTAATTTTAAGGCAATTAGTTAACAAGTACGTTCTGATTTTCAGATTTCAATGAGTGCAGGAAGCATTTCTGAAGCAAAACAGGGGCGTTCAGGCCTGTCAGAGTAGGTGCTATTTCAGGGAAGGAATTGAAGGTGGAAGGAGATTCCTCTCCCCTTTCCCTTCCTCTCACCTGCAGGAGAGGGCGAGAGGTGGCAGGGAGGGCAGTTGCCTCCCCAGCACCAGGATGGTCCCTGCACAGCTGAAACCTCCTCTCGCTGACGGGTTTATTAATGGAATAGCAGAGCTACATTAGCTCTAAAGGGTAGAGCCTCAGAGCGTGCAGTCCTTGCTGACAGCAGCACAGGGTTAACAGCCCCATACTAAAGTATTTGTATTCCATGTACAAGGGGCACAGTAACTTCTTCCATGAATTATTGTGATTATTCTCCCATCCTGTTAAACGACACTTGGCTCTGGTCGGATTTTGGAGAGGATGCAAGTATTTTAAGTGGCTATGTCTCTTTTTTTAAGTTATTTTAAGTTCTTTTCCAGCTCCCACTCCTTTGAGACAGCATTGGCCCCTGTGCGTTTTTGGTAGGAAGGGGAGCAGCTCCTGCTCTGCACTGCGGCCGTTACTGCTCCCCAGAACGATCCCACCAGGGGATTTCCAAAAATCACGACCTGCCGGACCTAACGTTACCTCCCTCAGTGCAATCACAAAACAGCAGTCGCATAAATGGAGCTGCTAATATAATTAGAACTTTCTTTCCACTTCTAATGACGAGAAAATCAGCCTTAAGTGAATCATAATTGATCTGCAGATTGCAGCTAACTTGTACAATTAAAGCTTGTCGATTCTTTATTTCTAAATTCTACAGTACTGTATTATTTTTCTGTGATTTTAATGTCTACAGACATAATTTACTGATAAAATACCTATGAATTTGTCTCCGAAGTCCAAAGCGAGTCCGAGTCCTTCAACCCACATTCATAAGCTTGGCTGCTAATACTTTTCCTGAAGAAACTGGAAATAATTTAAAGACGCCACTCAAATCCACAGTGCTCAGATTGTGTTCCAATGCACAAGGAAAACAAAACACAAACAAAAAACATACAACTCTAACCAAATAGTGCAGAACAAAATAATAAATCGTATCAGACAGTGTGTAAGTTACTGTCCCTTTCTATTAGTGGCAGCTATAGGCAGACCCAATGCTACAGAATGCTTCTCCTCTGCAGTTCCCCTTTAGGTGTCACATAAATTACCCAGAAAAATATTTAACTTTCCTCAGGAACAGCCTGTCTTTGTCACTTTGCCTTGACTTTATCTATGCGAGTTAGACTCTGCCTGAAGAGTTCTTGAAGGTTCTTCAACATTAGAAACAAAAGTTTCTGATGCCTTAAAAAAATGGTATGAACAGCAGTGCCAGCCTAGCTGGCACGGCAGAAAGAAAAGTGTCTGAACTGCAACGTTCCCGGGCTGCACGAGGAAACTGTGCATTAGGAGAGGTGAGGAGCATTCTGCCAGTTTGGCTGGCAGAATATAGGCTTTAGGGTAACTCATTGCTCTAAACGGGATAACTGGCCTCCTCCCGCAGTTGCTTTGTGCTAATCGAACATTCATCTATTCGGAAGCAGCAGGACCACCATCGTTAACACCCATTTCAGGTGCAGAAGACATAAGCTAATGTCCTACCTCAACCAGCGCCCTGCACACGGGACCAGCCCCGCTGCCATCATTGCCATCCTCCTCTCTTTGCCCCCCAAACTCCACATTTGGGCTACCGTGTTCTACAGTTACCCACATACTGTTTTAATGGTACGTGGTACACCCCAAAATTTAGTACACGCTGAACTGAGAAGTCATCACAACAAAAATCTAGGCATGATGGGCCTACACTGTGAAATGATGAGCGCATCATTTCACAAATTCCCTTGATCTGGGCGGCACTGCGGGGCTAATAGGCAGAGAGGTTTGCGGAGGAGAGAGCATTCGCACGGGTACTGGTGCAGGAGGAGCAGCAGGCCCCCCGCAGGCGGGAGCACGGCCGGGGCTGCGCTAATATTCCCTGCGGAGACTAGAGCAGCAAAGAAACGGCCTCTCCACAAAAAGGTTTGCACAAATGATGGCAGCTTCTTTTATGGCTGGATTTTGGATATACAGAAAGTTAACTTTAAATACCGAGCAGCTACTGTATTTGAATGAAGGACCTTTTGTGTGCAGTAGTGTGTGGGTTAGAAAAGAGACGAATTGTTCAAGAAATTGCACATGATAACCAGGGTCTAGCTTATTTCACAGGAAGCTGCTTTATGAGAAGCTTTTCTTTTTCTACTCGTGCTCCACTTCTACAGGCATAGTCATACATTGTTTTAAAACAATATGTTTTCAATTATTTTGAGCTTCCAAACAAGAGAATTTTTATGGATGTTAAATATAACCAGGTAATCATTAAAATCTTGCTTGTGCTGCCATTTTTTTGCAGTTCAAAAGCAATGTTAAAATTTCTTAGTAGTAAATGAGACCTCTAGGGAGGAATAGATAGAAAGAGATTTAATCAGGTTTTCTAGAAGGAAGGGGAGGAAAAAAATTGCTAATAAAATAGCCTTCAGTTTCCTTACTTATTTTGGAATCAAACCCATGTCATTCCAAGAGCAGCATATTCTTAACTTCACGATGGAGCACGAGCCACATCAGGCACTCGCTGTCTGCTGGAAGTTGACTGCATGACCAGAAGTGTTTGGGCCGCACTGTCTAAATGTTCAGGTTTACAGTTTGATGCGACCTCATTATTAAATTAATTCTGCCCCTCAAATGATGTTTTGAAATGCCTGCCAGAAGCAACCTAACTGACAGCCTAGTAAATCATATTTCAGTGACACCTTAGTGAGAAGTCAAAAGAAATCAGCTTGACCTTCCTAGACGGATAGTCAAGTGTTCAAACTGCATCTCGCCCTCAAAGGCCAGGCTTTCAAAAATTTATCTTCCAAAATCAAAGATGCAGAGATCTCTCAAGTGTTACAATTTTGTTACAAGTATTGTAGATCTCTCATTAAAATTATATATTCAGGAAGTTGACTGCATGTAACTAAAAGGAGAAGTTATATCCAATTCATCAATGGTCACAGCTTGCCAGCCAGAGCACCTGCTGCCTTTGGTTACACAGTGCTAGGAGACGCTGCTTCCTTCTCCAGGTCTTGAGGCAACGTTTTCAAAAGCACTTAATTACCAACCAACTTTGGTTACTTAAGTAGTTTTGAAAATGCTTTCTTTACAGGAGATTGAAGCACCACAAAAAGCTTGACATAAATTCCCAGTTTTCATAGTACACTGAGTTTGGTAGATCTCCAACCTTGCAAGACATTTGTATTCACGCAGAAAAACCCACTGAGACTACACAGGATTATTCAAATAGATGCAACACAGCCAAGAGCTTTGCTAGTTTTGGAGCCTACGCAAGGTTTCCTCGTCTCTGCTTTATGTACGGGCACATCAGAGTCACATACATTGAGCAGCAGCGTCGCAGGCCGGATTCGCAAAATCCTTTTGCTCTTGGCATTAACGGAAAAACGAAAACGTGGAACCACTTCCTAATCCGTAGTATAAATGGTCGACTTGAGTTTTCTGTTGTTAAACAATTTAATGTGTTCAACTGAAAAATGAAAGGAAGATACACTTGTAAAGAAATAAAGAGAAATATTATATGAATACATGCCAGCACACCCCCATAAAAGTTATGCTGCTGTCTCAGCAAATCTGAGAAGACAGCTTGTACCTACTTGCTTCAGAAAGACATAGGAAAGAGTGAGGAAAATGCATGCCAAGGCTCATAACAGCCCCATATGTAATGCAAAAATTACCCTTCATTTTATTCATACAGCATTAGGCCAAACACTGAGGATATCGAGAAGGTCCATGTCTTCTGAAATGTGCAAAAAATTTCCACAGTATTTATGCAAGGATGTCCATACGCACAGAGGAAGCCGTGCTTGCTTTTCTTCCATGGAGTCAGAAGGGAAAATTATCAGCACCTTGATTTTACCAGGGTATTCGAACAGCAGCTATGCATGCCCCTTGCACTGCTATACCATCATGGGACTAGGCGCCTACCCTGCCTTTTCCTACAATTTAAGAGGATGTGTATCCAAGTATTTGGCCCAACTTTACAGATTAAAGAAACTAAGCACAAAGCCTGAGTGTTAAATGACACAGGTGCATCAGCAATGCCCTTTTAGCACAGACCTCTCCATTCCTGTCACCAGAAAGAGAAAACACACAAGCTGCACGAGACTACACAACTGCCAGGATGCTCAAATTAGACGCAAGTGTTTGCCATTAAAAGAAACGGTCTAGAGCTCCTATTAACGTTTCTTGTACTTTGGAGGAGTTAGATCTGAGAGGCATTCAAAGAATAAACCTGATGAGCAATATCAATTCTGGTGTGTAAATAGCTTCAAGACAAACAACAATAACCTCCAGATTCAGCAGGACCGTTTAATTTATTGATAAATGCAATATACGGTTGAATAGAACCTATCTGTAGCAAATTAATTTCCTCTCAATAAAGAGCACAAGGACTTTTATAGCAGCTGTGTTTGGATATTCGGTTTCTTCTGTTTTAACCCCCTACCCTAGTTCCTTTTAGAGGAAAATACAAATACCCAACAAGCCTTAAGGGCAGAATTTAAGTTGCCCTTAAAATTCACATCATTTTTGTGGGGTTTGCAGTTTTAAAAATTTGTTTCCAGGTAAATTATGTAAAAGGATTCAACTTGCTGTCTTCTCTGAGAAGATAGAAAGAAGAGAATAGAAATTATTTCTAACCAAAAAGTCTGCTAAATCTCAAGAAAGGAATAAACATCTTTATGCACTCGGAGAAAAAAATAGAATTTTTATATTTTCACGTGAATTTTAATGCTTATTTAAGCATTAGGCATTGTCATAGCCAAATTTGCTTCTGCCACTGCTGTTGGCTTCTGGACCTCTGCTGCTGTCCAAACAGGAATCCAAGAACTTCTGAACACTGGGTTACTTAATAGTTGTTTTTTTTATTATTATATCCAGAAAGATATTGATGAACTCAGTTACAGCCAGGAAACCACCGTCTCTCCCAAGTATTCCCAGATAAAAGAAACATTTCTCTGTATACCCTGTTCTAGACACACCGACTGTTTTAAACATGAAGAAATTTGTCTCCCAGGTAAAAAGGATGCTGCTATTCCACCAAAGACATCCATGCACCAGTAGGATGGTCAAACTGCTCCAAGCACCTTCCGGAAGCCAGATCCAAATTAGAAGTTAAATCCTTCAGATCCCTCTCTCTGCTTCAGTACTTTCCCAGCTGAACAGGCCAAGTATAACAAGTTGCAGTGAAGAAAATAATTACTTTTACATGACATTTGGTCCATTACCTGAGTTGTTTCTTTTCTCTCTTAGTACTGCACTGGTACATTTAGTGAGCGTGAAATGTCCCGGTTAGGATTCCCAGCAGTGCCATTACGATTTGCAGATGTGAAACTGGCCTCTCGATTCATACTCAGTTTAAAGATTAGAGCTTACAAAGAGCTTGAGATGAACTCTGCATTTTCGTGCTGCTGGATTTATTTATTCTTTAAAAAACTTAACATATAGCTGCTAAAAGTGACAGCCAGCATGGCAACTCCTTACTCAACAGATCTCCTCTCTGTGGGTGCTCAATTAGCTCTGCTGACTGATTGGCCAAAACCACATTGTGATGGCCTCCTGTTCCAAGTCCCAGGAGGGGACATCGTCCTGGTGAGCTGAGGCTGGGCATAGAGCACACTCAAGGCAAGGGAAATCTTGATTCAGGAAAGGATGGAGAAAAGGATTTAAAGGAGAGAATGGAAAAAAATATAGGGAAGAACTGAGTAGATGAAGAGAGTGATGAATCAGATCTGGAAAAAGAAAAGAAAACAAAAACACACACCAGCAAAAACTCCCACTATAAAGATAATACAAGGGAAATAAAACTCCCTGTAAGGATGAGTAATTAAGAACACATGTGTGCATACATATGTGCACACACACAGAAGGGAATGAGGAGTAAAGGTGCATTTCTATCACAGTCTTCAAATATAATGATGAAGCCAAAGGGAGAGATATGCAATATACATCACAGAGGAAACTAGGCTGGAAAGAAAAAAAGAACACGCAAGGAAGCGTCCCCAAATTATTTTGCAGAGTATGGTAGTTTGACAGGAAGCTTAGTGCCAGGATGTTACCATAAATAATCCAACAAACATTAAAATGAGGGGATGGAGTAGCACAAGCTGGGGTTGGAACACATTAAGTTCAGTGAGGGCAGAAAACGCTCCGCTCCACTTCAGGGTGAGATGAAGAGAGCCACAGAACTCTCTCCAGTCATGTAAATGACATGAGTTCCTAAAATATGCATCAAATAGAATAGAGGGGAGCTGAGAAAGGCCCCTCTTCTGCAGTAAACTCTAACCTTGCTGCCAAGACAGGCTGCTAAGAGAACAGCTACATATGTATTAGGCAATTGCAGAGCCATCTTCTCTTTTTTGCCTGCAGGGGTGTTTATTTAGGAGCACCGTTTATCTTTTATCTAGTCTCAATAAACAGAAAGCAATATCCCAAAGAGACAGTATAATTCGTTTCATTAAGACTCGGAAGATTTGTTCCTCGAGTACTGGGGAATATACTGCCAAATTACCTGATTTTATCTTACTAAAATCAGGCACCTCAGTGGAAATAAGACAGTGAATATAAATCTCCTGAATATCTTGGAAAATATTTGTCAGACTCATAGTACGACCTAAAAGAGGGCCTGTACAGGTGTAACAGGTCAAACATTACAATATATGTGACTATTATCATGGAAATTCTGCACTTCATTTAATACTGCTGAGGACTCGCTTTAATTCTTATTTCTCAATATTTGGGCAATTGCTAGATCTCTGAAATTAACAAAAAATTCCCCTACTTGCACAAAATTTTAAAGTAGTTCCGTATTTCTCCAAGAGTGTTTTAGAGGAGACCATGTCCTCTGTGCTATGCGCAGTGTCATGGTCTACACTATACTGTTATGTGTGATGGAAACTTAAAAACCACAGAGAAATCACCCAAAGCAAAGGACAGAGGAGGTTCAGTTATAATCTTATAGCCAAATACTGTTGTTCTGACCTACTTGGGAAAACTTATAAATGCCAAGCACACTAATAGAACTTAAAATCATTCAGGTAGAGCTTGGCTTTGGGAAATAAGGTGTGCATAGACAGCGAGTAATTCAACTAGTTGTATGTGAAGTTGTATAGACACACAGATTGGACTTTAAATCCACTTACAAACACAGTGTTATCATTTAAAAACAGTTAATAATAGTTGAAATTAATGGAACTCTAATTGAAGTCATCAGAAGTTATATATATACATAAACGTACATATATGTTTTGAGACAAGCCCCAAAGATGAAGATGAATATTCTTCAAGCCCCAATAAAAGATCAGTCATGTTCATCGTTTGTTATCTTTAGTTTGTCTCAGAATTAGACACACACAACCAATCTGGAATAATTTACATTGAATATTCTACTTTTAAACAGATTCAAAATTCATTTTGAGAAACTTGGAGGTGTTGCCTGAGTTTTACCTTGTATGTCAAGCCGATTTGATATTTAACATTCAAAGCAAGCCAAACAGTGCAAACAACCTTCCTTACGACGGGAGATGAAAAGTAGATAGAGGTTTATTGATTCAACAAAACCACCATTTTAGTACAAAGTTCAGCTTTCACCTTTAACCAAAATACCTGGGATGAGAAAAGGTTATTGATTTAAAGCATAGATAAGAGTTTATTTTACTGGAGAGGGAGGGGAAGCCAACAAACACCAAATATGAGAGAGCAACTTCTTCCATAGAGTTTTTTTTTCTGTTTCCTTGACAAATCTAGACTAATTTTGCTTGGGTAAGTGCTGTAGAACAAGCAAGTTTCAAATGTTTATCCATTCACCTTTGGTCAGATTCCTCTAAAGTACTTTAACTGCTTTGCTTCTCGAAAGGAAGCAACTTGTATAAATTCACTAAAATTTTGAGGAAGGCGGGAGAAGAGGGGAGGCTGTTTGGAGGGAGTTAGTTCAGAATCTCAGTTCAAGGGGAGTATTTAAGGTATTGAGGCAGGATTAGTTAACTTCTAGTGCAAGTTTTTCTGTCATTTTAAAACACTGTCTTTTTGCCACATTTTCTCCTTTTGCTGCTTTTTATCTGTACTCAGACTTCATATTGTAGAATTTTATACTTTGCCTCATACTGTAAAGCTGGTCCAGAAATTTTATTACAGACTAATTACAGCAATGTTATCGGCTGTATTTATAGCAATATTATAGAAAGCCTTTTTTTCCAGGGATCATCTGCTCCAAAGAAGGCTACCAAAGGCAGTCAGAGGAAATGAAGGCCCTGGTTAAATACCCCAGCAATAGGTAGAAAGTAAAATGTGTGAAACGAGAGCGTAACCAGCATCTGTGAAACTCCTAAACCACATCTCATTAGGTATCCCAGCTTAGAAAGGGAAAGAAGAAAAGCCCTCTGCTGGGTACCTCTTGTTCACTAAAGATATATACATATTTCATCTGATTAAAGTTGACTAATTTTTTGAGATAAAAGAGAAAATCATGAATAAGCCACCAAAGGCATTTTGAACCACAAGCAATAAAACAGGTGTAGCTAATAATGAGATTGGGTTGCTACCAGTTCTCTAACATTACTGCTGAATTTCCCTAGGAGACCACAATGCTTACAGTGCTCAACATTAATAACCCTAGAAGAAAATCTTACCCTTAAAACTCTAGAAATTAAATAGAGAAATCATATGCAAGGAACAAAGACATTGCTTTCCATTCTAAATGCCCAATTACCAATCAAGAAGTATTTTCCTAACATGTACTGCTGAATTGCCTTGGCAGAATCTGTGCAGGTAAAACATGGTCTGTGTTATTGCTCTTGTACTATCGGTGTTTGTTATGCCCAGGAACACACATGCACATGCAGATCTTGGTGTTCACACATTTACAGTGAGCACCTTTGTATCCTAGGAAGGATTAAGTCTTTTCCCAGAAAGCTTCTTCAAACCCTAGCAGCCTTTTCCAGGTTTTGGCAAAGCCCGCATCCTAATTTGGAAAGGAGCAGGACAGGAGTAGCAGTCAAATATGAAATTATGAAATCAAGACTAATCATCCTTATCAGCTATTTAGATTTTGTCCTCATTTATGAAAAAAAGGCTTCCTGATTAAACTTCCCACTAGAAAGGAGAAGTCAGAACAGGTCCATGGGCAATATCTCCTTATAACTTTTGTCTCCCTTCTTCTGAGGCATCTACCTTTAACAAACAGCTGGGAACAACTGGCCACCTGCAGTTGGCTGAAGAAAATTCCTGAGAAGCTGCAGTGCTGCTGACAAGGCTGTAGCAAGTTCTGGACTGCATTCAGAACAGGCTGTGTGAACGGATCAAAGTCAGTCCAAAAGCAGGTACTTGTTTAACCCATGGGTCAACGTGTTAGTTTTATCGCCCTGCCTTCTGCACAAGCATGTGCCATTAAGAAAGCCCAACTCGTTTGCTTTCATTTTTAGGTCTGCAAACATGTTCATGGGCCAAAACAGTGCTCACACGGAAGCGCAAATTGGTCAGAACAACCATCCTTTGCCCAAACAAGGGGTTCCACGCACAGGCTGGCTGCTGTTGGAGACCCTCTGTGCGCCTCAAGCACAACGAGGCCACATTTTGGTGTGGGTGGTTGCACTATGTCGCGCTCCCAGGTGCTGAGGAGGAATGTGGCAGGTCCCCAAACTTCCCTCAGTGCGACTGTTACTGCTCTTATGTTCTTCAGAAAACTGTAAAACTCTGTATGTGGTTGTAAAATGCTAACTCCTTTACTGAGAAGAAAAGAAAGCATAAAAATCCATCAAGTAATTTGTATTTTAGCAGTTGTTTATTTTGTTTAGGATCTGTAAAAAATGAAAGAACCTTAACATTTTCATGCATCTAAGCACAGGATTATTTTGCTGTTCTCTACCTGACAGCAGTGCTCCTGTAACCACTAAACAGTCTTTGTCCATGTTGTCTAAACGCCAGCAGGAACATTAGCATGTTTTGTTTTGATCTGACAACACATCACCTGCAGGTATTGTCACATCCCTCAAAACAAATCCCAAAGACACGAGTTCAGGGCTATAAATCATTCTTATAACTAGCTAAATGGTGCCCTGAATTTATATAATGCTCCATATTAAGACACATCTAGGCTGAAGGACTGCTTGGCTTCAAAATAACATGTTATCTTAAGTTACAAAATGCATTCCGTTTTAAGAATTTTGCATTAAAATATCACAATTCTCACATATTTAAGTAGAAGTTTTTCTTACATGAAGGGAAAAGAGATTTTCAAAAGCAGTCCCAGCATGTCTCTTCTATATCATAACATCCAAATATCACATTTTAAATATTGCAGTCAAGATATGATCACACCTCACAAGTCAGGTCACTATAATAACAATCTCCACAAGATGGTTCTACCAGGTCCCATCCATTTGTGAAATTCATGCACAGCACCATCTAGATTAGCTAAAGGCAGGATATTTATATGATCAATGCTCAAGAGAGAAGCTCCTCAACGCAGCCTGTCCCCCGTTAGGTTCAAAAATCCCATTCAACATTCCCACATCCTCTAGGGAGGCTCAGGAAAGGGCTGCTCTGTCTTGTCAGACCATAGCAAACCCAGGAGAGTGTATAAGAAGTATTCTTGGATTGTGAGGACATGAGTAATAGAATGCTCTTGTGCTATTAATAAATCTGCTCCAATAGCCCATCACATTTAATAATTCCATTTTTTTCCACCATGCAAACTGTAAGCCATATTAGATGGGGAATAGAAGAGACAGATGTTTGTTGAGGAAGGATCAATGAAGATGAAAAGATTCCACTTATTGATTCCTCAATGTTATTCTCAATTAAAACACCCCTGGTTAATGTCTCAACATTTAGAGAGTAATGATTTGCTGTTTTCCCTGGTAGTGATGGTCTTGCTTGATAGAAATTTCTCTAGTCAAAAAGTGACTATTCAGCAGAAGCAAGTTGCTTTGCTGGTTCATCTTGCCTGAGACAGCACAGCTCTCTTCTAAATTACTTCTGTCAGAAACACACTCCAGTTCTATTTAAATACTTGAATTGCAATTCTGTATTTGTTTGATCCAAAACTAGTTTAAGACGCTTGCCTGAAGTTGTCTAAAGCCACCCAAAAAGTAAAACAAACTGTGCCTTTTTTTTAATCCTATGAACATTCAAATATAGCAAGATGTTACTTGAGTTACTTGTGGAGACCTACATAGCTAAAATTATGCAGAAAAACTTTGAATTGGTCCTTTAGAATCCTCCTGGCTTTGCTCAATTGATAGAAAAACTCATCTCTGTCTATGGGCAAGACTCATCCTTTGTATTTGAAGGGTCTGAAGGAAAAGTCTGGGCACTTGTGAGAAGCTCTTCATGCCACAGTACCTCCTTCTTGAGGTTTCCTTCTGCTCTAGCAGAGCATTTTTTTTGTATTGATATTTACATACAGTAATTTGAGATTGAGTGGTAAAGAAGGAGCATATATGATAACACGCTGAAAGACAACTAAAATAGCCTGGAAATGCTGGAAAATGCCTAACCCGTTTGCAGTTTGCACTGAAGTAAGATGAAAAAGAGATAAAAGATGATTGTGATTTGGATATTCAAGTCTTGAAGTTACGCTGCCACAATTCATTTCCTTAATTATACTGAAAATCATTTGCCCTGAGTGTTAACACAGTTTTTTCAAATGGTAATGTATGTAAAAAGCCTTTGGGCTTAATGAATTATGTAACATATGTTTTCTTTTGCTGGGATTGGAGATCACTTGTGGAAATTTCATAAATATAGGAAGTTATTATTACAAGAACTTGGGGAAAATCAGGTTGAAGTGCCTGCTTGGACTTTTTTTTTTTTCCCCTCCCTTCTTCTTTATAAACAACTTGTGCTCAAGTTTGTCAAATGAACTTATTCTATGAATCCAGAACAATACAGCACACCCCGTATGGCTTCCACATCAAACTGGACAAGAGTGGATAGCTCTGCAATAGCACAGTGACCTACTGATGTTTTCAAAGCTCCTGCTGCACTTCTCACAAATCTGAAACCAGTACAATGAGGGAATCCAGGATTATCTGCAGAGATTACACAGCAGTCAAAACCAGAATTCCTGGAAAAACAGCTTTTTAACTCTAGTTTCCTGGTTACTCAATCTAAATTATCACTTGGCCTTTTTCTGTGATAGTCCAAATCCATTCTGGGGTGGAGAGAGGGAGGAGGAATGTGTCACATCACGAGGCCTCTGCAGGAGGGAAGGGCAGTCACTTCAGCAACCCAAACCACAGCTCCCGTGGTAGACCTTGGATATAAAGCAAGCAGATTTTGAATATAACAATAAGTCTAAAGCACTGCAAATAATGAACAAAAACAGGGAAGAACACAAAGGCCTGCAGCACTTGGAGCTCCCGTTAAGCTCCCATTAGCCCTGCTCTGAAGGCCACAAAGTGGCTTTTCACAAATGGTTGCTTCAGCGGCTGGGGCCCATCCGTCTCCAGCTGCGGAGATGCCCAATCCCGCAGCCCCCGGGCACGGGGGATACCTGCTCAGCCGCGCTGCCCTGCGGAGCCCGGGCTCCGGTGCCTGGGCGCACTCTGCACTAGAGCTGCTACTGCCGCCTCGTGTGCTCCAGGGTTCCACCTGTACAGGACACTGAAAGGATCAGTCTTACAACAGGAATTTCAAGTAAAAACTGCTTCTTTGTAAGGGCAAGGAGCTGTTCTTCCTCTCTGGAAAATTAAATTGATTGGCTTTAGGGTAAACACCAGTCACTAGATTTTTCTTTCTACTCAAAGGAGCTTGATGTTGCGGTGTGTGTGGACCCCAGAGCCGTACGTCTTAACACCTAAGAAGAGCTGGTTGTGCCTTTAGGGATCACGGGGCTGGGGGTAGGGAGAAGTTTAATTTGCAGGTGCAGTGAGGCTAAAATTGTCACTTTGCTTCACTTCCTTAATATTCTTAGTCTTGCACCGGTTCGCTCTACTGTGCTAATTATATCAACAACACTCAAAAAATAGCAGGGCAAATGGAGCTGCAAATGGGAGCAGAGAAAGGGCAAGCTGGCAGGAGCTCAGCAAAACCACACAAAATAAGTAATACTTGGTATTCCTGTGTTCTCCCACAGTAAACGGACGCCAATGCTTTAATCCATTTTCACAAAATCTCTACAAAGCCCGATTTTACAGCTCGAAAGTCACCATCACTTTAAGAAGCCACTTTTTGTCCCCACTGCCCCAGAAGAGCAATGGCCAATGAGCTGGATTACCATAAATTCAGCAATCAAATTTATACGGCTCTGGAGATGCAAGTAAAATGAGTATTGTATCTTCATTTCCTTTGTGGCACTTTATCAACCTCTTTCTTTGCTGATGGTAGAAGTCAATAAAATCCTATTAACACCAAGATCTTGTATTAAGTTTGACAGTTTACAAATTGCAGGGGTTTTCATTTCAAATATAAGCTCCACTTATGAAATTGTTGAAGTTTGAATAAAGTTGATAATATAATTTGGGTGTACGCTTTTCCTCTTCTTTTAAAGAAGGCAGCAGTAAATGAAACAAAAAACCCTATAATCCTTCCCTAGAGATTCACATTACCCAGGACAATAAGTATAACTATACAGATCTATATAGAAAGCATAATATTTACCTGATCTCCCTGCAGGCCTGATCCAACTGCTCTCTGAAAATAGAACAATCCCTCCTATGGACTCCATGGGCTTTTACATCAGGCTCTATTGCTCTGGATAATCACAAGTAACCACTCTTGCAAAATGAGTAACACATCCTAAGAGAAAAAGGCTTAAAGCAACTGAACCTTAAAATAAGTAAATAAATAGAGATAGCAGCAGCAGGGATGGTGTTGGCACCTGCAGGAACAGCAATCAAGGGTATGGCTGACCAGCTGGTAAATGAATCGGGAATTATGCCAGAACAAACTTGGGGACAAGTCTAAAGCTATTTCAGCAGTTGGGCAAATTGCCATAATTTCTCCACTTATCCACCTGGTGATTTAAATTCCTGTTAAATATTATTTGAAGAAAACAAAACACCAGTCCCAGCTGGTGCTATTCTTCCAGTACTGCCTTTCTGTGCTGAACAATGTTCTCTCGGAGGGGGACAGGGCAAGAGAATATTTAAGCAAGATCTAGAAAACAGTCTCTCCTGTACAAGAAACAAGCCCAAAACAGGGAAATGAAAATACAAAGGAGGAAGGGAATAAAAAGTAAGATCTGAACAAAATTTGACCAGTTTCAGGAAAGCCTCCCAAGAACACGCTGTGTGCAGGTAACCTAGTGCTTTCCTGAAGAGCCTGTCCAGGAGGTGGAGGAGGAAGGAGGAGGGCGGAAAGAGAATTTAAGCCAGAGTAAGGGAAAGGCAGAAGAGAACAGAAAAGAGAAAGCATAAATGTAATAACATCAAAAGAAAATCAGGGAGAAGGACATGGGATAAGAGGTTGCAAAGAACAAGGCTAAGCAGAGAAGAAATAAGTGAAGCAGGGGCTGCGAGGGCAGCTTCCCTGTATGTTGTTGCTTTGACCTCTTTACACAGAGAAGATCTTGACTTCATTTGATGTGGATTGGGAGTTGTAGCTAAATTGCCATTAGCTGGCTGGCAGGCAGGCTTTAACACAGCTTCAGGTTAGATCTTCACAGTCTTCTATAAACCTTCCCCATGTCTATGGTATGATTTTTGATATAAAAGAAAACAAAAAAACCCACGCCCGCAGAAATATTCCTTATTCCTAGGAGAAAAAAAAAAATGCTCACTGCTCCCATTCCTCCTTTTACTAGCATCATTGATTTGATTAGGCTTTGAGATTCAGGGAGACTCCTCATCCTCTTCCCATCCTGGCTGAGGAAATCAGAGCTATCCCAAGCACAGGGTTATGTAAAACACACTTCCAAGTATACAGTCCCAAAGCCTGTCACTTAGATACAAACACGTACCTAGATACCTAAATCCTGAAAGACAGGGGTTCTTCCAATATTAGTTTAATATATCAGGATAACGCCATTCAACTGGATGAGCAGAACAGAGTTATAGGTCTTGTATCAACACCCTTTTCAATACAAACAATCCATACTATCACATAGATTTTGTGGCTATACATAGATTTCTTCGATCACCACTTATCGTGTGCAAGATAGACTTGGAATGATCACAAGACAGAGTGGGAGGCTTTATTTTGAAGCAAACATTGCCTTTAGGAAGGATGTTTACATATAGCAGTAACTTGCCAGTGTTTGGGGCCAGAAGCATTCCTAACACCCATTTGTAAACACAGAAACACATATTTTCTGCCTAGAAACCATACTTTATGGCTAAGAAAACTTTTCCTGTTTCAAATAATTATACCTGGATACAATACCAGGTAGACTGGCTAGATGGCAAAATACATCACACTGTCTGGATACGTATTTCTATACACTAATATCTCTGGTAACGTCTCTCCATGGATACTGCGAAGTTGCCACGCTGCCATCCGATGCTCTCTCTTCTCCTATTGCTGTCCTCGAGCTCCACACGCAAGACAGAGGGGCACAACCCTGTGAATTCAGCCAGCCCCACAGTTAATTTATGGGCAATGTATCTTCTTTATGTTGAGTAGTTAGCAGTACCATCTCGCACGCTTACATTCATCCTAAACAGCAGGAGAAAGATGTCTTTCTGGGGCATTTAGATAAATCAATTTGCTTTAAAGGTAGAATTCCAGGGGCAAAAACTCTAAGAAGGTGGGGGGTTTATGTTAGTTTTTTCCTCTGTGCAATTGGTGCTTATTGAGAAGAGATACTGTTACTGGCCAAATTTCTAAGGACAGTAAAGTATCTTCATATTTTAATCCCATCTGAACTGAAACAAGTGTATCCCTGTCAAGTCAGACGCAAAATATAAACACAGTGTGTAGAACTAACCTATAGAACTACCCTTCTTTCCGCCATCTCAGGACAGAGTTATGCTAGTGAAGTGTTTTTAAATTTCCGTCAGGAGACAGCACAAAACAGCCACTGTATTTTACTTTCGTGCTGCTAACAAAATGCAAACGGAACCACTTTCATTTTCTCAATCAGTTTTGTATTTTTATTTACTTGCCATATGCTTTAAGTATGCCGGTACCCAACACAAGCAGTTCAGAATATGCTATATTTAAAATATATTGGCTGACAGTATATTTCATTTCCTATACTCCTATTTGTAAAAAATTAGCTATATGTGCTTACTTTTTAAAGATCAGAGGCCTCTTTAAAAGAAGGGACTGATTTATACAGAAGATACAAAGATTAGCTGGAAAACAGGAAAACAAAGTCCTTTTGAGGACACTCCTCCTTGTGCCTGTGTAAAGCTCCTTTTGGAGGCTCTACTGGAATAGCAGTGGACTCTCATTTTCTTGCTGCAAGTCTTGTCAGAGCAATAGTCACACAGAAGGTCAGATTTCCCAGGGGTGAAGGGACAGCAATCCATCACCCTGGGCACTTGCATGTCCATCCAGCCAAGCTCCAAAGCTCTTCCAAGGAGAAACGGCCTCTCCAGCACGTTCCCCTGCACCTCTCCACTTGCATTTGCTCTTCCTGCCATTGCCACTGGGAAACCCTTCCTGCAGTGCTCTAAGTAAAAGTCTTGCCCAGGTCACCACTACTGTCCCTGGAGAGATTTGCTTCACATAAGAGTAATTAATTCAGTATGAAGATCAACACTATAGTGTCACCTGCCAGATTCACTACAGTGCAGCAGTGCCCGTCTGTGAGCGGCTGACATGATCTCAGGTTACCCAAGAGGAAGATGTCAGTTTTTTCAACTGGGAAAAAACAACATCTAATAGTACTTTTGTGTTCCTCTCAAGGAAGTAATTAACATGTTGAAGATACTCTACCTCAAATAATGAAGCTGAGCCCAAGAGAGCAAGGCGGAGGCTACCTGCTGGATGCAAACTAACAACAACCAGCTGCCTCTCCCATTTTCGGCTTGCAGCAACCTGTAGCAAGTGCTGCAACATTTACTCACAATCTGGGATGATAACAATGAGGTCATTCCTGTTAATACCTTTACTGTAAAGGAACCACTGTGGCTCAGGCAGCATATCGATTAAATTTCCTAAAAAAATGGATACTTATCAGAAGAAACTGCTATTAGAAGGTAACAATAAATTGTAAATTAAGTATTTTTTTTTTAATCATACCTTTTACAAAAGAAAAGGTAAGTGCGTATCTCAGGATTGTGGTAACTTTTTAAAGATAGAGTATCTATCTTTATGAGTGCACCACCGTGTATGTTTATATACATTTATAAATAAAATATTTCAGCGTTTGCTTCACATGCAATCTACTGTTTTGAAGGCCTAGGACTCTCTCCTGTATGTAAAATATGAGGAATGTAGAACACTTCCCTTTCCAAGGCCTGCACGATGAATACAAGGCACCAGACCTGCTTGGAAGGGAGCAGCAGGCATCTCTGCGATTCCTCCGCACGTCCCCCGCACCTCCCAGCCTGCAGCACTGGCCCCTTCATCCTCTGGCTGCCTCAGCCCCTTGTGCTGTCGGCCACTCAGCAGGAGCTGTCAGGCACGAGGTGCTTCACTGCTCCCTACTCTTCCAGTTAGCGCTTGGACTGAATCAAAATTAGGTTCTTTTATAAACAGTTCAGCTGCCCTCTTTTGGGATTGTCATGCTCAAATAAGGGGTGTATCCTAAGCAAATTTCATCTGCCCTTTTCTCCCCACCCCATTTTTCCTTGGCTTACAGTAACCGAGACTGGGAGAAACCAGGCAAGTAAGACCAAAGATACAGAAATAGTAGTGCAAAGGGGGACAGAAATCCCTCACTACAAAAAATAAGGAAAAGGGGAGCTCTAAGTCATTGCAGGAGGAAGGCACAGTTTCATTCTGGACAGATCAGCAGCTGGGACAGGGCACCCACTGCATCTGCTCCTCCAGCGCATCCCCAGGGCTATGTACAATTCCCAGACTGAACGGCAACGAGCAGTAGACGAGCATTTGCAGAGGGCTCAGCAACCCTGGCTTACCTGGGATGCTCCTGATTTTAAACAGCTCTCATCAGATAAGCAGGAGCAGTTTCCTGCTGCAAGTGGATAAAATGGCAGAGCAGCTACTTTAATAAAATGTTTATATTCAAAAAATACTATATTAAAGCTGTGGTCAGGTTAAATTGAATTCTTTAACAGAATAATAAAAGAGATTGAGCCAGGGTATTGAGAAATATGACTTGATAATAAAACAAAGTACAGAGAATAAACCAGAGGCAATGCTTGAAATCAGTGCATTTATGTTTTTCCCTTTTTTAGAAATAGGATTTGCTATGACACTAGCCTGATGCTTTTAGGTTTCTTTATGAATTAAATTGGACATGCTCTTCTTAAATGTTGACATTCACTAAAACTCTCCAACAATTAAGCAGCCGTAAAGCATCCCCATAGGAAATTGGACTTTCATTCTGAGGGGACTTTCGCCCAGTTTGTGTAATACAAGAAGTCTAAGATAGGCACCGGGGTGGTGGGTCATCTTCCCCCCAAGTAACCATTTATGAACGAGAGAATATCATCTGAGAAACACTCCTTAAAAATGTAGGACAGGTACCACTGGCAAAAGGGAAAGTCAAACAAGTTTCCAGAAATTCATCGATTGTCTAGAATCAAAAAAAAAAAAATCAGTTTCTACAACTTTCATCTGGAAATCTCTTAAAGAAATATTTTCTTCTGAGTCACAGCTGCAAGACAGCATTCAAAAAATTCAAAATAAAAATATATATTTGTAGGAATAAACTTCCACATAAACATTTTGGCTTTAAGACAACATTGAAAACATTAAGAGCTTAATTCTCCTGCTAAATTCAGTGGACTTTTTGTTTCCTTTTTTCCTCCCCTTTTCACTTGGGACAGAACCAATACATTAGATTTTGTTTCTTTAAATCAAACCAACAAAATATCAAAGAAAGCCTCACAGGGAATCTTATGCATGCCAGCCTGGATTTCTCATTTTCAACAAACAACATGATTTTAACCAAAGATTCCTGAACTTTTACTTTATCTAAACATTATCTAAACATGTTCACTTAGGAGCATAATTATACTTGAATGGAATCTAGTATAATAACACAACACAAAATGTGCATCTAATGGGCTGCCTAATAAAGGCAATCAGCTACAGAAAGTTTTTGCTCATCAACAGCTATTCTACAACAGTCACCATAAACAAAAAGGCAGCTCTTACTCTAAGACAGCATCGCTGCTTTCAACCTCTATTCCCATATGTTTATACTGTCTGTTCAAAGGCCTATTAGATCTGAACTCTTTGATATATGACCAGCTACTTCTGTGCTGCTTTTTGTTATCCAAAATCTAAACCCAACGGGAAAAAGGACAAATCAGTTCTTTTATCAGATGTTTTCAGTATCAATTTACTATGAACAGGCTCTTTGCTTTCCTTTTCGCACTTAATACAGAAGGAGTCTAGTAGCAGTGAGGAAGCATCCAGCATCTTACTAGTATATTTAAGAAACTACTAAGAAATAACTCTGCTTTTGACTAAAGATTCTAATGTAAGGCGGGGGACATATATTGGCCATGGATATCCATTTCTCCCAGCAACAACTTCCTGAAGAGAAGAAGTCCACTGGGCTTTGCACATGGAGAGGTGTCTTCTGGAATTGGAGCCTATGTAAAACACAACTTTAAGAACTGGAAAACAAGACTGCATATTTAAGCCTGCTGTATCTGCCATTTATGCAGGGGATGAGAGTATATTAATAGCAAGAATCAGTTAATTCCAATTAATTAATTCTTATTTACTAAGACCGTCTGGGTGGTTCTCAGGTCTCAATGGAAGGAGAGAGCTCCTCTTTCATAATTTCATAAATTCTCAAGTGAGATAATAATTTATTTTGTCTTTCCCACAATATAATAGGTACTTGTTCTTTCCACACAGACATATCAAAATATTTTCAGGACTGTACCCAGCAAAAACAGACTAGTTGTGCTGGGCTGATGTCTCCTACACTCATTTCCAAACTTCTAGATAGGAATCATCCGTTTTACCTGTACTGCTCTTGGTAGATTTTTTTTTTTTAAACACTTTCTCTCTCCAGTTTAGTTCTTGTTAAAATTCCTGCTATTATTAAATAAACAGTAAACACACAAGTAACGAGTCAACCTAGAACTGATGATAAGTTGTAAGCATGTGCAAAGCTACTTGCCTAAAACATTTCTTTCCTTGTATTGTGCATTGGCTGTAACTGTGCAGACACCCAGCCCACAAGTCCCATACTACATTAAGAGGCAAACAAGCAAAAAGACAAAAAGCTTTCATTCTAATGTATTATTTAAATAAATGTGCTCAGATATCTTCCAACTCAAAAAAAGGCACTAACAGGCTCAGGAACTATGCTGCTCTGAGACTGGGGCATTAAGTATACGGAGCTAATTACCATTACTAACAGCATTTAAAGCAGAGCCACGATGTGATCAAAAGACTTCTTCAGTGTGTGAAGTATTAAATTTGGATATCTGTTTTTTTAAAAAAGGCCCAGTTCTGGAACTTAGAGCACTTCCTACAACCTGCTCAACGTAGAACACCCACCTTCATCCACAAAACAAGGTTTCTAAACACAGCGCGGTTCTGTAAGGAGGGAGCACTTGCACAGCCTCCTCTCCCTCTGAGCTCTGAATTTTAACTGGGGCAAGTGCTGCCAACTGCACAACCCAGGAACACGCTGAGATCCAGGGGACAGGTCTCTCAGCAGGAATCCCAGGTACTGCCAAAGCAGGGACTGTGGGGAAGAGGGTAGGAAATGGCGTCTGCTCCATCAGACTCCCACATTGCCACGTCAAACAATGACAAAACCTCATCTAATGACAGAATAATTAGGCATACAGCAGTAATTGCGGGCATGTTGTCAGAAATTGATTTTTTTTTTAATAGGATACAAATCTGAGCACTTTCACCAGTAAATCTCCAGCATTCGCTTCTCCTCACTTACTCCAATCAATGAGTCAACTGCAGCAGGTCGAACGCAACTGTGATAAAATGCCACCTTATGAAGTAACTGCCTTCATAGATCTTACCAAATGAGTCATAAAACTATTCATCAATATCCTGGCCATGCAGAGAGCCCAGTTGCGAGGCAAGCGCGGGAGTGTGGCACAGCTTGCTCCTTTATCCCATTTGCAGGCTATAAATCATTTCTTAAACTCAGCACCAGCGTTAAGTTAGGAAAGAAAACATCCACTGTCATTAGTCGACAGCTAACAAGGCATTAATGTTTTCATTAACACTGCTGAGCTCTTAAAAATCAATTCAAATGCATCATTTGCATCATATCCTAAAAACACGAACTAGAAGGGAGAAGTCTGACAACTTGATTATCTGCTCCAGGGTTCTGCTTACACACATGCAGGCATCCCGTGTAGCTGTGTTCCAGCCTCCTCGGAGTCGGGGTGGTCAGTGGCACTACTCATTTCTAGTGGCACTAACAGCAGCTTCGTGATGTTCCTGCTCCAGCTGCCCTGAAGAAGTTCTCAGCAGCTATCCTGAAGCAAAGAGCAACTCGCAGGCAGAAAGCCCCATCCACACCTTCTCCTGCTATTCTAAAGAGCAGAGAAAAACAAAAACAACCTCCCTGCTACTGATAGAATGGATCCTGCTAGCCTAAGGCAAGCACTTCATAATTAATTTCCTATAAACTAATTTTTACAGTTAAAAGCAACTTTTTTGACATTCTGGCAGCAGCAATCTGAATAGTTTCCTAAGCCTGGTGGGAAAGCCAAGATCCTGCCCTCGCTATGTGAGGAGAAATTCTGGAACAAACTGAACCTCTCGCATTTTGGATCCACTGGGGTTAATAAGCAACAGCTCATCTACGGTGCCTCTCCAAAAGGCACATTCTGCTTGAAGAATCTACCCAGAATGTCTGTATTCATTAAGTTCAACAAGTTCTTCTGGAAAAGAAGACAGAACAAAAAAAAATACAGTAAAAACAAATTATAACGTACCAGTTATAATTTAATAACACCATACTGCTTGGAGAGATTTTAGAGACTCTGCCAAAGACAGTGTTCTTAATGCATATTCATTTGATTTTTTTTGATATTTTAATATTAATATTATTAAAAATAGTTTTCCTAGCATCACTTAAGATCTAGCCAACTCTGAAGTGTTTTTTATTTGATTGTTGTTGCCTAATTGCTTCAATTTACAACTTTTTCCTCTAAGCAATCTCTCAAAAACACTTAAAAAAAAACCCCTTTTTTTTTAAAAAAAAAAAAGGAAAAAAAGGAAAAAACCCTTTCAGAAATTGTAATTTTCTGTTTGCCAGAGCTTCCCTGCCATGCAATCTTCTATTTGGTGATATTTTAATAACTTATCTATGCCAGCATGTGCCTTTCCTTACATTTCTCTAATTAAAATTAACAGGATCCTTGCTAAAATCAGTTCTTGAAAACAGCAGGAGGCAAATAATTTTTCAAGATAAATAATAAATAAATGAGGAAGTTAACTGTCCATAAAGTAAGAGCGAGAAATGAGATTTCAAAAGCTACTGCTTCCCCTTCTCTTAACATATCCATAGTTAATGAGAGCTAAAACTCAAGGGAACTACAGATCTTTAACACTTGCAGATTTACGGCAGATCTTTCAAATAAAGACATTGTAACTTGGGTTTTTATACCCAAACACTGCAGCAAAGTTGCTGCTGCTACCTTTCCCGCAGGCAATAAATTGCTCAGCGTACAGGGAAGCTCCGCACGTGCTCCAGGGTCAGATTTACTTGGTTCTAATCAATATGTTCCATGCATCCTGCCTATATTGGAGCTCTTCTTATTACATGCTCAATTGATTCCCCAAACAACAGCAAGCTGTAAGAGGCTGCACTGCTGTAGATAAAGCAGATGTTGCTCTGACCTCCACCTGCTGCCTTAGCTAGCTGCAGCTTTCTGTCCATTTTCAGTAAGGAAAAGTTTCTAAAGCTACACATTTAGACCCGGCAGAAAGGATATTACATTCATTATACAAAACTTTTCACTACTTTTCCCCCCTCGTTGGGTTTAAAAAAAAAACATGGAAATCATAGTAAATTATTACCTATTTCCTCACTGAAGTGTTAAAAATGTGCACATCTAATTTAGGAAGGCAACACCAAACCATAACAGCAGAGACAGCTTCTTTGAAATTAGTCAGGTTTCTTAAATTAACATAAGCTGTAGACTAACACGGAAATGCCACCATATATGCACAAATAATTTGACCGCATAATTGTGTTTATCTAGGAAAGGATCAATTACTTGAAACAATAATTATCTATAAAATTACGGCAACTTGAAAATTAGGAATAAATCCATCAAATAAGTAAAACAAGGAAAAAAAATTCCCCCTTCCTAAGAGAGTAAGAGAATGTGATAAAAATTACCAGAAAAGTCTCAAGCAAAAGTACAGAAAAACTCTTACACATGGCAATAATAAAGGAAAACAAGATATAAAGCAAGAACTGTGATCTGATATTGCTTTGGAACATATTCCATAGCAGGAAGACCAGGAACAAGTTGAAATATTGATACATCAGATAAATGCTACACTTCACAAACTATTTCGAAGGAAAAACTCAATGCTGAGAAAACAAAAAGGAAGAGAAGCCAAGTTAAGTTTAACAATACCTGATAACTCAGAAGCAACAACCTCCTCAAAAGAACAACCAATTCCAGAGGTGAAAGTAACCATCATCTACTTTTAATAGCACACCCGTGAATTTGATTGCTTTACAAGATCAGCTGCTTTAATTAGGAAAGTACTTGACACAGTTCTTTACCAGATCAGAGTTTAATTCCTAACAGGTCCCACTATTTCATTTGAAGAGTTTAGAGTATCAGGTAGTTATGGTGTTAGAACCAAACTAGCATGTTTGGTTAGTGAGCCCAGGAATGTGATCCAAGTATTTTAATTCCATTTATTCAGGATTAAGGCTTAAGCTTGTTTGCAGTGAAATCAATGGAGCTTCATCTGAAGCATGCGTTTCAAACCCTTGGTTCAAAAATTTGCTTTGAGACCTGAACACTTTCTCATTAAAATATTATTGGATAGAGACAGAATTAAAACAAAATTCTAGTCATCTTCATCCTTAAAACATATTGACAGTGTGCTCCCTCCTTCTGTGTTTTGATCTGTGTCTATCAGATCTCACCGTGTCTCATGCTTCCAGCTTCTAGAATATAGAGTTTCTAATATAAAGAAATCGAGCACTTTCTCCTGGTAATTCCACAAGGGATGAGAGCACCTGAGGAGGTTCTGACCCTTATTACTAATACCCTGGAGGGGTAGTAGAAGAGTAGCAACTACAAGCTTCAAAGCTGAGCTCTTGGAGAATTTTTGAAAGACTACCCCAGACAGCTTTCCAAGTATTTCTGATAGAAAATAAACCAAGAAAAACCTCACAGACAATCTGACTGGCAGCAAATAGAATTGGGGGCTTTAAAATGTAAAATCCCCATAAAGGTGACAGCTCCTGTACTCACTTAGCCACAAACATACAGCAGCTCATCTATATCAAATGTTGGTAATGTAAGAATCACACATTACTGAGTTTTGCTTTTCATTTAAGGCAGTTGAGGAGGGCTACACAGAAACAATTTAATGTGTAGTACTGCAAGGACTAGGACTAAAAATTGTAAAGGCATGTTTTAGTCAACAATTAGGAGTATTTCCCTATGTTTACTAACATGAAGTTAATCTTTTTCCCCTCCTACTGGTACAGCAGTCTAGCACTACAAGGCCAATGGAAGAGAGAACACTGTTTTAGGATCAAGATGCCTCATCAGATATGGAAAGAAAGTATGCTAATGGTAAAATATAATTTCCAAGTCCTTCTCTAACCTCATATTTAATTTTTTTTCAGCATGGCTGTAGGAGTTTTATCTCATTTTTAGCAATTGCATTATGAGAGAAAGAAATGAAGGAAACTGTTACAATTACTTGCCAGTCCTGCCATATCTCAAAGCTCAATAAGTAATTCTGTGATTCATTCCAAGTGGGCTTTAGCTTGGATCAGGATTGAAAAATACTCATTCTTGCCTTAAGCTTATGAAATTTCCTTTGTATACAGGTAACCAAACCCAGTCTCCATTGCTGGAACATACATGTTACTTCTTATTAAATTTGAATTAGAATGTGTACTATTTAATTTTGTTCCCTCTGTGGGTGTAGGTTTAGATAATGTTATTCACTCAAGTGGAGGGTTGGAGCAAAAAGTACAAAAGAAAAATGTATAGCTGAGGATATTGCAAAAGTGATAGGTATTAATTAAACTGCCTGATAGGATGTTTGTCACTTTTCTTGGCTCACTTAATGCTGTTACAAAGATATAAAAGTACCTTTTTTGCTCACAAAACATTTCAAAAATTGAAATTTGCTGAAGACCAAATTAATCTTGGTTAATGAAAACCAAGGGAAGCAAAAAAACCAAGGGAAGTGAAAAATTTTCAGTCTTTAAATGTTCTTCTTGGATCTGCATTAAGGAGCAAAATGACGACACCAACAACAAAAACAACAGAGAAATCTGGATTTGGGGTGAAGCCAAAGAGACCGTTAAAACATCTCTTTCAATACCGTTCTGTAAAAGTCAGGTCTGGTATCACTTCCTTGCCTAAACTTTGCCGGAGTGCTTAGTACTTTGGGGGGTATGATCAATGAAGCAATAATACCAAGCAAGCAGCCAGAGTCTGGGGTAGAAGAAATGAGTGGGTGAATAAAAGCTTAAATTCCTCGACACACTAATCTCTGCCTTGGCTTTGCACTGGGACACACTGTCCATGTTCCAGCTTGGGAGGTTATGATTTACACTTAAGCCAAAATAAAATTACTCACCAGTTTCTCCTTCATAAAATATTACAAATGCATTGTGGAGAATTTGTCATCGAGTTGCTGAAGTTATCTTCATGTCTTTCATCTCCTGTGCTTCCCACTGGCCCTGGGTCCATTAGCTGTCCTGCACTGCTCACTTGCATGCCAGTCTCTTCAGGACACATCCCCTTCCTTAAAAGCAAAGGCAGAATTTAGTCAAACGATGAGCTGACATCTGACTGCAGTCTCACTGTGCTATCATGTTTTAAACAATTAGGATAATAAATGAGTTAGTTATGTCTGAGAGAGACTCGATAACATGATAATAGTGTATGCTTTCTATTTTTGCTCATCTACAATTTTTAATTGGATGTATTGAACTTAAGTGTATTTGATCTGTTCCCTGACTATCCAGTAGCAGTGAGCAGTTATTCTCCTTGAAATGTTTTTTATAAAAGAAAGCTTTTTCCAACTGGAGGGCAGGGAGGGGAAATGTTCCTTCCTGGAGCACAGGGAGAAGAAATTTATTTTTTTCCTGTCACTGACCTGCACACAAATTAAAAAAAAAAAAAAAAAAAAAAAAAAAAGCACGGAACTAGCATTTTACACTAATACATAAAATAATAACTAAAATTATAATTGATACAGAGTTCAATATATTGCTGAGCTTTGTTGTAAAATCCTAGGGATCTAGAAACTCTACTTTAAACCTTTAATGGTTTAGAAAAGAAAGTCAGTAAATGCTTAATTACCAGGAAATTAGTAATGAAAAACAATTCTTTTCAATTTAAACTTTCAAATTTAAAGGATGTACTAGGTAAAGGAGAGATCATATCTAATTTAATGTAATTGAGAAAGGGAATTAAAATGTAATCTTCACTCTGCAATCTAATAACACTCTTCTTTCAAGCTCTGAGGATGTTGTTTAAGCCAAAAGTGGTGGTGGTTTCCTTGATAATTCTAAGCGAAGATGGATACACTTATTTGAAAGAAATAAACAGAATACAGAATAGAATTTATTAAACTGAGAGTGAAGAAAATTACAAGTGATATCCCTGAAGAAGACTTAACACTGAATATACAATATTAAAGAATAAAGTGAAAGTCAATCTTGATAATGAATGTCCTCATGAACATGTTAACAGGTGCAGAGTTGGGGTAGAGCTGGATGGCTGCAGACTGTCAGTGATAAGGGCAGCTTCTCCTCTGCCATTTCTGAAGAAGGCTGCAAATCTCCAGCAGTGAGTCGCTGCTTCAGAGAGCAGCTTCGTGGAGCAAGGTGGCCAAAATAAATGGGGAGCGAGGTGTTTAACTACTGTCTGACGCACAAAGTTTACTCAATGACAAAGGAAGAAACGAAAGGCATGCCTTCAAAATTAATAAAAAAAAAAGGAATGTCTGATTGTTGTTATAACAAGAAGATATTTGGTTAAAAGTAAAGAAATCTCCTATTAATGAAGAAACAAGTCTGAATGATTCAGCTTCAACAATGGAGGAAGACCAAAAAGAAGAATGAGATTTTCAATACTGGAAAAATGAAATAGGTGTAAGCAGCAAAATCTTGGACAATGCAAAACAAGCAACTAGTGAAGGAAATTGCTTATTGATTGCTTGTTTGCTGTTTTGTTCTGTTAACTAGAATTATAAATTATTGTTCTTTTAAATTCAATGTGATTTCTTACTCTGCTTTCTTGTCCTAAGATTCTTACTGCATTTTAAAGGAGATTTATGGATATCGTGATAGAGTTCCAGTAAATTAAAGACAACCAGGAAGCCACTCAGGTACTTCTCAGAAGTTTCAAAATAATGCTCTGACCTTCCCCTGTACACTGTATTCTGTAATTTTTCCCAATTCTAAGAGGGATTAAGTTCAATATCAAAAGCATCATCAGTGGTGTTTTTAGTTATCAAAGTTATTTAAAGTGAATGTCACTATTTACAATCCTTTGAAAAATTATCTTCTCATTACCATAAGATCTTTCATTAACATTTTCTGAAAACAGCAGTATTTGTTAACATCACTGAAGAAGTGGGGTGACTTGCATAGGCTTTGACAAGTGAGAAAAAGGACTTCAGCATAATAGGAAGAGATCAGACTTTTTGTACTTACTGCCAAGAATTTATTTCCTTAATGGAAAATTGCAGAAAACTTATTTGAATTTCAGAGTAACATCCTAACTAGATAGACCACTTTGCACATTCATTCTTATATGCTGTTCTTCACAGACAGCTATTTCATAAGAACTAACCAAACTCTATTGTTTTTTAATGGTCCTTAGAGAAAATCTTCTTATAACTCCCAACATGAAGTCATAAACCTCAAAGATTAATTTCTCAAGCTTTCTTAACACAGTAGTTATTCTGGGCCGTGGCCAAATTCTCAGGTGAAATCAGTTCTTTTCCCCTAGGGAAGCTGAATTTGCTTATTTGCAATGACACAGACCTACACTTCCAATACATGGTATCTCCACAACTGCTACAGCTCCTCACTGACCTCATCAGGGCTCTGCTTCGAAAGGCATATCCTGGCCTACAGTAAATTAGAATGGTCTAACACAATTTGTATAGGTGTCTTAAGATAAGTCATACTCTTAAATAATCTTAAAGCAGCACACGTTCTGTCCTTGTTTGTCTCTGCTTTTTTGTGCATGTGTGATATTCGTTATTTTTCTGTTCCTTCGTATCTGAGGATGGTGAAACTTGACTGTGATACACTGTGACCATCTGGTGTTTTTAGCACCAGAAAAGACAGGAGAAATAAGAATTTCATCTAAAGCAAAGGCACAGTCTAAATCATTGATATATGTCCTTTATCAGTGACATGAGAAGCAGTGAATTAAATAATGTGACAGAATCGCAAAGTGTAAATCATGACAACAGGAGCCTTGCATGATTAAAAACCTTTCAAATCGCACTGCAATGTCTCTGACATTAATAAACTGCATAGATGCAATTAAGTATTTCGAAAGTGTGGAGAGTCAGCAAATACCATTGTCCCTACAGGTTCTTAAAGTGCATGGTTCACTCTACTGTAATGTAAGGTAAATCCAGTCATTTCAAACAGTGTATGTTCTATTTTGGCTACAGCACATTGCATGGAGATAAAATATGAAGTGGTCACTTTGTTGTGATAAGTTGTATATTTACAACTTTATAATTTGTATAATTAATAGCTTTTTTTTTTTCCATTGTACTGGACAGTTCAGTGGAGAAAGAGTATTAAATGATAATTTTCAAAAAAAAAGGAAAAAAGAAAGCTGAACAGTATCTTTCTATCCGGAGTATCAGTTAATGAGAATAATTCATTTGAAATTGTAGGACAATATAAATTTTCTCTGAAATGTGGCTTTGCTGAGTTCTTAATAAAAATATATGCAAAATAGGCTACCTACAATACTTTCATAGACCAATATTTTAAACATTCACTTGGATGCAGAATGCCCAAGTTTAAAAATCACTTTATTCATAAAAAAAGAACCACCTACATTACTGCTGATGAGTTCTTTATTCAACAGACAAGTGATTAAGAAGATACAGATCATCTTCTTCCTAGTTTTCTCTTATTCCTTCATTTTCTTAAGACATTTTGTACATGTCAGTGTTTTGATGTTTTTATTCCATTTTCTAATGCTTTTATTTGAATAAATGATGAGGTAGATTTTTCAAACAGCAACTGACAATATGTTATCAAAGAAGCGTTGGACATAAGGAAGAGGTTCATAATTTATTCAAGTATCTTTCATTTAGCATTGAGGAAAAAGCATTGAGATCTGAACCACATCTGAATAAACCCCATCTTAAATAAAACAAAACCTCACCATGTTTTCCAAACTTACTGACAATGCTAATCATCTATTTCCTTGCTATATTATGAGTGGAATGTTCCAACAGTCAAAACAATTTAAAAGATTGAAGATTTACATCAACCATAAGTGCTGAAAAAAAGGATCTACCTGAAAACCAAATTTACAGCAGCAGTCTTGCATTGTGTGTAAGTCAAGTCTATAGGTATTTATTTCACCTTGAATTCTCAAGGAACTGGTTCTATATTCTTTATGGAGAGATAAAATCCCATACAACAGATGACAGATGCTCTTTAAATTATATTCCTTTATCCCACGGCACAAACATATGTCTTGTGTTGAAGAACAATCTTTTGTTTAGTCTGTCTTCCCCCACCCCCACACTTTTCTTATTTATAAATCTGCCTATCACTTTTTCTGGAATATTACTAGAATTTGTCATTTACTCTTCCTATGGTTTGCTGAGGTTCTTTTTCTTCTCTTAATTACTTCTTGCCTCTATAATTCCCCCTTTTTCTGCCTTCCTAGATCCCTGTTATTTAGACAGCACAGATTCAATGATATATAACGTGAGATCACTTCAATGTACTGCTTCCAGCCTCAGCGACCCTGCACTACCCACTCAGCGGTGACGAGCTCCTATCATGTTCTTATTTCAGCACCGTCAACCACACGTGGCTTTTCACTGCCAGGACGAGTGTCCTGCTTAAGCTGCCTCATCTCAGCCCCCATGGTCATTCGGCTTCAAACCTCTTCTCTCTTCAGTAAGCAACTAGTGTGTACAAAACATTCTGAAAGAAAGAGTTGCTTCATTTTAAGCCATTTGGCATGCAATTACATGAGCTAAAATTTTGTGTAATTGCTCATTCTGTTGTTTGCACAGTTAGCTTGATGACTTGCACACAAACTGGGTATCTGTCTAAATTCAGTATCTTAAATGTATTATCGACATAATGTTTTTGTGTTCTACAGCATATATTGCAAGGTTTACTGTTACTGACATGCTATAAAATGTAAAATATGCAAAAAAAAAAAAAAAAAAAAAAGGATTCATAAGTTTGTGCCCTTGCCCACAAAGAAATGCCAGTCTTTTTAATTTACTTATTTTCCTAAGGTATTTGTCATCCTTCTTAAAGCAACAACTAAAGGAATTAAGTTACTATGCAAAATCCTCTTTTTTTTCCCTCCTGATTGTAAAGAAAACCTTGGAAATATGAAGCAATATACCTAATCAGAATGCAAAAAAACCCTATTATTTTAAAAATTTAATATTTGAGGAACCAATAATTTACTTCTGAATGCCTGAAGATTATGACAGAGCACAACATTAAATCCAAGCAACAGCAGTAACGCTGAAACCAAAGAGAACCTCTCCCAATAGGATCACTGCTAAGGCCCCTTCCAGCCTCCAGGAATCTGTACATTTTCTGGCTATGCAGAACGTAAGTTTAAGCTAGTGCCTATTAAGAAAGGATACGCTATTCAAACATAATGTCCTGCTACAGTGAGGTGGTTTGTGTCCATCCCCTTAACACACCTGCCATTGTAAGAGGCAATTCCACAAGCAACAATAGTTGGTAAGTTTGATTTGGTTTTTGCTTATTTTTAACATTTTTCTAAGGGTTTTTTTGTTTGATTGATTTGAAATTTTATGCATTCCTTCCAAGATCCATCCAAAATGAAAATGACAACACTTGAGGCTGAAGTATCATTGTATTGATTTCTACTCTGCTGCAGTTTGCCAGTATCATCCTCATATGACTAATACATTTGCTATTTTAGATATTCTGTAGCAGCAGGTAGGTTTTTTGGTATTTCTATACACTTTTATGCCTTTCTTTTCTGAAATACTCAAGGCATAACTGAGATTCCAACTGCTGTATTTTCTCGGCAACGTGGGTCCCGCAGGATAGACCTGCCTGGGTGTGCGGAATGGCAGGAGGGAGAGGGGCACCGCGGTACATTCCTCATGCTCAGCATTGCTGCAGGGCTCTGTACAGATAAGGAAATATTACTCAAATTGTACATGACAAATTATTTTCACTTAAGTATGTGACAAAGAGCAGGTCAGCATGGGTTATTCTTGTTTAGATTAATTATGGGAAACACAAGGGTTCTCACACTGATCTGTCAGTTATCAATAACCACTATAGTAGATGTTATTTAATCAGGTAATTTTGTGCTCTGAGCAATGTCTCTGCCAACACAAACATGACTATCCAGTTCTTCAGCAAATATCTGAGGTTTTGAGTGGCTGACAATTATTGATTTATCTCTCTCTCCTTAAACAAAATCAATGCAAATGTTCAGCTAAGGCTCTCAGTGCACTGGAAATAGTGAGCAAATGCAATGACTTTCACTTTATCAGCCATTCCACCAGGGAAATCTTTATGGGCATTGGATAAAAGTTTCCTGCAACATCATACTTGTTTACAGCAGTGCTCAATATATAAGAAACCTCCAGTATATACATTATCAAACACCTCCTCTTTGCTCCATTTAGAAAAAAAGGCTAAGATCTCCTGTTGGTGTGAAGTTCATATCAGTTTTACTCATCACCACGAATAGTTTTAAGCTGATGATATTTAATGAGATCTACATCGTGCAGACAGCTTTCAAGCTGTGACTCAGCAAGACTTCACCAATTTAGTCCTTCAAAACATACCTTTAGCTTCCTTTTTGCAGCTACTTCATGTCACATAAATTAGTGTTTCATTGAGCTAATTGGATCCTTGCAGCTCTTAATTTTTTGCAGATACGCTATTTTGAAAATAAACCATGAAGCTTCATCTTTGAATACCAGCATAAAGTCATGTTCATTCTATTTATCTGCTGCAGGTACTGTGAAAGTGCATCTCTACTGTGCGGCGGAAGGTATGAGCCCATTACACAGATACCAGAATCTAGATATTGTTGGCTGGTTAAGTCAATCTTTGTTGATCAGCAGAAACAGGCAAATCCATGCAAATAATATACTGGACCCAGGGAATGAACACAGATAAACGTAATTACTTTGCTGCCCAATCTCAACTACTGTCACATACCATTGCACTATATATACTAGCTCCTTTTGTATATATATAAAAGAGTGTGTGTGTGTATATATATATTTATATGAGTTTTTTATCCCTAGTTTTGCAAGAATCTTCTTTTTCTTTTAGGATATCTCTTCATGGTATTTGGCTGGCAAACTGAGCTCTGTACATACCCCAAGCTGACCCCACTCCTCAGCTCTGGATTTATACCACTGCGGAAACTGTATTTTAATAATAAACATTTTCTGATCCACCAAATTGCTTACAGGCTTTGGCCCCTCCTTTTTTCACAGCCCTGGGATCAATTTGGCACATTCTTCATGTTCTCTACATAAAACTACTAGTTGTTCTAACTATAACAGAAAAGTAAAGAAAACTTTTCTGTAAGAGACACTAATTCAATCAAGCAACTTTGGGTACTGTTGGGAATTTAAAGTAATAGTTTGTTCATCTCAACAAATTAAAACCAACACAAGGTGTTCCAATACTTGGAAGCAGAGCTAACATTCAAAAAAGGGAACAGAAAATTATATTTCAAGGATGCTTCTCAGTTTCCTGCACGTACAGAGATGTTAAAAAAAAAAGAAAAAAAAGTGAGTAAGAACTTTTTCCTGCCTTGAAAAGTTTCTGCTGACTGGCTGTGTATAGAAGTGTTAGGTCTGTAACCTTCTGAAGAGAGCACTCAGCGTGATGCACCATAGCATGAGAACATTCACAATGGCGCTGCTCTGAAATCCTTCTCATGCTGCCCTGAAATACTTCATTTTACCTCAGCAATGCACCAGAGTACACCTTAGGAGCAAAAAAATGCTTGCTGAATAAGCAGATGTATCCTGTTTTCATAATCAAGAGATTACACTGAACAAATAACAACCTGACATAGAAATAGAAGTGTACCTTTTTAGTCAACACTGAAATACGTAAGAAACAACCCTCACACAAATTGAGAATTTGGTTAATTTTGATATAATATTTAATCACATACATTTCTCCCTAAGTAAAAAAGTACTAACTTTATAAAAATAATTTACTTTCTGAGCTGAAATCAGCTAATGATTTTTTTCAGAGTGCTTTAGAAATATGATAGAAATAGTAATTTCGCTATATTCTCAGGATTCTCAGGATAGGTGGCTACAATAGGCAAAAATAAAGGCAGCTTTTTAGGCTTCCGGTGTGAACTGCTTTGCTAAACCTCTATGCTGTTTTTTTTCTTAGTGTATCAGCTGGATAAATGAATTTCTACTTTTTCCATTGACTTTAAAATATAATGCATGCTGATATGGCAAAATTCACTGGCCACTTTTCAATTACGTCCCCAAGAATGATGCCTTCAAGTTACATGTGCTGATGATTTCAGTATTATTACAATCATATCAAGACCATGTTGGAGTAAATGTACTAGTGTGTGATGACATAACGAGAAATTTTATATTTTCTTCAGGCACTATAACCTTAAAGATGCTAGCAAAAAACCTTGTCATTTTTTCCTTGAACCCGCCTTAAGCTTTCAACACTCCTATTTTAAGATCAATTAGCTTTGACGGTAATTTAGCTTTTGTATATTCTAAATAATGCAAAACACTAACAGCTCTATCAGCAGAGAAATTGATTTTTTTTTTTTTTTTTTTTTTGCCTTCAAGCACTTCTGCTCAAAAGAAGTATCACTTTCCATTTTAACGCTGAAAGTCATCCAATATTGTTTCAACAAAAAAATGAACATCCTCTCTGATGTTCCCTTTGAGGGAACAGGGAGAAATATATGCACACGCTAAAAGACAATATATACTTGTCACCCTCAAAGATTGCAATGCATGAGGCACTGGCCTCTTTTTACTAGGTGCAAGGTACAACCTTGATTGAACAGATATGGCCAGAGAAAGAGTTTCAGTACAAAATATTCAGCTTCTAGGATCTGAAGGCTCTCCCACACTTTGTGCAAATCACACTCCAGATCAGGTAAGATCTTGAAATGCATGTGGGCTCCTTTTGCACGACTGTAAACATTTTCAAGCCTTTATCTCAATTTTACATTTTGGGTAGCCTGGAAGAAAGAGGAATAAGCTGCAGTTGGGAGGCTACTGAAGGACATGCAAGAGAGGTGGGGAAGCTACTCGCTGATGCCCAATGAAGCTATAGAATTAATTGTCAGGTAGGTTACATTTTACCTTCTGGCTCCTTGGTGAGGTTAAGTGACTTCGGAATCTTTCTGCATGGTTAGGGAGTATTAGCAAGATCTACATCCTTTTAAATTTGCTTCTGAATTTGGTACATGAATCCAAAATTTCCCAAGTCTGGAAGGCGGACAGGTCTCAGCAGGATTTTCATGATTTTATCAGCTTTACTGCTTTTTCACTGAATTTAGTGTTTTTAACTGTGTCTTTTCAAATCCCATGCATTACATTTTTAAGTTAAAATATTTCAGATTACAGCATTCAAACTGCTATACAAATTAAAAATTTGCGTGTATGTCTTAGCATAACATCTGCTTTTGTGATCTTTTTTAATTCTGATCGTTCAGATTCAATAACATACTATTAATGGTGATGCTATGTTTTTTAAACTAGGATCACAGAATCACTCATCTCTCTTCCTTTGTAAGTTATACAAAGGAGCTATTTTATTGAACTGTGTTTTTTTTTTAAAGAGCTTTTTTTATACGAACCCTGCTATGTTAGCTGCAATCTCATCAACTTGAGAGCTGCTCTTCAGCTACTTCAAATGTTTATAGTGCAAACCATTTCTTCCCACATCTACGCACCAGATGACTCGAAGCGTGAACATACTGTAGAGACACAGCTAAAAGTGTCTGGCTAACCTGCGTATTCCAAGTAACATTTGTATTTATACAATGCTTCCATGGGAGAAGGAAGTCTAGTATTTCAAGGAATATAGAGAACACTATCAACTTCCCACTTCCATGCTGCCTTTTAAAAAAATACTTGGTTATCTGGATGTTTTCTGAAAGCTCTGACCAATTGACATGTCCAGTGTGTCATGGCAAGTCTTATAGAGCAGATATTCAGATAAATAGTTTCTCTATGGTGTCTCTATCTGCATTACTAGGCATCCTTTACCATGATCCATTTACCAAAAGATTATTTTTCTATGATGGGTGCAGGACATTGACAACATGTCACGTTGGAAATCATTAATAAGAGCTTTCATATTAAAAATATATCATCATGCAAATAAATAGTGCAAGAGGTTTTTAGTTTGACTAAATCATACTCTGGACAATATATGGTTGTTTAGCCTTTGCTCTTGTTTCCAGATCTGCTCCTTTATTTATTTAATAAATCTTTAAATAGTATTTTTTACAAATTTTGGTGGTTATTCACATTTGCTTATACTAAGTTCATATTCATTCACATGAAACAACACATTTTCAGAATTGTAAGACGACCTAACCTTGATTTTGGAGTTTCGAAACTTGTTAAAATGACAAGAAGGTAACAGTTTGCTGGAACTCCATAATGAAAGCCAGAGCTGCCACAAGCAAGAGAAATATACTCTGTTGGTCCCTCTATGAGGAGATAAGGAGACAGGGATTTCACGTTGATCTGCCCCTGGCAATCACCTTTCTGTCAGCATAGCAGATCCAACAGGAGGAACAAACACTCGCTCCTCTTGACGCCTCAGTGAGTGAGCGGTGACACTTCTGCTCTCATCAGCAGTGGGTACCAGCTCAGTGTAATGTTTATTGAAACCTGCATAATCCCAAAGCTTCTCGATATTCAAGCACAGTCATCAGAAGGCCTCTTTTAACACACGTTCTCTGCAGCAGAAGCAAGAAGACACAGTTGTATTTTGTATGATTCAATCTCCTCACCAGAATGATTTATGAATCAATAAAACCAAACAAAAACTAACTGGAGGGAGTAATACTACTAAAAATTGTTCTCAATGAAAAAAACAAGAGTAGAATTAATTACCCAATCCACTTAGCTATAATTCTACAGGCAATTAGCATTCCGTTTAATTGTACAATTAATGAACATATAAATAAAATTCATAGTTTATTTTCTGCTACTAGATTTATTTACTTATTCAAATTGCGTGTTTAAAAAAAATACACCAATAAATACAGAAACATACAACTCAATTCACATGTTACTAAAATTACACTAGTCATCTAAATTTGAGAAATTTCTTCATGTTAAATAATTACTTTTGTACTGTAAGATGCTGATGTTGTTAGTGGAAAATAATTTAATTTCTTCCCAGAATATAACCAGATATTATTTTTGCACATATACACTGTCCTGCACAAGTTGGAATAAGTCTATCAACAAATCCCTAGCTACCTGCCATGTTAATATCATTTTTTCCACAGTTTAGTTTCTGATCCTGGGCGGGGGTGGGGGGAGTGTTGTTTTGGTTTTGGTTTCTGCTTTTAGTTACTTTTAGAAAAAATAAACCCTAACCTCAACTGCACTGATCCACTGCTCGTGTCTCGTCTACCTGTAAAGCAGCCAGCCCCTCATTCAGCTCTTTGCAATGCACTCAGCTGCAGAACTGCAGAAATGCTCCCTACCCGAGGCCACATCGGCTGCACAGAGTTAATCAGCCTCCTTCTGCTTTACTTAATGTTTCCTGATATTCTAGTGCTCTGAACTGAGGTATGAAAAACGCTGCCTTTTACCATCTATCTCTGGGTGTCCAGCCCTTATTTCTATATGCACAGATCTGAAGACCAGACTTTCCCCCATATTTCTCCAGCTATATATACACACAAGCCTTAAAATGGTGCTGTTGCATGCACATCATCTTCAAGACCCTTATTCTCACAATAACATACAGTGACTTGATGTAAAATGCGTATGGTGGGTATTTATTAAGCAGCTATTACTTCTGAGACTATTTGTGCTCTGCAATTTTTTTTTATCAGAGTGCAGCTAAGCAGGTGCTAACAAATACTTCATATTCTCAGCTCTCACTTCAATCCTTTGGTTTCACTGAGGACAGATCCTGATGCATGAATCTGCCTGTGTAGTCTGTCCATGCTGGTTATTCTGTTACACTTACATCTCACAGGACATGGCCACATTCACACTCAACCCGAGATGCTACCTCTGGGGTACTGAGACTTTTTTTTTCATAGTGTGGTTTTTAGTTTGAAATGTTCACAGATCATGAGCACAACAGAAGTTTTGGACTGTCTGTACATGGCTCTGTGCAGTTCAGAGAGAATTAGTAGTCTAGGTGAAGTCTAGGAAGAAACTAGCAGTAAGCTAGGGCTTGGGAGCAAAAAGAAGTCAGTCAAATGAACAGCCTAGATGCATTCATATAGTATGGTTTTGAAATCCCCAGGGAGCAGACCAGAAAAAAAAGAAAATCCTAGCAGTGTTGGATCCTCATACTGAAGAGAAGTCTTCAAAGAGCTGTGCCACTCTCCATGTCCTTCCAGGATACCCTAAATCAGACATGGGTTATTTACAAAGCCGAGAAAGGAGACCATTAAAAGTATAAAAATCCTCAAAAATGACCTGAAGGTTTTCTGCTCCCAAAAGCTCATCTGATTTTTCTATATATTTCAGATGTTTCACTAAGCTATTTTCTCTTTTTCTACCAATGACCTTAGACCACAACATCTACAGAAAATGCCACTGGAATGATTCAGTTCAAAGTACATTGGTAGTCAGTGTCTCCATGGAGGTGCCAAGATGGGGTGTGGGCAGGTTACTGTTCATTTTAGCCTTCACTTTAACCTTTTTTTCCCTTTTGTGAGGTGCTATGTGAGAACAGTGCTATGATGTTTATCATGCTGTTTGTATCACGTTAGTCCTAAGAAAGTATTTTTATATAACATCTTCCCAAGAGTCACATATGTTCCCACCCTATACTCTTGCTGACAAACATTTTAGGGGTAAAGATAATGAAGTAATGATAATGCTAATGGTAATGATAATCTCACAGGCTGAGATTCACAGAAATTTTAAATGCAAAAAGAAAAGTACTGAGTTCCTTTTCCGTGAACATTTCACATGGGCTTTTTATTCCTAATTAAGTATTCTTGGTATAAAAATGCAACATGCGACATAAATGACAGGTAGGTCATAAATGAATAGTCAGGTATTCACAACTCATTGTTCGAAAGTACATTGCAAACTAGTAATTGTTCACACAAAAACATACGAAAAATCCTGCAAGCCATTTTTGTGAAGAGACGAGCAATTCACAGCGACAGATACTTGTCAGGACTTACTTTTCCAGAACTACTACCATGTATTTAAAAATCCCTTACCTGCTGTGCAGCAGCTGGGAAGTGAAAGGAGAGAGAGGTTAAAGATGGCCTTGGAGCATCTTTTGTGAAAGGCCTACGATTGATGGCTGAAAAAGCCTAAAGCAAAATACAGAGATATTTTCCTGAGGGTGTAAGGATACAGGTGAACAGGGTTTTCAGAGACTGGAGCTGGGCCTTTATCATTCTGAACAGAAACTCGAGTTAAATTTGAAATGATTTATTGTAAAAGAGTAATTTCTTGTGAAACTGAAGTTCTCATATAACCAGCCTAGGTAAAAAAAAGAGATTTTGGATGAAGTTGAATCTCATCACAATCTTGAAATTAACAGGTACAAATACTTGTAATGTATTTGTACTTGTTAATGTTAATGTTATGGGCATTTTGCCCATTTGTTGGCATTTTCTGTTTGAAGCTACAGAAGAAAACAAGCCAACAGCAGGTCTATTTCTATCCCTCTGGGTTTTTTTTTTGTGCCCTCAACCCTTTCAGAGAAAAGCTGTTTAAAAGCAAATGAAGGAAACTATTTCTAAATAAGGCATCAGTATTAAGTAAAATATTGCACTTTCCTAATCAAAGACAGTTAGTGAAAACATCTTGAAACATCTGTGACTCCTTTAAAAATAGGCAAAAGTGACTATGGAAGTTCCGTACTTGAGCTGAGGAGCTATTCATTTTATTTGCAGCACTCTAGCTCAGGCAGATCCACTGCCCTTAACCATCCTCCATAAAAGAACTCGTCTCTTTCAGTTTCTGTAGGCACATTTTTCTTCCTAATAATTTCTTCTTCGGATAATCACTTACAAAGCCACACTGCAATGTTTTTCAAGATAAACATTTTTGTAAAGAGATAATAACGTGGTTTAACATTCAAAAGATAGGATTTAGACTGAATGTTTTAGTCAAACCTAAGCACTAAACAGCACAAACTGTAGCTGAGTGAGGTATGGCCATGTAAATAAACTGCCTTGAGCTAGCATTTTGTCAAGCTTGCCATAATTTAATACATGGACAACTAATTGTGAGACATAACAGTAGCAGTAAGAACTTGTAAAGTAATTAGGGACTGAGAAAAAATAAGAGGCATTGGTGAGCACTAGTCACCCTAAAACAAAGATTGTATACTAGTTAAGAAAATATGTAATTTGATTGGCCCCCTAACAATACCCAAAATTGATTCATTAAGGCTAAAAGGTTTATAAAGTTTACATTTTCCCCTTTAGGAAGGATTAGAGGCAGAATATCTCCATAAATAAATAAATAAATAAATAAATAAATAAATAAATAAATAAATATTCTCCCACTATATTTGTGAATCAAAAAATATCAAGTTCTTCCCCTTCTCAAGAGCAACATAGTTCAAATCTGAAAGAAAAATTCTGACCCTTTGGCTGTGGAGGATTAAAGACAGAAATCCTCAAAGGAAATGTTTGGTGAAGAATAGCTGAAGAAATCTCAGAATTGCACATTCAGTCCCAAATAGTGCCAAAAGACC
>VWPW01028648.1:525152-720726 GCA_013389825.1 Crypturellus undulatus | reverse complement strand
AAAAAAAAAAAAAAAAAAAAAAAAAAAAAAAGAAAAAATTAAAACTGAGAAGATCAGGGAGATAAAAACACACACATTTATTTATGGACATTATTTAAGTCTGTTTCAGCTCAATTAATGTCTTTCCAATCTGATGAATTTTGGAGTAGGACACATGAACATATGATAAAATGAGCATTCCATATATTTGCTGGCACATACGCCAAGAAAATGAAAAGACTTTCTAACAATTCATTTATGTGGTCCATTGAGCCAAATCAACTCTACTCTAAGAAAGAATTCTTTCAGTAATCTCAACGCTAATAGTTTTGTACAAGGATGGATGTTGTAGCATCTCCAGAGCTGAAATGAGAAATGCTGGTTTTGCCAAGTGTTAGTATTAACTTTTTTATACAGATGTTATCCTAGTTGTATACTAATTGAAAGGAACTATTTTTGCTGGAAAGCTTAGGTCAACCCTTAAAACCAACTACAAACATGTTAACACTCTGTAAAATTCTATTATCAAAATCTAAGTTCATCTTGAAGTGCCGTGGGTTTATGGTGGTGCCGCATCTCCTGTTTTTGAATCCTAGCCAAAGACAGAAGCTCCTCTGCCAACACATCCTTTGGTTTCCTCCAGTGTGCACTACTTCCCAGTGAAGTGAAGAACAAGATCTGCGGATCAATTGACATAAGACATATGGATTGAGGTGGGCAAAGACTGCAGTTCAGTAAAACTGTATAAATGTTTCTTTCATTACTCAGTCTGAATATCCTACTTCAATCTTTATAATATACCAGCATTCTAAGTCTTGACATTTAATGTAATCACAAGTGATCACTATGACTGACAACCATAATTGACTACCTTAACTTAGTCTTTTTATACAGCCAGTAAAATCATTCTAAAACATAATCTTTCCTCTTGCCTTTCAAATGGACTTTTTTGTTTCCTTTCATCAGAGCTTTTATCTGCTTGATCTTGAATTTTTTCATTACCTTATGAGTACACTATATGCAAACCTTATGAAAGGTTCTTTTTAAGACTCCTAAATGAAAATGCCATACTATCAAAGAATAACATTTTTGACAGAATTCATACATTTTGGAAAATAAAAGTCTCCAAAGTCTACAGAAGAATCTCAAGCGCAGAACCAGGCTACCAATAGCTATGCATAAGCACAGTTCCCTTGATTTTAAATGGGTTATGCCTGTTCCCACTTTAAATGAATATTAAAACCATAAAGAAAAAACTAGGTGTATCTTATCCTCAGCTGCTGAAAATTCAGATATTTTTGGCCAATATTTTCTCTTGATTTTTTAAAGGAGAACACTTTTAGTCCTTAATTTTTATTAGTAACATGCAAAAATTTTAAAGGGAAAAAAAACCCTCGAATTAGACTGAGAAAGTCTCAGATCTCTTATTAGTCTTTGAATGAATCAAAAGTCTAAAAAATTGTAACCAAGCTATTGGGACTCAAAATTCATGTAAGTTTAATATTATTAAAGAGCAGCAAATTATAATACTTAGAAATTAGTTTTGATGTTGCACATCTTTTCCTTTCCAGTTCCAGTTCTCATTATGTAGCAGCACTGTCTTATATTTTTCAATATTATGAAATTTCTACATATTTATATATTTTTAAACATATGTTAGTTTTCATTTCATCACACAAAGTCACAAAGTATACAATGACACTAAGGTATACAGAGCCCAGCCAGTAGTTGTCAGGGATTGTCAGAGTTGTCAGGGAGAGTTTCAAATCACTCTCCTCGGCGCAGAACTGTCCCATCTGTAAATCAGTCAGCAGTTAAAGCACTGCAGGTGACCAAAATGGTGTGCAGCTTATGATCTACTTGATTTGTGCTGTCACGATACCTGACTTCAGCACAAGGACTACTGGTTGTGTCATATAAAAATTAGGTACCTGAAAAACAACACGCTTTTAATCAGAAAGAACACGTATTTGATTATTTGCATGTGGTTACTTTTGTTGTTCCCATGATTAATTGTTCCACCTTTAATTTGTCTAAAGCACTGATTTCAATGCCATTGTTCACTAAAGGTCTAACAAACTCCATATGAACAATTCCCTCCTTTTGCCTGACGTGGCGGGGTGCATTTCCATTACAGCACCCAGGAACACTCTACATCAGAGCCTGAGGGATGCATACAGTGTGTATATTACATTTAAGAAGCAATAAATATATGCAGATATTAAAAAAAAAGAATCTTGGAAGAAAGGCTCAGAAGCAAAAATTTAACTCTATGTCTAAATCACTATTATTCAAAACACAACTTGCATATTTATGTCAAATATGTATTGTAGGTAATAATAAATTAAAATTGCACCTTAAAGTTCCACTGTGCTCTATTTCTTATTGGAAGTTCATAAATGAAGCTTCCCAGAATATGGTGTATATGAGATATATGATTTATAGTTGTAGATTGTTTATATTACATTTCTAGCTCATACTTTTTTTACATTTTTTCCAACTCTTTTTCTCAAAGCTATGTGACCTAACCCTGTACACAGAATAAATGTTCTTATTTAAAGAGTATTAAATAAGTTTTAACTTTACAGTCATGGCTGTAGTGGATATGAGCACGGCTGAAATTCAGATAGTTTCTATTATCTCTGCAAAAAAAGATACAAGACAATTTTGGTGGACTCTTTTGCTAGACTTTATTAGTCTCATAATTTACTTTTGCCAGCTACCCAGCAAAAAGCATATGGGAATAACTGCTTTGTCTAATTGTTCATCCATTAAAAATGAGAAAAAAAAAAAGGTTGGTTTTCTCTGAATTCTGAAGGTGCAACTGAGTACTTCTTTATAGAGTATCTGAGTGTTGATATTGATTCACCTTGTTTTTTCCTTCCCAGGGAAAACTGTATCCCATAATGGATACTGTACTTGGTCATAAATCTTTAAGCTCTCTTTAAACATGATCACATGCTTAGAGCATTAGATCTCCACTCCACAGAAGTGCAATAGATAATGAGAAATATTTTTTTCCCCATAATTATTTGGCAAGGCTTTTGGTGGAATTGTTAGACAAATTTCTAACTTGGCTTCCTGAAGACTTTCCCTTGTGAATTAAGAGTCTGTGTGAATTTGTGAAATTTGGAAGGTGAGTACAAGAGACCCAAATTTTCTCCTCCTCCATGACCACCCAGGGAAAGAAAATTCCGCAGATCCTTTATTCTTTTTGAGAGGCCACAGTCCAGCTAACTAATCCCAGTTAGGGATTAGGAATAGATAGGGATTAGATAAAAATAGGGATTAGATAGAAACTGAACAGACTACAGGCAATAGAAGCTCAAGTCCCATTAAGACAAATCAATCTATGCTCATCTTAAACAGGTAGAGACTAATTAGGGGAGGAAAGGAAGGTCATTGGGAATGTATGACGTGAATCTGTAGCAAACCAGGCTTCTTTTATTTTTTTTTCTGGCCTCAGAACAACTTGTCAAGAGCTGACAGTTACTCTGTGTTTTGAATTCTGCACTTAAAATATCTAGTGGAAATAGAAACGGGTAATTTTTTAAAAGTTTTAATTATAACTTTAGACTGGTATGCAGCACTGATACTGAGCCTCAGTGGCTATCAATCTGAACTCTAATGAAAAGAACTGGTTTATGGAAAATTCATTAAGGAGCCAGGTTATGACTTCAGTGATTCATACCAGCTGATAATTAACAGCATATACTGAGTAAGTTATGAGGGCTTTCAAAATGAACTTCTGCACTGTAAACTGTAGTATAGTATAGAGAGAAGATGATTTAGCAGCATTTATTATTAGGTGCTCACAGGAACAAAAGGAGAAAGCATTGGTCAGTTGTTTCCAAAAGGTCTCTTTTCTCCAGATACTACTTTTTACTACAAGAAGAATGATTAGTAAATGGCAACTAGCAGCTAAATACCAAATTTTAGAAGTGGAGTGTAATTAGCAATTGTACCTAATTGGATTTAGCAAGTGTTATATAATAATTGCTATACAAATGCTATATAATAATTAGAGTAATTTTACTTTCCTGTGGCTGTTATACACATTTTCACTTGGGTTTTCTTCAGCTCTGTTGGCATCTCAAAGCACGCTATTTGCCCCAAGAGCTGCGAATGTAAGGCAGCATGGCTTCCTCAAGATTTATGGCCTGTTCCCAACTTTTCTTCCACAATATTCTTAGTCACCCACCGCATGCCCTAGCCCTCACCCAGGATCTTATTTTTTCATTGCCTACCAATTTATCTTGACAGAAGAAGTTTTTCTATCTTTCTATAGGGAAATATGCTAAGAAAAATTCTACAAGACATGAAAAGCAAATCCAGGCTTCTGGTTAGAAGCTATTCATCTTGTGACCTTTCATAAGAAGTCTCCAGTGAATTCCGGAGCTTCTTTTAAAAAGCAGTAATGTTTCATTGTGTTGCAATATTAGAAGCAGAATCAAACTTTTAAATACACTGAGAACCTTGATGAAGTTGGAACTTTCAGGTTTCAGCTCAGCATTTCCATCAATCTCTCACTTGCCTTTGAGGTTTGGGCACTACTCGTGACCTCTGCTATAAAGCATGGTCTGTCTGACAAGGTGGTGTTTGGTGGTGTTTCAGCTCCCAATCCTAGGAGCTGAAAGTCTGAAACTTGTATCCCCAGGAACCTCCAGTTAAATACTTCAAGAATTAAGGAGATAGCAGGGAGGCCACAATCATTGCTCAAGACACAACAACGACTTTCCATCAGTCCCAGCATGTCCAGGAGTGCTATGAATACGCAGCTTGTTCCAAGGAGGACTTTGTGGATTCCTGAGAAGAAACTTTGCTCCTCTTTGAGCTGGAATTTCTCCTTTCACAAGGAAAAACTACTTCCTTCTCCTTTCACTATTACCTGGGCCATGTGACTTGCACAAGAGAAATAAAACTGCATAAAACTCCTCAAAACTGCATGCAAGTTGGCCGCGCCTGACCTAGGTCAAAGGAATTTCAGAAAAGGACACATTTTTTATGCACTGAGTTTTTTCCCTCCTCAGCTCCAGAACTGAAAATAAATGCACCTCTGTCTAGCAGTGCAAACACAGAGTTAATGGCAGCAACACACACTTTATGAACAAAGACGACAGGCCTATTTAAATGGAAAACATCAATTTTCAATCAAACTGACCAGCTGAACATTGAAAATTACAAATAAAAAGAAGTACTACTACCTTAACCATACTGAAAATAAACTATTGTCACTTTCTAATAACATATTTTGAGAGTATTATTTATAAATTGCCACTAGAGTGAAGTGTGATGGTTTGAAAGATCAAAGTGTTTTACATTATTGCTGTAGACGGAAATTTGAGACTTTCTGCAGGAGGCAGCCACAGTGAAGTCACTAGAAGTTCGATTTGTATAAAATCTCTTACTAACTACTATGCCATTTTCTAATACAAATCCATCCAAGTACAGTCACTGAGAGACTAGGGCCTTCATTCTGAGTGCTACTGTTCAGCACTGTAAAAATTAAAAACCTGTCTAACTTTATTCATGTGAACAATCTCACTGACACCTCACATGCACAAAGCTGAAAGCATGATTATTTTTTTCCTGCAAGATTAGGACTAATGCTAATTCACCGCTGCGGTATTATTCCAGTTCTTCTAAGAAAAACACCTTACATTTTTCTGATTGTGATGCACAGAAATAGTTCTTCATGACAAATTTAAGAGCACAAGAAAATAGGATAGTAAATTTTCTTCAAATTGGAGAACAAAGCTGCATTTGATTATCTTGCTGGAACACTTTCTTCAGAAGAGAATTGTAAGACACTTACACAATAAAAAAAAAACACACAGTATAACTTCAGCACCAGTAAGGAAAAATTATTCAAAATACTGATCAGGGTCAGAAGACAGTCCATCAGCAGGAATTTACCAAAGAACTTGTGTCCAATTGATCTGATAGAATTCTTCAAGGGAAAAAAAAGAATTCACAAGTCAATGTGGAAAGAGCAAGACATAATTTTCATGGACTTCAATAATGCTTTTGATATACAAGCACACAAAAGATTTATATATATACTTGACGACCTTAAAATGAGAGGAAATTACCTGAAGGGACAAAACTGCATTGGACTGAGGAGGGAAGGGGAACATAAAAAGTAAACCATACAGGTAAAGCAAAAATGAGAAAGAAAATGATGTGGAGATTATCATTACTGGGCATTTTATTACAATTTTGAGATAGCCTTGAGTTCTGTCAGTGTGGCTCTTAATGTATATTGAACTGCAAAAGCATCTTGAGCAGACATTTCTCCATTTCTCCTGAAGGTTCTTGGCCCAGAAGTTTTTTTTTTTTTTTCCATTTTGTGGAAAATCTGGGGGAATTAAAAGGGATGTAGCAAGGTGAAATGGGGCAGTATGGAAAAGGCAAGGCTTTACTGTGGTTGAGTGCTTAATCATCATATCTGCCATGGAACTGTGGGGTAAATAAACATGTATTATTTAATTTCACTATGTTAAAATTAGGTCAGACTGCTTCTTAGAGTAAATGGATGAAAAGATAGTCATGACTATGAGTAGATAGTCTCACTGACTAGGACAAATACATAAAGCTTAGATGGAATAAAAATATTCTTACTTTTTTACAGGAAGGATAAATCAATGACATATTTAAGAAAATACGTTGCCATTGAATGCTGATGGTCATTTAAATGGATCTTCCTTGTACAAGCAAGAAAAAGAACTCACACAAAAGCAACCCAATGTAACATTCACTACCCTGCACATGTGGGTAAATCCCACACAAATCTTTCAGGGGATTCCATTGTTTTTACTTCACAGTCAGAAAGCAGAACAGCTTTGAAGATTATTGACCTTTGTATTTATCCTCACTTTTCCACTTCAAACAATAAAGAGCGACTCCAGCACTCATGTTTTCCTGAGACATGCTGCACATTTAATGAACTGCTCTACTTTTATTTCCTTTTTGCAAGGACATTTTGCTTTGACATGAACAGCTCTTTAAAAATCCTGTAGATAGTTTTTAATTGCCACTGCTGGAAAATGTGACAATTGCACCATACAGACAAGTAGAGTTAGATTCAGAGCAAAGTTTCTTTGAATTTTCTTTATACCCTGAATTCTTTACTTTATTACATACAAAAACTGCCGTGGGAAGACAGCTATGGTTGGAGCCAAACTCCATTTTAAAACTCTGAGTAAAGTACATCCTTCCAAGAATGCATAATTAGGCAGCATTTGTTAGAGTCAATTTGAGTGCATAAATTATTGAACATGGGTTAATTTTGGTTGGATTAAAAGCACCACCTGTTCACTCCTATAAAAAAGTGCCATAATTTCTATTTCAGTGAAGTATTTAATCCTCATATATTTGGTTTCTTTCTTTCAGAAGGCAGTTGGTTTATGAATACCATCCATTACTCCGAGAATCAACATGTGCCCCATTTATTGAAAATGTAAGCAGCATATTGCCTTTGCTCTTCACATGCCTGATAGCGAAACACTACAATTCAAAATGTTTTTTCCAGCTGGGGAAGGCATAGCAGATCAGAGCGGCTCGGACACATGTACCAGTGTATGTAAAGGCTTAAATGACTGCAAGGCAAATTACTGTTCATCAACGCAGTTCAGAGCCGTAGTGGTAGTTACTGCTTTATATGGCAGTTCTTGAGATGCAGGGCTTAATGATTGCTAGAAAACAAGCTCCTTAGCAAAGCCTTTCACAGCGGCAGTAGCATTCTGCTCCTCTCGGTTGCTGTTATAAACCAGACTGCCGTGGAAACTGCTCCTTTTGACTTCTCATTTAGATTTTGGTTCCAAATGACAAGCTTAAAAATGGTTTTACAACTGTGCAGTTTAAAAAGTGGCTCAATAGACTGCAGTGAGTAAGTGGCAATCACTGTAGAGGTTTCAATGCAAATCCTCTTCCGCTATATCTTTCATGTCTGATGGTAGGATGAACCTTTGACTTGCTTAGAAACTGATGAGAAGACATGAAAACTCTCAAGTTAGACATGAAAACCTTCAAGTTGGGTAAAGAAAGAGAAGATTACAAATCATCTAGAAACTGTGTGGATCCACATGGCATGGATAAGCTACATTTTGAGCCCCCATTGATTTTGTAAGCAAAGAGTTTCACAACCACACCTGAAAGGGGCTCAGGACCAGGGACTCAAGGACCAGGTTGAAAGTTCATAGGGTAATATTTGCTCACATAAGCAGTCCAAGAAAAGTCTTCAGAAGATACAGTGAAAATGCAGAAACAGTGAAAATTTTCCTCACAGAAGTTGTCCCCTAGAAAGGATTCAAGGGACACTGCCAGTTCTCAGAGCAAGACAAAGGGAATTGTGGACACTATAAAAGCATTACTGTCAGCACTGAGAAACATTCAAAAGGAGTGATACTTTTAAAGCCTTTCAGTGTAGGGGGTATTGTGAATAGTGAATTTAAAATCCCAAAGGTTCAATTTTATCAGCAGAGATGCTGAAAAAGAAACCCATGAAAACAAGTTCAAAATAATAAAACCAAGGCTGTGATATATAACCACAATGAGAGCTCTCACATGGAGAAGTACGCTGAAGGTTACTTAAACAGAGACAAGATGGAAGTACAGTTTTGCTCAGGAAAGTAAACCCTCAGAGTAGCTGGTAAGGTTCCTGAGGTATTCCTAGCCACTTCCCTCCTGGTCTTAATTATTCCCCTATCTTTATACCAAAGTTTAATTCTGGATTTTGAGCGTTTAACTGGCAGAGGAGTCCAAAGAAAATGACAGCTTTGCAAAGCATGTATATTACTGGAAAAATAATGGCAACAATTAAATGAAAATTAAGTCTTGAGCAGAAATGAGTGGCGCAATTTTTCTTAAATTGATTATTACAGTCCTGGGAACTCAGTCTGAATACTGACATGTAAAGTATTGGTCCCCAAAATCCCATCTGTCTTCCAAGAATTACATATCCCTCTTTATGGGAACTCTGTTATCCAATGGAATTCACTTCAAAGCATGAACTCACTCAGCTGGACAAGGAGTACAGACCTTTCTCACAGTTTGCTATGGAGACTGGCACTAAAAACTAAAGATATGTGACTCTTGGTGATCTCATCCTGTAGTTGTTCATGCAAAAAATTGTTTTTCTCTTTCACTTCCCACAGATCCAGACCTTTTGATTTTGGTTTGATGGGAGGATTTGAAAACCTAAGTGTGAAATCAACTTGGTTTCACCTGGCTTGAAGTCAAAACCAGCTGATTTTATACACTTCCCTTCACACTTAGAAGCCTGTTCAGGCCAACCAATCTTTTCTTCGTGACCCTCATACAGATTTTCAACTTGTAACTGAATGGAAAGCAAGTCCCATGGATACAGGAGGCCTACACAGTCCTCCGGTTACTCCAAGTCTGATTTACCTAATCACTATTACATTCTATATGCTCCTGCAGCCTGTAAGATATTTACCCAGTAGTTACTCATACAGCATTAGGAGACTATTTTAACATTTTTATTTTGATGTCAAGTATTTACCAAACAAATCTAGATTTTTTTTTAATTCAAGAGAATGCAAAGGAGGTAAAGAGACTGCATTTGTATGTTTATGATTCTTATTTAAAGAGTATCTGCTTACATAACTCCTCAGGTATGTATGATAATTTGCTTTCTAATCCCCCCTTAAAGGAATGCATCTGCTTTTATGTTAAAATCGATTTTGGAATACATTTAAGCAGTTAACATAAATAAAAAATGCAGATGCCTGTAATATTCAAAAGAATTCTTGTAATGTTCTTGATAATCATATGTCACTTATTGCCTCTGAGAACCGTGATGAGCTCTCTCACACGTGTCCTGTTGGCTGCGTACTTGCCTTGCCTTTAACTATATATATATTCACTAAGGTTCACAATCATGCATATTTCACAAGAGAGATTGTCAATGCAAGCACTAACACGGATTTTAGATACTAGACTAAAAACTCCACAGGAAAACTAAATTTATGAGGATATACAGCAAATGTAGCCATTTTTAGGGAATAAATTAAACAGCCAGCCTATGAAAGCATATTTTTGGAACTGAGTAACCCTTGACACAGCGTTACACAGTACTTACACGGCCTATTTATATAAAGAGCCAGGATTTTCCTGAAATACTCAGCTTCACTATCCTATAAACCTAGTTCAAGGAAAACAACAAAAGTAACCAAATGGTATAACAGCTTAAAAAATGCTCATACATCCAGAATCCCAACTTGTGCAAGCCCTTCTGTTGATGGCTCTTGATCATTCTGTTTGTTACATGTTTTTGCAATCTCCGTAATATGTAACCAATGGCTTCTTTAATTGCCTTAGAATTGCTTTGCCATTTCTGCAAAGTCTAGACAACTATCTCGCTGTCCTAAGCAGGAAACAGCTCTGGAGAAGAGGCCGTAGCTCTTGTCTGTGAAGAGACCTGCATGTGTAAAATGCTCTTGTAGAGCCTGCAATCCACAGACAACTGCCACTAGCCTCACGGTAGGCTGGGGAGCTTCAGAGGCCTTTACCTAAAAGATACCCTATTTGCAGCCGGATAAAGGTATGCAAAGCTGAAGCTCACTGATCCCAGGAGACGCTTGAACCACAAGCAAACAGCTTATCCCAGAGTAGTGTAGTTGTGTCTGCCAAAACGCAAGCTAGACCAGTGCAAGAGAAGCAAGATGCTGTGATGGGGCTCCTGATTAAATCATAGAATGCCTAAGGTTGGAAGGGACCTCTAGAGGTCATCTAGTCCAACCCCCCTGCACATGCAGGGCCACCTAGAGCACGTGGCACAGGGCTGCATCCAAGCGGGTCTTGAAGATCTCCAGAGAAGGAGACTCCACAACCTCTCTGGGCAGCCTGTTCCAGTGCTCTGTCACCCTCACCGTCAAGAAGTTCTTCCTTAAGTTCCCGTGGAACTTTTTATGCTTCAGTTTGTGGCCATTTCCTCTGGTTCTGTCAGTGACCACCAGTGAAAAGAGGCCAGCCCCATCCTCCTCACTGCCTCCCTTGAGGCACTTATAGACACAGATGAGGTCCCCTCTCAGCCTTCTCTTCTCCAGGCTGAACAAGCCCAGCTCCCTCAGCCTCTCCTCATAGGGCAGACGTTCCAGGCCCCTGATCATCCTAGTCACCCTGCGCTGGACTCTCTCCAGCAGCTCCACATCCCTCTTGTACTGGGGAGCCCAGAACTGGACACAGTGCTCCAGATGTGGCCTCACCAGGGCTGAGTAGAGGCGCAGGATCACCTCCCTTGACCTGCTGGAGATGCTCCTCTTAATGCACCCAGGATGCCATTGGCCTTCTTGGCCACGAGGGCAACTGCTGCCTCATGGTCAACCTGTCGTCCACCATGACGCCCAGGTCCTTCTCAGCAGAGCTGCTCTCCAGCAGGTCGGTCCCCAGCCTGTACTGGTGTCTGGGGTTATTTCTCCCCAGGTGCAGGACCGTGCACTTGGCCTTGTTGAATTTCATGAGGTTTTTGACCGCCCAGTTGTCTAGTCTGTCCAGGTCCCTCTGGATGGCAGCACAGCCCTCTGGAGTATCCGCTACTCCCCCCAGCTTCGTATCATCTGCAAACTTGCTGAGGGAGCACTCTGTGCCTTCATCCAGGTCGTTGATGAATAGATTAAAGGGAGAAGCACATTTACCGGGCACTATTAGATGAAGAATCCTTGATGAAAGAGGCCTTTTCTCACTGTGCTTCTATCACCACTCGAGTTTATGCTGGACATCAATGTGCAATCTAATTAGATTACAATCTAATAATCACAGATTTATTAAAAAAACTGATAAGGACCTGGAGACATTATTTGTTTCCTATCCCAAGGGAGAATCAATTTATCTAAACTGAAGCTTGCTATCTGAAGCACTGTCATATTGACACTTCCTAACTTTTGCCCGATTTGGGAGCTTTTTCTTTGGACTTGGGTCATGAAAGTTTCTTTCGTACTTAATTGCTCCACATTCTACTGTGCTTCATTATCTGAAATAAATGTAATACTTGTCGAACCGGTAAGTCCCTTCATGGCACATGCAATACAAAGGCTTGTTACATCAAGCGCGCTGCCAGCGATAACTCATAACTATTTTCTATTCAATTATAGAACACACTGATTTTCCTGCTGAGTCACCTCAAATTCAATTTCTCATTGTGAATTCATCTAAATTACTCGCCCATGAATTAACAATGCTGAATGCTAACACAGACATTGAATTATATTATCTTTCAGAGACTAGAAGATGTAATTGCAGCTGACAAGGTCTGCTTCATTTTTAGTTCTTTTCCGATTTTGACTTACTGATCCTGCCTTTTAAAATGCAATACTCTTTGTGGCAAGAGAAGAAAAATCCCATAATTATTTTGTAGGATTTAGGATGCATCACAGTAGGTCACACAATCAAGGCTTCCATTGCGTCTACTGAACAAGGTTCAGACATCTTCTTCAAGTGGCCTGGTGGACTACAGACAAAACCATTCCAGTTTTACTTACTAAAATCTATTATTCTGGCCCTATATTTCAGTGCATGAACACTTTGAACAGCAGTCACCTGCAGGAAGTAAAGTCAATGTATAAATAGAATCCATGTAAGAGCCAACATGAGCACTTTCCTACTTCCAGGAAATGAGCATGTTGCAAAATGAATGGAATAATTTCTTCAGAAATGATGAAGACAGGTATCTGCTACAGTATTTTAAACATCTTTATAATAAATGAACTAAAGATGCACAAAGATAATTCCAATTATTTTCCAGAAACTTTCAAAACAAAAAGATTTTAGATACTTTTAATAACATAATCTACTTAAAGCAAATTTAGTGCTTACCCCATGATATAAGTGGAACTAGAGACTATAGCTCTGTATAGTATAGGACAGTAGTACTTGTCATACGCTGTATCTTATAAGGGATTCTCTTCGTAAGAAGCCTAGAAAATGGGCATGGAGAGCACTGTGGTATATTCTGAAACCTAAGAAGAACCAAGACTTTAGAGAACAGTTGATAACACATGAAAAAGATTTTTCAATTGCTAGCAATTTTAAATGGAAACTATTTGTATATAGTTGTGATGATCACTTGAATATCTCTCTAAAATAATATACAGGTGTTGAGAGGTGTTAAAGAAAATACTTATCCCTTAGTATCAATGGCTCTCCGTGGTAATGATATCAAGTTCAGTGTGCAAACATGCCAACATACAGACTTTATATTTAGCTGAAAAATTCTGATACAACAGCATTTGCTGTGTCATCAGAACTGAACAATATCACCCAGTAGCTCAATTTCAAGCAGCACAAAACCCACTGGGTTTCCTGGCAGTTAGCCCAGGTAGGTAGTTCCAGTACAACTGCCTAGAAATTGTGGACTCAAAGAATATTTGCAAGGAATTTCATGTTTTACTTGTCCCAAGAATGAAATGAAACTTCAAAACTGAAATCTGAGACAAACATACACAAGGTTAGACTAAATGTCCTTCCAACATTTTATTGCATCTCTATATGAAAAGGCAAAACCAAACTAAATGAAACCAAGGCTCATTTTTGTGTTAAGACATCCCAGTTTTATGCGGCTATCTGCATTGGTCCAGTTTTCAATTCTTTATAATGCACAGTGGAGTCTGTGACATAACTACATGTGGAAATGGCAACTTCAATTGCTGTTTGCTCTTTTGCATCATTATTAAAAGCCAATTTCAGTGTGCATGAGCACTTACTTGAACTGAAGTAAATGCTCTTGGCATGACAGCTTACTCTCTTTGTGTTAATCTTCAACAGCTCTATTACTGTAGAATATTTTTATTCAATACATACCCTGCAGTATTCAGCCAGCCTCCCATCCCATCATACATATGGAAGGCTCAACAAAACTGAACTCCTTGACCAAAGGAATTATAATCTCGACAAACTAGAGACCAAGAAGGAGATATTATTAATACTTTCAAGGTTTAAATCGATGAACTGAGATGCAGTTAAGGTCTAATTTGTAAAGACTGAAACAAGCAATAGTCAATTCATTGTAGGGGTAACAACCATATGTTAAAAGTTAAGCCATTTTTAATAAATCTTCCTGAGAGCAAGGTCAAAATTATATGTCCACAGTCACACTGAGGCTACAACATAATTCATAAATGAGCCTAGATTTTGAATACAATCCCTTTATTATAAAATAGTGGTTTTTACATGCATTTGCCCTGCATGCCCCCTGCATTATTTATTTTGTTTTCAGTTGCCCAGCCTCATCCAGGCAGGCACTCAGAAAAATGTGTTTTGGTTTCCTTGTGCTTGGTCTGCGCACGCTTAAAGTTTCTTTTATTCTAAGCAGGATGTAGCACAAGTTCTTTATGGGCCACAGGCACAGGCTCTCTCTAGAAGTCCTTTGTGGCACAGTACCCTACTGTCTTAAGGGTCACCACTTCTGGGATCTTTTGTAACTGAAGTATGAAAGATCCATAGAGCTTAGAAGAATTCCACTACTACCTAGCAGAAGTAATAAGCAGATCTGGGAAGTGAACAGAATAGTAGTTTCTTTGTGGTCAGGTCAGAACTCCAAGAATTTCAGGCAAACCTTTGTCTTGCACATTTTTTGTTACTGTGCATCTGGTTCCAGGCTGTTGTCTTATATTATTTCCCTTATTAAAGAGCACCTGACAAAAAGTGGCTTTATCGCAGAAATAGTTGTTTGCTTCCCAAAACAGATTTTTATGAGTAGAAGCCAACGATGTAGGCAAATTTTCATAGGGTTTAGTTCTTTTCCATTATCTCTGCACTGCCACTTCATGAAGAACTAAATTTGAAGTAAAAATATGATGAGACAAATTTCACCTTCAAAAAAGTTTGCAGTCTGATACTCTACAAAGTCACTATATTGTAGAAAATTCATAACATGCGCATGGACAAATTCCTCCTATCTGACTACCTCAATTATTCAATAGCCTACTGAACACAGTAGTGGATTTTCTGTATATCAAGCATCACTTATGTTTGGATCCATTTTAAATTGCTTGAAAGGGACTGGGGAAAACTTTTCTCTTGTAGGCTTTTCTGGAAAACCAGTGGAAACATTTATCTCAGACCTCATAAAAATCTATTAACACTAGTAGCCGAGTTCTTCTTCACTGGCTTGAAATGGAACCATGATAATGTTGCCTTGGGAAATATAGTATTTTGAAGCACTATTGTCATTTTTAGGTAAGAAATAGTGGGACAAGTACTTACAATTCAACAATGCTTTTATTGTTTGGGTATAATTATTAGTTCTGCTATTAAATATTCTGTTCTGGAAGTATAGTAAGTATAAGAAGGTAGTTGCTGATAATGGGCTGAACTGGCAGCCATCTCTGCTGCAACCCTGCCATAACTGCGTTGTCAGAGAAATGGATCTTAGAATTTCCACTCCACTGAGAGGTGTGAGGAAGCTCACTGTCCCAGAGGCTGCCTGAGCTGTCCAGAAACCTCTAGTCATGTGGTAAAGGCACCCAAAACCACACAGGCTGAACTCTTTCTACTCTAAGAATGAAATCTGGTAAGAATATTGTTAAAAAATATATAAGGGAAATGCTACTGATGTTCTCATCCAAGCATGGATGTGGACCTATCAGGATGTCAGCTAAAACCTCCTAGGTCTAGCCAGGAAATAGAAGAGTCACTTTCCATGAGGATATATCTTCTCGTGGCCTTTCTATATTCTAGCATTATAAGGATGTGAATTATCACAAACGCTGGCACATGAGGACTGGCTAAGCTTGTGGGAACGATGTACTTCTGAAGATGATTACCAACCATTCATCTGGCTAATGTGAGGCCAAATCTGACCTGACTGCCTGTCTCAAGGGAATATAATTAACTCCACAGTCAGGTTGCGTTTGGAAAGTAGGATGAGCCCCAAGAGGAACGCGCAGATGTGAGAGAGCTAATGCTGCCACCTCGTGTACAGAAATGGACTCCCAAGTGAAATCGCGACATTCTTCTTTTTCTACCAAAAATGTGTGTGCCTAACACACCTTGATACCACTTAAAAGCAAGAGAAAAGTAGGCAGATGCATAAATGCAAAAAACAACCTGAAGAATTCTGCCACAGAACTGACCAGCTCGAATACAATTCCCACCATTCCTCCATCCTCACCTCACCTTGCTAGCAGGTGACCTTAGGAAACCATGTTTGAAAACAGTTAAGTACCTTTAAGTATTATTGATTGCACAAGTAATAGCGCCAAAAGTGATTACATAGTGTGGTACTTACAAAAATAATTACACTTCAGAAAATCAAAATTAATTTGTACACTTCTGCCTCACTTTTAAAGTTGTTGACATTTCATTGTAGTGCTCCTAATGAAATGAAAATTATTAATAATTGTTTCTACTTAAGTGTGACAAATGTCATCTAGACTCGGATGTGAAAGTATCATAGTGCCTCATCAGATCAATAAGCTGACTTTTGGCTCATCTTAATATTTGATAAGCAAGTTTAGATAGGCCAGGTATATTGTGATCAATATGGGCCTTGCTTCCAAACTGTGAATCACCTTGCTATGGAGACCTTTCCTTAGAAATCACTCTGAAAAAGTGTAAAAAACAGGAGACTTGGAAAATGAAGATCCCTTCCCAGAAGATCAAAGAGCTTTATCCCACATTCCATTGCAGCTGTGATGTAGTATAAACTATTGCAATTGGTCTAACACCAGGACCACTTCTTGAAATGCAATTTCATTTTTTCCACTTCCCAACCAAGTCAGTGGTCTTATTTTAGTCTTATTTTGATACATAATGAGTTGCATGGCTTAAATGTTAACAAATGAATAACAGGTATGCAGAAAGATACTGATCTACTGTGTAAAGAAAATGTTAAATCAAGTTAGGCCTCATAGTACTTGCGACACACACCCATCATTCCTATAAAGTTATATTATTAGTGCAAATAAAGTAATGATTCTTTCAAAATAGGCAATAAAAATATACTTTGTGAAAAGTTCAGAGTACTTTAGAAACATTAAATTATTAAAACTCATACAATCTCTGATGGCCCCTACTATTACAGTTTTAGAGCTGGGTGAACTGAGATGCAGCTTGGTTTGATATGATGCCCTAGACAAATTCTACAGATCTGCAAGTAGCACTTTAGAAGTCCCTTGTCTGAATTCCTTGAGCAGTTCTCATCTACTGCTTATTTCTGCAAGAGGGATCTTTCTGCTAAATCAGACACCAGATTAAGATTGAAGAAAATAGAGCCTTTGTTAATTGGGGGGAGGGAGGGGGGGTAAATATCTCTCTCTCTCTCTCTATATATATATATATATATTGCCATTTGCACCATTGTCTTCATTTCATGGATGGACAACAGTAGAAAATTAATACTCACTGATGAATACACTTGTTTTGAGCTGTCTCAGCAGTACCTTCAGTGACATTAGGCTAAGATAACTATCCTGGATGTGTGGTGGTTTCCTAAGAAAGAAGTATTACCAAGAGCCAGTTTTGTAAAATCAAAGCCTCATGCAATGAAGCCTGTATTAATATTTCAGAAGTTTTCTCATTTATTCAGAACTTATTCTACTAGCTCTGATTAATGATAAAATCTTGGTTGCAGTTGCCTTACAGAATATAGCAATCTGCTAGAACTCCGCTTTGCCTGTGCTTGGGGAACAAGTATTCCTGCTTTTCTCCATGTTACCATAAAACTGAATGCCATATTGACAGGTTTGAAAGAACAACTGGCATAATGCCACCTGCTCTGTAAATGTATCATTGCTTACAAAGAAAAATAAAATAAAAACAAAAACAAGTGACACAAAGTGCATTTTTCAGCATCTTTCTCCCAGATCTGTGTAGTTTTTATCCCTTTGTTAATCCTTCAGGCACACCATCAAAAAGATATGCTTCGATCCTGTTCCTATTATACGCTATTCGCAATTAGAGATAGCGAAGAAAGGCCTATTTAAGGAACCTGTGTTCATAGAAATACAATGAATAAGTATCCAAAATGATGACAAAAATAGGATAAGTGGTTGAATTATAGAAGCAAGCAAGCACTTGAATGTCTGGCACAGCCACCTATCTCCTGATTGTGAGAGTGACCCACTTCTCGCCCTCTCTAATAAGAAGCTATTTCACTTGCAGTGTATGAGCATAGGCCTCCCATAAAAAAGCACTAGGCTCAGTTCTTGTTTACATGCTCATCAGTAACTTCTTCCTCCGCTTCGTAGGTAATCAGTACGATAAAAATAAAATAAATACATTCGAAAGCTAAATTTAATTTCTTTTTTTCTTCTCCTTGTATCCTAAATCTGATTTTTCCCCCCTCAGCGCTGTCATCCTGATGATATTTAGGCTGGTGATGTTTATTTCCATTACAGTCACAATTCTTAGGCTCTTGTGATTATGTGAGAATCCAAACTTCAATTTAAAAACCCTCCTACTGCCAGCTCTCAGGTTCTGGAGAACAGTATGAAAGCATGACTCAAGTGTACTCTAGAAGCTCTGTGTGAAAGGCAAAGAAAAGGGTTATTTTGTGCAAAATAAAACAAAAAACATGCTTCTTAGTGTATTCTCAGAATCGCTTGTTTGCATACCTTTTTTTTTAAAACTTATTAGTTTCATAAATGTGTAAAAGCAATGTACTCTGATCAGAAAACAGGCATTTTATGGAACTGTAGAATTGCGGAAGCTTCACAAACCTGATGCCGCATGCAACCACCTGAGTCCGCGTGAGCAGCACTGTTGGGATGAGCACAGGTCTCGGCCATCTCGCTTCTCCACAGCAGCAGCACACAGAGGGCGATGCACGAGGGGAGGCCTCAGGGCCATGCAGGAGGGCAGGTTTTACCACAGCGACTTGGGTGAGCGCTGATGGTGCTGCCTGCATGCGGCCTCCTCTGGTACATGCGGCGCATGCGGGTGCCTCCACAGGCACCTGAGATTTCTCATGGCCCTGGCACAGAGCAAGGCCCACAAGCATCCACATGAGGCTCTACCTGGGATCCTGTTACATTAAGGCCTGACTTATCTGCTCGGTTTTAAGGTGCACCCCAAGGAAGAGCTGCCTCCAGGGCAGCAGGGGCTCTGTCCCTGCGGGGGTGGCTCCTGCTGAGCTGCGGGTGGCCTGTGGCTCCAGGATCAGGTGCTGCCACTCGCCCGTTACCTCATAGCGAGTGGGAAAGCAGAGACGGCAGCACTGAGTGTTGCAAAGCCCCATCTCCCGTTTCCTTGGTGCTTTTCGATCCTGCTGCTTTTCCAGTTTAGTCCTGGTCTGTCTGTCCTGCTGTCCCCACATAAAGGCACCCACAGAACCCAGGCGTCTGTTTATGCCTGGCACAGGCCTCCTTGAGCTCCAGGTCCCTCCTCATCACAGCACTGGGCCCTCACTTTAACAGATGGTCTGCATGGAAAAGTGGAACACAGAAAGGTGGAAAAGCAGGTATTTGCATTTTATTTATTTATTGTTGAGGGAGAAAGGCTCTCAGCTGCCAGGAGTGGGAGGCCACTGCCACACGTGCTGGCTCCGTATTCCCAGCAGAGCTTGATCTGCTTTTCCCAGGGATGGCTGTTCCGAGCTCCCTAAGACGCTTTCTGAGCTCTGTGCAAGCGCCAGCCTCTCCAGAGTTTATAATCTGGCTCCCTAATTACAGAGCGAGGTGAAAAGGTTACAGCTGGAAAGCTACAGTAGAAGCAGATCTGCAAACTTTAATTGTAATTTAAGCCTTATGCCCGTCTGGGCTACAGTTGGAATATCATTTGGAGGTTAGTGTATTGCTTAGAGGTATGAATAAAAATCCTTAATTAACACAGTAGCAAGAAACTTTCATTTCTTATTTGTCCTGAAAAAAAAAAAAAAAAACACTAGTTAGTTGTGTAAGGCTATATTCCCCCTGAAGTGAAAAATTAGCACCTTGCTAATATTTCTTTCAAAGCCTCTTGATTTTAAATTAAGAATGGTAGTTTTGTGATTAGGGCCCTGGGTAGAAGCTTGGTAGATTCAAGCTCCAATCTCAGATGTGAGCCAGACTCATTTTGTGACCCTGGGTTTTGTGTTAGTTACTGGGGCTGCCTTTCCAGCACCCATCTGATTTTAATTATGGGCATAGTGTGCTTGAGAAATTGCTAGTGGGTTCTGATGCAAGCTAGCAGCACTTTCCTATTAGCTTGAGTGGATTTTGGATCAGATTCTTTATCTGTTTCTTAAGTATAGGTATGGAACCGTGCTATGCACTTAACTGGGGTATTGAGAGTGTGTATTAATCAGCATTATGCAGTGCTGAGATGTTATATTGAATGGGGTCATATAAATATTTAAATGATGACATAATTAGCGTAAAATTAGTACCCTTGTAGTGTTTTCTTATTTTGTCAAAGCATCAATTTCATAACTTCCTAATCAATATGAGCAACCACCTTGTAACCTAAAAGTCTTTAACTTTTTATGCCATCATTAGTGGGCTGTAAAATAGATCCAGTTATTTCCAGTTATTGAAATTAAGAATTTGAAGAGGATTTATCTAGGAAACTGAGAATTAGTAAGTATGGGAAAAGATTCCTAGAGGACACCTTTCAACTGCCAAATAAAATCTGGCTGCTGCTGACCTGGACAAAAAGTGTCCTTTAAAGCTTCCATGATTTACAGCTTTTTTTCTTTACCAGCAGGATATCTATAGATATGGAGAAACTCATTGCCTGACTACTACAAGAGGAAAGAATGCAGACAACAAACCATATGCATTCCCAGGGGATGAAGGTTGCAGGCAATTCCTGAAGTTGAATTTGCCCCACTGCATGAAAGGTAAAGCTATTTATTGTTATTGACAGTTTTTGTTCTTATTGTTTTGTTTGTTTTTGATATTGCTTACTGTCATATTTGAGCAACATAACAAAATAAAATTCCAGCTCCTGGAATGATCAGATGAAAATTCTTTAAGTTTCAACTTCGTAAGTTTATCACAAGGTGCTGGAGGAAAAAGTATTTTGATAGCACAGCAGTTCTATGGAAAGTGCAGAAATTCTGGTACTTTATTCAAGTTGTCCATTTTGACTATATGTAAAATCAGAACTCTTTGGGATGAGAGGGAAGAGCATAAGGTGAAGTTTTAAACTATGAAACTGAGATTTAGGCTGTAAAATAGGCCAAAGGGAATATATTAATGGAACTTATTTTCACATTTAGATCAAGATCATTATAATCAGAATCTCAGGAGCGATTATATTAAGCATTAGTGTACTCATTCAGTAAACTACATTAGGTTTTATGTACAGCATCAGGAACTTTGACATGACTACTGTAAATCTTCCAGCAGTGGCGGTTTTCACAATGACCTTTATCTTTATGAGGAAATATTCTGAAATTGTTCCAAGTATGCCAATACATATTCTTCAGTAGTATAAACTGAAATAGGTATTAATGTTAATAGAGACATTCCCATTTATTTGTATAAATTAGCTTTAGGGGGAATTTTAACATAAGTAACACTAATCTTATGCCTATGCACAAATTTCATATTTGTCCTTAAAGTGTACAGATACATCAGATAAATGAATGTATTGATATAGTGATTGCAATGAACTGTCTTGCAAGGTCATTTCTGGTTGTTAGGTCACTTAAGTGTGTTTAAAATAGGAGAGTAACTATCACTCATGAGGTTTACTTGAAGTAAAATACTTAAATTTTAGATTCTTTGTTCTAATAGAGAAAAGTCAGAGAAAGTCACTAGACAGAAAAGAGTATCCTGGTGCAAATCTTGATCCCCCTGCTCTTACTGTCAGCTACATAATAGTTTGAGATTCTGAGTCGTTACAGTAAAAAAATGCATAATCCAAGTAATAATCCAAAGGTAAACTGCAGTTAGTAAGGTAAAGACTGAACACATGTTTCTTAGTAAATGAACACTAAACATTTCTGGCATCTAGTGCTCTATTTTTGCCAAAACATAATCCATGAAATATTTAAACCCCCTTCATGTTGCATTTTGATGACTCATTATTCTGTATAGATACCATGCAAACTGTGCTTTCCATAAATATAAAAAAGACTTGCTATGTTTATTTGTCAAGGGAATTTGTGAGGAATACTTGTATATAACGTATTCTGTGAAATAGCTGAAAGTGTTTAATCATGGCAATGGCTTTTTCAAGTGATTTTTCTTTGTGGCAAGCCAAATATGTATTGTATTATTTGTGGATCAGTATATCTAATGTCAGCACACATTTCTATTTATTGACTCATTTTATCATGCAGAACTGTCACAAGCTTCTTATTAATCTGTCTCTGAAGGCTCAGAATGCTTTAATAAATATGTTAGTTCCTTTAGATCTTAGGCTGAAACGAAACTGTTAGTTAAATGTACTGTGACTTTAGACTGAAAATACCTTTAGAGATTTAAAATGGGAACATGCTATATAAATCTAAAAGACTGACAAAGTAGAATATGTAGCTGTCTCTTAATGGCCAATTAGAACTCAAAAAAAATCTTTATGAAACTACAAAATATCAGTGTTTTGTTGTGTTGTATGATTTGTTTCTCAAAGGAATAACGAATTTTTCTGTTGCTTCACAGTGAAAACTTATTGCTTAATTGAGCTGCTCACTGACATGAACAAACGGATGGACGTGCTTTAAAGTCAGTCCACACTAGTGTTTACATAAATGACAAAGTGCTCAGGAAAGCATCTACCACTCTTTACTGTAGAGACACATATAATTAGGAATACGAATTTTCGTTTTATTCAAGAATATGAAAATGTGTGGTACTTTCGTCAGCTGCCTGAATCTATCATAGGGCTCAACACAGGAAATATTTTTATTGCGTATAATGCTTGGTTCAATGTTTCTTCAGAAGTGCCCCGCAAGTATCATAACTTTGCTGTGTGGTAATGGATTGTTTTTTTGCTGATTTTTATAAGACAGCCAAGTAAGATATATTCTAGATGATCATCCAAATGTGAAAAAGACTTTTAATATTACATACTTGTGTCGTACTTATGTAAGTATTCCAGATCATATTATGTGAATAGCAACGCCTGTAAAATGTCTCAGAGTTATTCATGAAAAGTGAGCCAGTGGCTGAAATGGTTGTGGTTTTGAGGGGCTCTAGAGGAATACTTGTTGTGTTCACAAAGGCTTGGTTTGCACAGGTCACCCCTTGGTCGGCTTCACTCCCTTAAATCTTGTGATCAAACCATGATGTTGTTCCAGTACATTACATGTTTTTTCCTCTGTGTCATCATATATTGCCATAGGGAAATGAAGCATAAAAGGACTGTCATTAGAGCGCGTCATTAAATAAGACTCTGCATGAGTTCCAACTGTTGAACAATCGATCAGTTCCATTTTGAGCTAAAGAAATATTTTATCCTTATTTGATTTCTTTTAGTGTAACAAACCCATGTTTCAATGATGTCATTAATTTACTTTAATTTTTCCTTTAGAATTGACAGTATAATATTCACACCTGTCTTGCAAAGAAAAAGATCAAAGCATAGAGAACATACATGTACGTACTAAATATAAGAAACAGAGTTAGGAAGGATTCTGAGTGCTACCATGTTTCTAAGTGATCTAAACAGTAATTCAGGCTGAGACATTGTTTTAAGACACCCTCTTTTGTTAGTGCCACAATCATTCGATTAACTATAGCAAGGAAGAAACTGCTGGATGTACCTTCCACAGCATTTGTGGTTGTGCTGAACTTTTTCAGCTCTGGTATTTGCTAACTCATGCATTTTGAAGTGCTGGAGCCTTGCAGTAGTATATTTATGAACTTCTTTGACCATTCATCTGGTAACCTATTCTGTAGAGGTGTAGTTCACTCCTGAAATGTGCATGTTATGAAATAAAGGAATAGATGAAGGGATCATGTGAGTAATGCATATAGGGTTGCTTAAAAAATTTTCCTCTGGCTCTTGGTTTCTCTCCATATTTGAATGTGATCTGAGCTGCGTACATACTCTGATTTTCACTTAAGGTGACATAATGTCACACCTCAAAAGTCAGTTGTGCTGTATTGTGGCTGGTAACATGAAAAATAAAAGTAATGAACACCTAGCTCCTTTCTAAGCTAGCTACTACAACTCTGCTAAAATGCAATCATTAATCTAAGTCAGAGACAAACCAATATGCTCTGAAATTCTTCTCAGAGTTGGGTAATGTAGGTAAGAGCTCACACCTTTAGTAGTGTGGGGCATGCCTGATTAAAGGTAATGAGCAGTAAAATTGAAGTACTACTGCAGTAGACAAAACTGGCTTCAGAACAGCACCTTAATTAAAATATTTTGCTTTAACAGAATAATAGCCAAACGAAATGTCCATAAAGCTATAATATGAAAACCCACAAAACCCTAAACTATGGAACTATGGAGTTAAGATCTATGCATGACNTTTTTTTTTTTTTTTTTTTTTTTCTTGACCTGTGCCTTCTGGGCTATATGCCAATATATCAATGCAGACTAAGCACATGTGTGAGCCTGCAATTAGTTTAATATGTATATAAGTAGTCTCTTCTTTGGAGATGAGTATAGGCAATCCTGATCCAAATCTGTGAGAATTTAAACATCTGATAAAACTGGGTCTTATTTAAACAGAAGAAATAAGGATTTAACATTAAGTTCAGTGACGACTGTGCTCCTTGCCTGAGGGCTGCCTAGTTGTTACTGGTGAAAGCGAAGGGACACATCAGTGTCCTTGCTTCTGTGTGTTTGATGAACTGAGAAACAGAGTTTCTTGTGCTCTTTTAGACTTGCCTCCTTGTTGATAAATATGTGTGTTTACATCACCGAGTCATCAGCATTTTGGGGAACATAAATGATGTGTGTCTCTAATAAGTGATTTTTTTTTATGATTAAAACATTTAGCCCGTTGTCAAAAATAACTTTTCCATCCTGCCCTTGAAGCAAGTGCGCATTCACTAGATTTAAATCATTCACCAAAGGATTAAGCTTCTACTACTTAAGTTAAATGAAAGGTAACTTTAGCTGTTTTCCTGTGGTTTACATGGTAGCTCTAAGGGTGACAAATGAGTCAAATCCTACATCTACTAATGATCATTAGATCACAGTGTAATGCTAGTTATTTTGTTGTGAAATGTACTGTGACTTTTTGATCATGAAGACTATATGAATCAGAACTTTTGCCAAAATTGATGTACTTTGGGCCATTAAATCCATCTTCATGTGATGTGTGAATTGTCTTGGTTCACTGTGATGAGACCTAGTTACTCAAATAATGGAAAGAGCGGGGAACTAATAGAATTGGTATCTCAGTGTGTTCTTTTCACTCTCAAAAATTCCAGCGGGTTCTTAATGTCATGTACATGTCTCCTGGGGCTGAGAATGAGCTTATCACAATAATTGGTCAAAGATTACACAGTAGCTCATCTACTAAACTGAATAAAGTTACAGCACTCCTGTCTGCTGTATCTTTAAAGTATCCTTATAGGGTTTTTTTTCTTAAGTCTCATCAAATGACAGACAATTTAGAATAGTTAAATAATGTGTATTAAGGTGCATTCTAGTAGAATGCTGAGTGGTATGGGGTTAGAAACAAGGATTTTTTTTTTTTTTTAAGTAAATAGTTACCAGGGTCCCAGTACACATTTTATTGCCAGTTTTTCCTCGAGTGATCACCAAACAAAAATCATTACAGAATACCCAAACAAAAATCATTACAGAATGCTATGACCCTTGTTTTGTCTCTTGTGGCTGGAGGATGGAAGGTTCTAATAAAAGTGTGCATTCCAGTGGACCAGAGGAATAGGAGCTGTTTTTCACTGTAGGAAAACATTAAAGCCGGATGTTACAAAACTTGTTATGTGCAAAGTAGTTTAGTTAATAATAATCCCCCTAGGATTATTAAAAAAGCTAGGTGTTTGACATTACGTAAAATCCTTTTTTTTTTTTTTTTTTTTCCAATCTATTTTGGGGGGCTGCTGTAAGCTGGTCAGCTTTCTCTTTGTTAGAATCAAATTTGAACAAATGGTTTATTCTGAAAGCTGCAATATCTGTCTCATGGTTAGAAATGCATTATGGAAGAGACTAAAGCTCTGCCTTTGGTAACTAGACCCATTCATGTCACAAAAGAGGATTTTCGTGTTTTTTTGCAGGATTAGCACCCTGATAACTCAGAAGACAGAGAGCCTGGTACATCATAGTGTGCTTCCCACTTTATTATGTTGATTCTTTTCTTGATTTTTGACATATTCTCTCAAATATAGCATGTCTTTTCACCTCAAGCAGAGTTCTTTCAGTGTTTCTTGCTGTAACTGTGACCCTTCCACAGGTCCCTCTTGGCTTGTTTTTAATCCAGCTTTATTAAAGCGCATCCTGCATAAGAAGCTGCCCAAAGCAGGTTACTGCCGCCTCTGAGAATGAAGAGAGCAAATAGGCCATCTTTACTAAAGACAGACACTCCATTCTTCTGCTAAATCAATTCCTTTGTTATCACTAAAGTACATGGCTTGATCCTTGCTCCCACTCAAGTCAATAAGAATCATCCCATTGATTTTTGGTGGTGGAGATTCAAACTTTGAATTTTAAACAGATTTCTGTTTAAAAGTCTGATTTCTTTGGCAAACAACATTAATCTGTGTTAAAACTGTCACAATGCTACCTTTGCCAGTAAGCAGTCTAAAATGCTGTTTATCCACACTGCTGTGTCTCCAGTCTGAATTTTCTTTCATAGCTATTTGCGTGTCTAAAGAGGCTGCATGGGATGTTCTTCTGTGGAATTGCTACTTCCTTTTCAAAATATGTTGTCCATACACTTTTCTTGAAGAAGAAGCACTGGTAGAAGTATTGATGCACATTGGGTGTAGAGGCCAGTGGTAGGCTGTTTGCCTTGGTAGGGTTTGCAAAGCTGTAGATCTCGTTAAAGTTACTGCAGAAATAGTTGCTTTCTCTTACGGACACAACTCTGTGTGTGCAAGATGGGACTATTGTGACACAGGAAGAAATTTGAGGTTTGGATACCAACAGTACATGAAAATTCTTAAAAGAAACTGGTGGTCATGTTTTGATGAGGTGCAAGATACAGAAGGCTGAACTGGCTTATGCAATAACCTAGACTGAGCAAACCATCTTTTAGAAGCAGGGAAATAGACACTATTTATTTCTGATCATGTGTTCCTTCTTCATGAAGAACCTCTGCCATGAGAACGCTTCTTAAATGATATCTATTTCTTTGAATAGTTTCACGTAACTCACTGGTCTCAAATCAGTGAAAGGTACTGGAACCTGTTGTTTTATCACCCTCTTTGACCTGCACAGAAGCGTATCATTTATTCAGCTGATGACATTGTTTACATCTACAGATGTCAAGAGCAGTTGCCTATTTTGTCAAACCATGCTAGAGAGTAATGGGAGTGTATCACCTGAGGCTTTTGGCCTTTTTTTCTTTGTGGATAAAGTTCTGGGTACAGTCTGGGAGTATAATACTGCTCAAATAAGCTATAAAGCAGTCCACAGGAAAAATAATATTATGGGACAAACACTAATAAGTGCAAGGTATTGAGGCATGAAATGCATTTATATGAAAGAGCTCATTACTAAGTACTGAAGCAAAGGGAATCTTTTGTTAAAAGAATAAGTGTTAGCAAAGATTAAAGGGAAGAGAAGGTGTAATTCAGCCATAAATCTATAGTGTATGGCAACTATTTAAATTAGATCTTCATTTTCTCCAAGCATTTTGATCTTTTGGCATATGAATAGCATCTACCGTATTCCTAACTGTACGGAAAGTTCCTCTTTGGGGTTTGAGAAGGAAGCTGCAGGGAAAAAATGATTGTCCATTGTTAAAGCTACAAAGAAAAGGACCCAGGGATGAAAGTAAAATCGAGACACAAAGGGTGTTTTAAGGTATTTAATGTTTCAAAATGTGGTTCTAGCCCCTACCTACTGGCCAGTTTCAAATTTACTGTCTATGAACTGAAATTTCAAAGGTGATTTGGAAATGCCTTTTTTCCTTGTATTAACTAATGTGAGGACATATGGCCCTTTAGTCTGAACACATGGCACTAAAAATATACGTGTGGAGTTCTTTGTTTCAGAGTCACATTTTTTCCTTTCATTTGTTTCTGAAATCAAAGTTTATGTTCTTTAAAAGACTGAGCCTGTGTAATGTCATGCTTTGAAATACAGTGCTTTTGACATTATAAGACTATGAAAGGTAGAACTTTGACTAACTATATTATTCCTTCACCTTAAAGAGACATTGTCAAGTTTATTAGGCTCTAAATATGACCCACCTAGTTTTGTTTCTTTTACCTCTTATTCTAATACAAAGGCTTATTTGATTCTTTTTTTCCATATCCAGTGCTTCAAAGCTTTCTTTTCTTCTCCATAAAACAAACAAAACCCCAGAAATTCAAAATATGACTTTTGCATGGTCCAGATCAGTGTGTGCATGTGTATCCATGTGCAAATTTTACATTTCAACTGACTAGTTGTTTTCGTAAACAATAAGTGAAAATGGTTTAGAATAAGTTGTGTCTTTTGATGTGTGGGTATGCTGTTGATCAAAGCCAGTGATAGCCATTCATGTGAATCCCAGGGCAGCCGTTGTCCCCATTAAAAATAAATTCCTTCAAAATAATTGTCAGATCTTGTCCCTCCTTTTTAAAGGAAAATTGCTTTATTTTGACCCCCTTATATCACAAATGCAAATAAAAACCATGATAGAAGTTTATACTTTAGTTCTGAAACTGAGCAACTCCATCCAACAAAAACAAATCCCTAATGTTTTAATTACCTATAATGATCTCTTTTGCAAATTATCTGTTTATTATGGCCCAGAAAATAGTCTCATTGGAAGCCACATGCACGTAAATGCAGCATTACATATATACAAATACTATTGCTCAAACAGTTCTGCAGCAGCATGAGGTCTTTATTTTTAACAAACCCAGGTATCACCTCTCTCAGAATATTTAACTAGGAGTTCCGTTTAGATCTGGGCACTAACTTGAATTTACTCGAGCAAAAAGCTGTATAAAATGGGTGAATTGAAGTTTTTACTGTCAGAAAGTTGTAAAAGCTCTTTTTGGTTCATGCTTACTGCAATTTGAAAATGGATTTTGAAAGCTTAATATAAATAAGAAAACTCCTGACCGCAAAATTTTTCTACTCATGCAGACAGGAAACATTCAGGATTTCACTTTGAAGTCCCAAATACCCAAAGATCTGAATGAGTATAAAATATCTGAAGTCGCATATAACTGTGATTATAGACTTTAGTTTAGCAGTAGAACTATAAATCTGGCTGAATAGGCATTAGCTTAACAGTTAGTGAGTGCTGGGCATTGCAAAAACAAAGGTGTAAATGAGATAATCCAGGCTGTTTTATTTTCCTGTTGCCCTTATGAATAGACCACCAAGAGGGCACTTAATTGTTATTTGCACCAGTGATGTGGGAGTGGGTGTCAGTATCTTCGGTCTGTGACTGACCAGGTCTTTACAAAAAATTTGACCAGAGGGAAGTGTAGTAGATGGGCAGATATTTGAGAAATTAATCTCATTTCATAAATTATAGATTAACTCCCAGGCTGCAGTGAGCCTTACCATGCAGTTTGATGATGAATGAGGAAAAAGTAGAAACAATCTTCTTTGGCTCTACTATCTAAAATAAAATTGAAGTGACATTTTTCAAATGAGAATACATTGTCTGCTGCTTTGTCTGGTTCTTTCGTTTCAGCTTTGTTAGATCTTTTGTTTCTTTGATGCTCAGAATATTGCACCATTTGGCTCTAAAACCTACATTAGAAGAGCATTAATTAAAGGCAGACACAGTGCAATGGAGACACTGTTAAAATTATGCTTGAAGGTACAATGTAATTAATTTTGTACATGAGAAACATAAAAGAGAGAATGAAACCAGAGGAAATAGCAGCATATCCTCACAAAATGATAATGAGAAATACAATTGCAGATCAGACAAAATATGAAATGACATATGGAATAATTAGACTTCAAGAAAGAAATCAAAACAAAGAGTAACCTGCTAAGTGCTCATAAAAATTAAATGAATATATAACTAATATTAAAGGTTCTGTTTTGGGGTGCTTTTCTGTGGAGTGTAAGATTTGTATTAAGTACCTGCCAGTTGCATGAAGATGTAAATTTTGCATCTTCATAATTCCCTGCCAGCTGTGTGGAGATTTAGGCATATAGCTTCACTTAAGAGCAAGAACGCTGTGCCATAAATTCCAGAAGAAAATAATGGGCTGAGATACAGGTTATTGTTCTCAAGTCGAAAAAGAGGGCACATGACAGAATTATAGTTGATCATAGTAGTAAAGAAAATGGCTTCAGAAAAGTTGCTTTATTTTGGTTGGTCATTTTAAGTAACAATTACATTTTTCTAACTCTTTTCAGTGCCCCCATGGTTTACCTTCAGTTGTAAGCATTCTTAGCAAAGCAATTTAAAAGCTACAAAAGGATGCATTCATCCTGCATCCCAGATTTTTTTTTTTAACTGAAGCCAGAGGTCTGATGTCATTCTTCTTTTAACTTTAGCAGAAAGCAACATAAAACAGAATGAAAGATTATCATACGTCTAAAGATCTGTTACATGTGATGAGCTCCTTTCTTCGGTTAGAGCTGTGAAATTGTTGTTTGTCTGTTGAGCTTTCAATCTAGCTTTCAATCTGACTTTATGAAAATCGTTTATGTGTTGGGATGAGTGTCACGTTATTAATTTGTCAGTATGAATTCCTGTTTTTCTCCTTTGTGAAGATGAAGCAAACCCAATCAACTCTGGGAGAACTGGGTTATAGATGGTTATGTAATATATCTGCTTTCTTCTGCTTTGGTTTAAGCAAAAATGACAACAAAAATATTGACAGAAGACTTCTCCATCCCCATGCCCTCTAGTTTGTGCACTGATGTGCACACTTTAACTCCATTAGAAATGACACAAGATAAGGGCTTCTGTCTTCGGAGAGCAAGCGATGCATCTTGAAATTCCCTAGCAAATACATCAGTGTTATATTGCTGATAAACAAGCGTAGTAGACACTTAAAATGATCCATAGAGAATCCTTGTTTCTTCAAACAAGTATGGATTCAAAGTATAGTGTCTTCTTGAAGGCTCTATAGATTAGAAGTTATTATTTCAAAACTCATTTTCAAAATTTCCAAAATGATGTGCCTACCTAACTAGATCCTGAGAGCTTTCTCGTGTTAAGTGGATATCCTGCTCTTCATTGATGTGTCAAGTAGCACTAGAGTATCCCATTTTACAGCAGGTCATTGCTGTCATGATGTGGTGTTGCTTTGTACACCCTCTTAGCTCCTAACTAGGGTTAGATATTCAAACAAACCAACTTAAATGATACCTGATGCTAATATATTGATTGCTAGATTATTTCCAGGCTTGTTTCTCATGACTGTTCTGTCCATTCATGTTTCTCCAGCTCTCTATTTCAACAGAACCAAAATGAGAAAATGGTTGTGGGGGAATCAAGCAGAAGGCACCCAAAGTTATGTGCAGTTCTCCAGATGTGGGTTAGAAGGATGCACATCATTTTTGCCAAATTGAACAATAAATTACTGCATTCACAGATGATCTAGAAGGCTTCTTGGAACAATGAGGTTGTCTGCTGCCAATAATCTGAAGTTATGCACAAAAAAAAAAACCCAAAATTGATCTCTTAACATTCTATGTCATGTTGGTCTTTCTAAGTCTTTCTAAGCTTTCTGAAGCTTTCTAATTCCTGAACTTGAAAGCAGCAGCATTTTTAGTGAGATTTTGCTTTCCGTGTGCACTGTAGTGTTTATATTTACAATGTCCTGTAGGTCATTTTGTTTATTGAAATTCTTAGAGTTTTAAATTAATCCAAATCCATTATTATCTTTTGTTATTGATATTACAGAGAACATTATTGCAATAAAAACTTATTTAAATGATACCTAAAGGCAGTCTATGCTGTGTAGCAATACAAAGGAGAATAAAAGTTTCATGACAACATGTTTTGAAGGGAGATACCTTAAACAGTTTCTGTTGTCTCTGATAATATTGATGAATTCTTACTTTTCTTTCTCTAAAATGTCAAACTGCAAAGTTTTAAAATACAAGGAGATTAAGGGGGAAAAAAAGCCTAGACTTGCTGGTTTGGGTTTTTTTTATTTACTGGTCCTTCAATGGCAAGTGCCACTAACAATGGAAGATGCTATGATGCAAAAAAAAAAGTCTCTATGCATTGATGGGCAGATATGTTTGAAAAATTACTTTTAAAGTTAATTATTAAGCCCATAAAAGTTGTTCAACTAAGTAGTAGTTGTTCAAATAAAAAAACCAAATGCTATCACAATAACGACTCTTTTCTAGGAAAATATGTTTTGATAAAACATATGTAGAAAATTGATTCTCTGATTCACTTTAGTTTACAGGATTTTTATTAAGAGTAAATCTTGTTTTTATAAATTAATCTTTGCAGATTTTTTCTCAGCTTGGTGAACGTTCATAGAATTTTGATAAGAAGTAGCTCTAACTCAGTGCTTCATGAAAGGGCCTTTTAATCTGTTGTCTTTCACACTATTTCCCTGAAGAAACCCACGGCATTTCAAAGCAGTTACATTTCAATACTCCGCAGATCATATATTGAAGGGTAAAATGCATTTTGCTGCTATTAATGATGGAGAAATATTGCTTACTAATAAACATGCTCTGAATAGTTAGTGTTGCAAAGAGATTTTGGACGAGTTGTGGGATGTTGTGGGGCTCTAGGGCCTTGCACATTGTGAGCCGAAGGGCTGGGTGACCAAGGCGCGTTCTTGCACGAGCACCTCTGTCCCAGCTGCACTCAGAGCAGTTCAGCAGGCTGAGCCGAGTGTATCTGTAAGGGCAGTTCTGCTGATAGCCTGGTAAATGTCAAATGTCTCGCTTTGTTGTTTCTGTGCTTCTGTGGCTGTCATTACCGTGGAACTGGAGATACGGAGAAGGATTATCTCCAAGCAACAAAGTTGAGGCAGCAAAACATAGAAGGCCCCTCAGAACCCACTCTTGCCTGTCTCTTGAGAAGCAGAGACTTGATTTCTGTCCTCTGAATATCACAGCAATAGCTTTAGCTCTGAATCTTTTTGTATTCATTGCAATCAAACTTAGAAACAGTGTGAGCTATCTATAAAATGTGCAATTGCATTAAAAAAACTTTTTTACCTAGCAAACCATAGTACTTTGAAAGTATCATGCACTCTGAAACCTTGGAGTAGCAGACCTATCTTCATTGCACCTTGTTATTTTAACTTTTAGCTCACATAATTAATTTTTTCCTATTTTGGCCATCTTGCAGTAACAGATTTTGCTAAAGAATAAATTCCGGAGTGGAGTGCTTACAAAAAGCAACTGCAAAAAAATAAAAGTGTTATTTTCCTAACTTGTCCTCAAAGTGGCTGCTTTTGATTTTTCTTATCTGGTAAGGAAAATCCAGCGTGTCCAATGAGGAGGGCATGCCAGGGAAAGCCACTTGAATGGTGCTGCATTTATCCTAACCCAGCTTCTCCGGAGCCCCTACCCCGCTGTGAATGCAGCTGAGCTGTCTTGGGGAACCCAGACCAGGGACCTCTCATCCTTTTGAGCGGATACAAAGAGCGCAAAGCAAACAACAGTATTTCGGCTGCTGTTGAATAACATATTGAAGCAGCTGCTAAAGGCAATGTCAGTGGGGAAGGTATACCAAACACAGGGCTTGAAATTTACTGTAGTCTGGTCTCAGATGTATTTCCCAGTTTATGAAAGAAATATGCTTCAAAGAATTCCAGGAGTTACATCTTTAACCAACATTGCAGCTTGTTTCAAATTAGGTTGTGGTTGTGGCCACCTGTCATTGCACTGCCAGCTGCTATTAAACCATCAAAGCAGTATTTTAGTTGCTTTGATGTAGACTGGAATTGTATCTACTGCTGAATGATGATTAGATTAAATGTTACAAATGTATCCAAAGGGAATAGAAGCCCCATTCTAACTCTTGATCCGCCACAATTTAATTTTAATGTTTCTTTATTATGTTTCTATTACTGCTGATGCATTCCTTCCTAGTTGTACTACTACAGCAGTATACGTGCTATTACAGCAGACAGTTTTTTGGAATATTATTAAAAAGCTGTAATTAAAAAAGGTTGTTTTATTATCATAGTGTTTGGTACATTACAAATTCGAGAAATAAATCAATAGGTTCGATTAAGTGGTATTTCTGTATTCCTGGAAATATTAGCTAAATAGTGTTCTAGGAAAGAGAAAGAGTGGAATTGCTTCATTGCAATGAAAGCCATACAGAAAAAAAAATTATTGGTCTAAAGAGTGTTTTTAGGCAATAATTTAGATCAATACTTTATATTCAGATTTCTCCATTAATTTCAGAGTCAAATAATAAAGCAAATTGCTGAAGCTTTTCTTCTCTTCAGTGTATGCAAATCCTTTCAGTTTTAATCAGATTTTCACATTCTGATAACAATTCCGTTGGGGATTTCAAGATCACTAAACCCAGAGCTGGCTGCAGTGTTTTGCCGCAGGCCACTTTAGTAATAACGACAGCAGACTCTGTGCATATGGAGACCACTCTGGCATTCACTGCCATTCTAGAGAGATTCTGAGTCTTATCCACTAACTGAGGCTGTCAAGGGAACCATTTCAAAAAAAAAAAAATGGAGCTTACTTAAATATCCCTAGAAATGCTGGTAAATGTATAGTTTACCCACAGACAGTATATTCATGCAGACTCCCATAGCGGGTCTGGAGGCAGTGCTGGTAGCCCTCGAGATAGGAACACTTTGATCACAGTTATCGAAGGAGAAGTGCCGAGGAGAAGAGCATAGCTAGTATTCAGCAAAAGCATCTTTTCTCATCAGATGATCCTTTCCCATTTTTAGAGGGTAAAGAAGTGTCCTTAAAAATATCTCTGTGAATCAGTGGAAAAAGAAACAACTTTACCAGAGGTATATGAGAAATCTCAGTTCAAGGAATGGATTGGAATGAAGATTTTAACCTCTACATGATACATGCATCCAATAACTTTGTCTTTCATAGAGCAAATACTCAATTTGTTGTATAAAGTAAAAGAGTGTTAAAAAGAGAGGCTGTGTGAAATTCAGAAATTTACTGAAGGTTGGTCAGGCTGGAACACAAATGTAGGAGACCACAAAACATTGCAAGAGGTTTCAGGAGAGAATTATTTCAAATCTGAATGATTCCAACCGAACCTTCCACACCATTACAGAAATGAAAAGATTACCATGAAAGCTGAATTGTAATAATTGATAACTGTTAGCACAAAGAAACCAATTCATAGAAACAGCCTTTTAGCTGTTCTAGAATTGTTTTGTAACGAAACAAAACAAAACAAAAATCTTATCTGCATGTGTATTTGGCATTTATGTGAGTGTGCGCCTAGACCCAGCATGGCTTAGTGGCTCATGTCTTTCTAGAAGATGCAGGTCAAAACTGGATGCTAAGTATTACATGTATCCAGATTAATGAAAAAAAAAAAAGACTTGTGTTAGTAGTTAATGTTGGGCTAATGATGTCTTAGTAGAAAAGAAGTCTGAGATGGAAGCCTGCAAGCATCTGGCTTTTTGTTTGAGAAAAATTAGTGTGATATAATTACAAAAGGGCAAAGATCCAAAGAGAGAAGAAAAATATCACTATAATGAAATGTCTGGTGCTGCCTGATGCATTTTCTTTTTGGTAAGGAAGGACATCTTTTAGCTCAATTTCATATTTCAGTGTTTCTGTTTTTCAGAAAATTGCAATAATGTGAAAAGGTTAAGTGTACGCTTTAAATGAAGTTTGGTTTCTGTGATTAGCAGTGTAGAAAAGATGAATATTTTTCTCTTTTTTTCTGGTTGCAATAAAATGTAGACACAGAGCTCTTTCTGTTTAGACCTCTACTTTTTATTTTCTACAGCAAGAGTGAAGTGTATTTGAAATTGCCCTTCCAAGTAGGACACATACAAGATGCTCAGCAATTGCCAGTATTTTGATGGTGGTAGGTCATGGAAAGCATTCAAAAGATGTATGAATAAAGCTTGTGCTGCCATTTGCTGCGCTGAATTTTGTAAAAGTGTGTCCCTCTCAGCTGAAAATGGGATATTTTAAATAATTGTAAAAATTTAAGAATTGTCACAAACATGATGGTCATGGTGGATGACAAGTTGACCATGAGGCAGCAGTGTGCCTTCGTGGCCAAGAAGGCCAATGGCATCCTGGGGTGCATTAAGAGGAGCATCTCCAGCAGGTCATGGGAGGTGATCTTACCCCTCTACTCAGCCCTGGTGAGGCCACATCTGGAGCACTGTGACCAGTTCTGGGCCCCACAGTACAAGAGGGATGTGGAGCTGCTGGAGAGAGTCCAGCGCAGGGTGACTAGGATGATCAGGGGCCTGGAACGTCTGCCCTATGAGGAGAGGCTGAGGGAGCTGGGCTTGTTCAGCCTGGAGAAGAGAGGGCTGAGAGGGGATCTGATCTGTGTCTATAAGTGCCTCAAGGGAGGCAGTGAGGAGGATGGGGCCGCCCTCTTTTCACTGGTGGTCACTGACAGAACCAGAGGAAATGGCCACAAATTGAAGCATAAAAAGTTCCCCGGGAACTTAAGGAAGAACTTCTTGACGGTGAGGGTGACAGAGCAGTGGAACAGGCTGCCCAGAGAGGTTGTGGAGTCTCCTTCTCTGGAGATCTTCAAGACCCACTTGGATGCGGTCCTGTGCCACGTGCTCTAGGTGGCCCTGCGTGTGCAGGGGGGTTGGACTAGATGACCTCTAGAGGTCCCTTCCAACCTTAGGCATTCTGTGATTCTATGATCAATGCAGCTTTTACTTAGGTTTTCCTGGCTCAGTGCAGTCCAGCACATTAGGGACAAAATACTTAGGTCTACGTGTGTTAGGCAGCCTGAAGTGAGGTGTATCTTTTGGGAAGGTTTTCAGTGCCCAATTCATATTCTAGAGGAGGATTTCGGAAATACTGTTATTATTTGTTTCGTAAAACTACATGGGAACTGAAATTATAAAGTTGCATTCATTTTTGGAAAAGAAGTTAAAATGTCAAACGGAAAAAAATACGTAGCAGAACCTAATCACAGTGAAATACTTAAAAGGGATAGGTGTGAGTTGTGTTTTAAAGTAGTTAAAACTCTGAAGGTTGTAAATTCCTGGGGAAAAAAAACAGATTTTCTTTAGCTCTGCAAAAGACCTCCATCGAATATTTTTCTTTACGATACAGACTGATAAGGAAATTCCATCTACAAAGCTTATTCTGTTTATATTATCCTGAGGTTTCAAGAAATCTCAAATAAGAAGTGGAAGGTTTTCCTGCAAAAGTTTAAAGATACATGTTAGCTGCTTCTCCAGTTCTCTTTTTTCACAGAGAAAAGCTTATGTCTGTTCCTTTATGCAAAGGATAATCATGGTCCATCCCATAGCTCCGCTGTGCAGATTTGCATACTGTACAAGACACTTGATTTTGTGCTGGATTATCAAAATCCCATATCTGAAAACATTATCACTTTTGCATGGAAAGAAATAAATTAAGTAGTACACATTCTTAAGGTGAAATAATGAATATCTCTGTAGAGAATAGCCTTAATAGAGCTACTCCTAGCAATTGTTGCTTGTACAAATCAGAACCGACGAGGTGGAAAAACAATGCAAAGCTTTTCTGAATTTGTGTGATAGTATTTCATGCAATTTTCATCAGAAGTTCTCATAGCAGTTCCAATAGATGCCATGGAGCTCTTTTTTTTTTCAGCTGTTAACAAGTCATTAATTTTACAAGCATTTTTTGATTCAGCCATGTTTTTTCAGCCATGCCAGCCTTTTGGCATTATATTTCCCATAAAATAGTAATGCATTAATAATATGGATATATGAAATCCTCCTTTTTTCTTGACAGTTTAGTAAAATTATACCGTGCTTTAGCTCATAAAATTCACAGTTTGCACCTTGTATGTTCTTTTAGTTTTAGGAGTTAGACAACAGAAGAAAATATTAACCACTATGATGCATATTTAGAAATGAACATTAAATTGTAATGTTATCTTGACAATTACACTGATCATGCAGTCAGGAAACAAAATAGTCTCCATAAATTGTCACAGAAATCTCAAACTAGAATCCAACCAGTGAGACAAATGATAAATTAAAAAGAGGAATTTGGAATTTCCTAATGAATAGTTCCTAAAGTTAAGTAGTCAGAAATCACAGGATGCTGTGTATTGTTGTTCCAGCTTTACAAATTTCTGCCAAATGAGAAGCTGGGGTAGAAAGACTAAGGGACTAAAAAAGGCTGTTTTAGCCCTAGTATTTTCTCTTTGAAGAAAATAGTCTGTGTATCAAAGAGCATGTTGAGGTAATCTCTATTAAGCAGTTTATATTAGATAGAAAAAAACATACATAATTCGTTGCAGGCATATAATGCTTTGCAAGAAGACAGACCAAAAATTACTTTGCAAAGGAAGGAATTGTGCATGGAGAGATAACAAGGTGATTCTGAAGGAATTTCACAAAAATAAAATTTATCAGTGTGAAATATTTAGCAAAAACAAGGTGGTTACAAAAAAAAAAAAAAAGTAAAGGCATAATGGAAAACAATGATTTAGAAAATTAGAAAAATGAATAGCAGTTGAATCTTTTGTCAAACTTGGTCTTGAAGCTAATGAGCAGCGCTAGGAAAATAAGAGAGATGTTCCAGCCCTTCCAGAGAGATCTGTGGAAGGCAAGCAAGGCTCACCGGGGGGTTTCTCACTTTTGCACTAGCCTTTCTTGTGTTCCCTGAAAATGAATCTGGTTCAGCTAGCGATGGCAGGGGGTAAAGATGTTTGCTACATATTTCAGTGCCTAGCACAGTGGGGTAGTGGGGCCAAGCAGGTTGTCTGAACTTAGTTGTTTCAGTAAAAAAATAGTAAAGACTGCAATGTTTTATTTGGAGTGCTCAGAACTAGCTAAGAAACCTGTGACTACCAAGTAACGTGTCCCTTGGCGTCACCTAATCACTAATATGGCTCCATTGTGCTAGGTGCTCTACTTTAACCACATATGTTTCATTTGTATATTCAAAATATGTAAAGATGGAGGAAAATGACAAGCTAGTCTCAGTAGCTCTAATGTCATAACTCAGTATTTTAGTAAATTGCAGGAGCAAAAGTAAGTGTTTTTTTATCTTTGAAAGGTGGGGAGTAAGTCATTTTAATAAGAACATTCATTTCCTCCATCACCTTTGGTTCCCCTTGCATAGAACTGGGGTCTGGGGCGCAGTTGTGGCTGAAAGACTCGTTGATACAGGTGTTTTAAAGTAAGGCAGAAATTCAGTGCTTGTTTCTTTCATTTCTACTTTACAAGAGAAAGTTTTTTTTTTCTTTCTTTTTTTTAAGCTTCCTATCACAATGTCTCCTTGGATGGCTCCAGTCTATTATGTCCTTTGCTTTAACAGTCAATCTCAGCCTTGAACAGTTTGTTTGTTCCCCATCATTGAAGCTTATACAAGTGTTGAACTTGAACTGAAGTGGATATACTTTCTTCCACTGCAGCAATCTTCTGTTATACTCATTGCTCTTTAAAAAATGTAAACACACCTTGCTGCATGGAAACCTTCACCTGAGTGATTCTTCTGTACAATAAGCAATGAAAGTGTGGTATACTTGAAATAATGGTATTTAGAGACCGAAATATTAGCTGCTGTGAAGGCGTCCAATGGCAGGAGAATGCCCTAGTTAACCGGGATGCTGGGAGAAGGAAGAAGACTCGAGGGGCACTGGGAGCGTTAGGGGAACATTCACACTACTGCGCCTGCCTTAGGGTGTAAATAGCAAATGCTGTATTTAGTAGATACAGGAAAATGAGCTCCTGAGTTGTACATGATACAAAGTGTTCAGCTGCTGAGCTGCCTTACCATTTTCTGGGGTAAAATTTGGGGGTTGTTTTTATTTTTTTTTGTTAGACTTCATGGGATTTCTGATTTAAAGTATATCAGATTTTTTTTCATTTTGGATTGGAAAGACTTTCCAAAAGGCCAAAGTAGCTGCAGTTTAGAGTGGGTCTGTCAAATTGAATTGATCAGACTTCAGTTAGGAAGCTAAAAATACCTAGAATACCCCAGCCTGCTAAAACTGCGGATTTTCAAATGATCAGTGTAATACTGAGTGGAAGAAAAGACCCATAATCTAAGAATAGTGAGAGGGCACTTAGCTTGGGCAAAAAAAAGAGATTTGTGGTGATTAGGCGATAGAGGGAAGAAGGGGGTGGCATGATGGTAAACAGGAAAATAATTCTATAAATGGCAGCTTAATGTTTTGTATTCATTCTTGCGTCTCCAGCAGGTCGAGGGAGGTGATTCTACCCCTCTACTCAGCCCTGGTGAGGCCACATCTGGAGCACTGTGTCCAGTTCTGGGCCCCCCAGTACAAGAGGGATGTGGAGCTGCTGGAGAGAGTCCAGCGCAGGGCCACGAGGATGGTCAGGGGCCTGGAACATCTGCCCTATGAGGAAAGGCTGAGGGAGCTGGGCCTGTTCAGCCTGGAGAAGAGAAGGCTGAGAGGGGATCTAATTAGTGTCTATAAGTACCTCAAGGGAGGCAGTGAGGAGGATGGGGCCGGCCTCTTTTCAGTAGTGGCCAGTGGCAGAACAAGAGGAAATGGCCACAAACTGAAACACCAAAAGTTCCACAGGAACTTAAGGAAAAATTTTTTGACAGTGAGGGTGACAGAGCACTGGAACAGGCTGCCCAGAGAGGTTGTGGAGTCTCCTTCTCTGGAGATCTTCAAGACCCGCTTGGATGCAGCCCTGTGCCACGTGCTCTAGGTGGCCCTGCGTGTGCAGGGGGGTTGGACTAGATGACCTCTAGAGGTCCCTTCCAACCTTAGGCATTCTATGATTCTATGATTCTATGATTCTCTAACAGTGCCTTCCATACCTAATTTGTGGCATTTACAAGTCATTGTTTTCATGATATGCTCTTGCTGCTTTGTATTTAGAGTGATGGCACCAAGTGGAAAATGACTTTGTGCCTCTTTTATATTTTTGCCTTCTTTGTTAGCAGAGGCTGATTCAGTTTTTGGTGGTCGGAAGGAGGTGAAGAGCAAGTGCTTGTCCTTGCAACCTGCTCTGGGAGATGGCAGCAGCTGAGCTTAGCAGGCCACAGGCCTCCTAGAAGGTTTTCATAATCACTAAGAATCGGAGAAGTCAGAATAGAGTCTAAGAACTGAGTAGAAAGGACCAGAGCATTTATTTTAATTGCCTCACGTGACTAAAACACTGGCCAAATCTCCAGCTGGTATAAACACTTCTCTCTGGGTCTGTTAAAGCAGCTAAGGATGTGTTTTTTTCCTTTGGGATATCTTATATACAATCTCAAAAGAAAAAAAAATAGTCGACTAGATTCAAACGTGTTTAGAAGAATTGGAGTTTGATACCCACTTCAATGGGATCCCCTGAAAATCTTCAGGTGGATAATAATCATCTTCACATCAGCAGTGCTTTTTATTCTGTTTTATTCCAGACATTTTTACCACCTTGCATATTACAAATTGTTCACTTTTGGTCACAAAACCTAAAATGCTAAATGGCAATGCTCAGCACTTTCAAATGCTTTGAAATAAATTGTTGGGGGAGAAAAAAATAGTAGTTTTAATCATATTGTCATATCTAGAATAAACTAATGTATCAAGTTGAGATTTTCCTTCAAGTTTTATGACTTAATTACTGGTGTATCAAGTCTACAACAGAAATAATAGCTCTGTAGCAACAATGTTTTTAAAAGTTTTTTAGTGCTGTTTGCCTTAAGATAAAATGAGCAATTACTAGTTCATTAAAAACTGACAAATAGCCGATTACTAGGAAGACATTGTCAAGTTATTTCAGTGAAGTAAAATCAATTTTTCACTGTTAGGCTTTATTAAAGTAATTCCAACTTTGTTCTTATATCAAGCTTAGTTGGAGTTTAGGAAAAATAAGCCCCCAAAAATTAACTGTACTACTACAGTGTACAGCATTTTCAAGCTAAGTAGGTAATAACTAACATTAGTTTGAATATAGAATGTAAAACATTGAATACCAGGTTTTTTAAAAAAATCTCCACATTTTAGAGACCAAAATGTGAGGTGGAATTTTGGAAGACCTACCTTCATGAGTAGATACATCAATGAGAGCTTTCAAATTCCGAATTTTCAAAAGCTTGATGTGAGGTTAAGTGGGGTGCTTTAATCTGGAACCAAATAGAGAGTGGGAATGAGCTACCACTACTGATTAACGCAGCGTCAGTGATTTCAGCCCAGATTTGCAGAAGTGATTCTACTTCCCACTTCAATGCCACAGGACCTCTACTTCTATGATGAAAATCATGCAACTCCAGAATTCAGTAGACAGCTCTTCATATAAAATTTTCAGCAATTATCACAAGTGTAAGATACTAAAAATTGTATATAAAATAATTCCTAGCTAACTTATTTTAAGTCTGAGGTACAATCTGCAGCCCTTCTGGTGGAAACTTATGCTTTGCATCTTGAAGTGTGAGACACAGCATCTAAATATATTGTGGTTTTAGCAACCAGTTTGCCACTGCTAAGATTTTTCAATCAATATGTTGTTTTATTACATTACATGTCAATTAATGTAATTAGTATAATGCATAATGTCATGCATAGCCATTGACTAATTTGACAATTTTGAGATTATATGTTTGAGTATGTATGGAAAAGTGATTGTAATTTCTTTCTCCCCTACCCAGTGGGACACTGATGCGTTTGCTTATCATAACATATTCTTTATCATTTGCTTTTGTTTTAGTTTTACACAGCACAACTTCCAATGCATCCACCAGGTCTTCTGTAATGTAATATACATCATTGCTAGGAAACTTTCTCTTTGAAATAATTATATCCATGGATAATTGTTTGTTTTCAGAGATTGTATCATGTCTCCTCACCCCCAATCTAATTTTATTTTGATGGACTAGAATATCAGCCGTGCTGTTCTCATGCCTAAGTTAATGTATTCATTAGTTATAATTGCTTCCAGTGTGTCCTCACCAATCTTAGTCTTCTGGTTACTTAATGATTTTGATTGGATGTTCTACACTTTTATCTGGGTTAATTTACTATTCATAGTAGAATGATGGATTATTCATTTTGTTACCCAGATTACAACTGTAAATGGAGTTATACATCATCAATGAGAGCACCACAGAATCATTTAGCTTGAAAATGCCTTCTAGTTATCTTGAAGCTGCAAAGATGGTCTCCTAAAAACTTTGTAGCTGGCAATGCTTCCCGCCCAGAGAGGGCTGAATTCATTAGCCTTGCTGTGAATTGCAATATTATTCTGAAAATACTGCTTTAATGCACTTCTGCATTTGTTAGTGCACACCTGTCTGTACAAATGTTGAAGCTCAGTAAAATATAAAAGTAGAAATGAATGGCACTGGCTTGGAGCTGAGCAATCCCGAGTTCTACAAACCTGGGAAGACTGAGTCTCCTGGCATACAGGGAGCTCTGTTTTAAGCTGTTCTGTTGGCCCATATCACATTTTCACTGTCATTATAGAAAATATTTAAAAAACCTGTGGACTGCTTTAGCCTGTTGGGGTGTTGATGTCTAAAGTGAAACATCTATTATGAAAAGTATACATTAATTAAAAACGTTACACAATCGTAGTTAGGAAAATGTCTAGCAAAAAATGTTACACAATCGTAGTTAGGAAAATGTCTAGCAAAAAATGTTACACAATCGTAGTTAGGAAAATGTCTAGCAAGAAGATAATACTCAGTCCTTAAAACAGTGTTATTCCTTCATCTTTTCCCTTGTGAAAAACAACACCGTTCAGATATCTCAGTCATTTTGGCTGAAGGAATAATGGGGAATTTGAGTAACTAGTTCTAAAGATGGAGTTACTAAAACAGAAACTTAGGAAACTTTTTAAAATCAAGGAATCAGCACAAAAAAGGAAAAGATTTCTCTGTGCTCCTCTGTGCCGGTCAATATTTCCTACCTTCAAACTCTTGTACATGAAGTATTGATTATATGAATTTCCTCTAAAAACAAGGGCTAGAAGATGGGGAGAAAAAAAGAGCTCAGCTACTGTTACTGCAGTATCTAGCTTCAAAAATCATGGGACAAATGAGCTCTAAAGAAAGCCATTTTATAAATCTAATGAATCTTTCTCAGAGGAAAAAAAAAGTTTTAATTCTATGAGGCTCATCACCATCCTGTTCAAAAAAAAAGAAAAAAAAAGTATTGATTCTTCCAAATAATTGTCAAATCTTGGTAGGAAAAGTCTACAGAACACGAGTATTCTCATTTAATACATACAGAACCATTTCTCAGCTATTCTCTTCCCTCACTGTGTGACATGGGACATCAGATTAGAGTGTGTGAGTTCAAGCAAATATCTGCGCACTTGCACTTGCCTCGCACAATTGATGAATTTCTTCCAACTGTTATTCAGGAGATCAGATCAGATGGTCAGTGTTGTCCCTTTGCTCCTAAAACCAGTGGCAGTAGGAACTGACTGCATTCTGAGCAGATAACAGATAATTAATACTGAGCAGATATTCTAAAAAATAAAAAATACCCTCATTAAACCCTATTTTTACTGCCCTCTTTCATGCTTGCAAGAGTTTGCACACTTAATTTATTCTCCAAAGCTATCAATTTCCTTCAAAGACGTATTTCTTTAATTAAAATAGTTATTAGGGCTGTCATCAGTGCTGTGTCATGTTTAAGCTTCTCCTGGGCAGCAGACAGAGCTGAGCATTCGCTGCAAGTCTGGCTGTTGTCAGCTCGGTATTTGAAATCCTGTACATGCCAGGACCATTTCAGGCAGAGCCTAGGGAGCAGGATGCAGCAAGGAGGTCTTTCATTGCCACGCTTCCCATGGAGCGCCCTGGCTTTACCTGACAGTTCATGAAGGGAAACAACAATCTGATAAATGTGCCGAGACAGCAGAGGAGGCTACGGGGGAAAGCGGCATCAGAGGCAAGGAAGTCCCAGAATGTTCAGGTCTTCTGCTCTGATCCGATGTGAGCTCTAGCTATTTAAATAAAGAAATAATCTTATTAGTAACAAGATAATTTGCTTAATGTTCTTACCAAGGTTCAGGGTTTTCAGGTCTGATTCTCCTTTCATTTGTGATGTAAAATAGGAGTAAATTGGGAGTGACACTGGTAGCCAGAAGTAAAGTAGGCTCTACTAAGCACGGCTGGCATTTTGTTCTGTCCGAACCCAGCAGTTAAATATTTGCTATTGAGAACTCTATCAGGTTCAACACAATTTATAAAAATCTATAAAACAGAAGAATTTGACCAGGCACGAAGGGGCAGCAAAAAAGTACTGTAACAATGCTGTTTCTTCATGTGCAGAAAGAGGGTGCAGAAAACTTTTGATGAAAAATCTCCAGCCAGCTAATAATTTAATCAAAATCAATGAAGAGTATAAAAGCGAGAAAAAGTCAGAAACAAAATACACAAGAACACTATTAAATCCTGAAATGAATCCTGGAAAACCAGAGGGGTTTGATGCCAGTTGTCATTAGCCTGAAGGACAGAACATGTCAAAAGAAAGGGAGTGTTGTGCAAGAAGCAGCAGCATGAGAAGCTGCGTGAGATTTCTCAAACCTGACTTGATATATATGGAAGGTGAGAGACAGACTTATCTTTGAATACCTTTGTTATCCATTTGTTTGTTTTTCTACTTCTAGTTCTCCAAAAAAAGGCAAATAATATTTTGGGCAGTCAGATCCTGTTACCCTATGCTGAACAGTATTCTTCACAGTTTTAGGAGATGAGCTAGCTTTAAAAAAGAAGGGAAAAAAATAAAGTTAGAGACATGGAAGGGGATGCTGCTGCCCTGAAGGAAGCAATATAACAACTGCCCCTGTAATTGTGTGTGCTTTGGTTTCAGTGCTCCCCGGGAAAGTATCCGTCTTGTTTCTAGGGGCCCCCTGCTTGGAAAATCCCTGCCTTGACAGAGTGTAATAGGCAAGAGATGAGGAAAAAAGCATGTGCAGAACTCCCGGCAAATCCCGTCTGTGGCCTTTGCTTCCCAACCGTGGGAGTTTGTCCAAGCGCAGGGGAAGATCTCTGCTCGCTCGGTGGCTGCTCGCGAGGCAGGACTGTGTATGGGGAAGCTCTGCCCGCGTGCGGATCAGTGCTGCCAGCCAACCTGGCGCTGCTTTTTGGCATGTGGCTCATCTTTAGCCTGTGGCCTCAGGGCAGGTGGATTTGCATTCAGAACAGCAGAAGGCACTAACTGATCGATGGTTTTGGACATAATTTTAAATGGATATCAAACAAACCAGTCTGGTGGATCTTGCTGTCCTGTTCTTATGCAAAAATACATACATAAAAAGTTCTGAAATATATCAGCTTTTAGCTTTAGCAGTTTATCATTTTCTTTCTGAGATTAATCAAATTTATAGGAGCTAGACCAGTGTTTAGGAGATGCTCCCAGTTCTCTCCTGGACATCTTCCATGTATGTTTTTGTCCTGTTATTTGGTGTTACTGTGAGTTTGCGCATCTTAGATCAAACACATTTTTTTCGTTGAGTGCATTACATGCGTATGAATCTTCAGGATGAGAGCAGATGCTTTGAGTCCTGTTAGTATAGTAGTTACATTTTAGTAATCTCACCAAGTCTAGTTTGGCTAAGACCATTAAAAAGGGAAAAAACATTCTAAAGCAAAAATTACTAAGATTTGGTGACCTTAAAAAAAAAAAAGGCAGGAAAAAAGAACAGCAAGAACAGTACTTCATTAACTGATGAGGAAATAAACAGTAGTAATAAAACGTGACCTTTAAAGAGCAGCTCATGACAATCTTTTTAAAACATTTAATTTGGAAACATTTCTGCTCTAAGTGTATGTCAAGGATATACTTTCCGTAGACTTTCTGATCATTTAGTATTACTAGAGGTCTGACACAATGGAATTTGTTTTTTGTGCTGTGTGGTCCCTGAGACTCAACTGCTTTACAGACTCCGTGAAAACACAGACTGAGGTTACAATTCAGAAACAAATCTTACTAATGAGACTTTGATACATGAGATAGTGGTATTCTTATTTCTTTGAATGGCAACTTAATTGATGTGATTATTTAGCTCATGAAATATGCAGTGCTTTTCATTTTAGTTTGATCCGTAGCATTTTTTCTTAGATTGTAAGTAGTCCCATTAACAGATATGTCATAAGAGTGTCAAATCAGACCCAGAATGTCTAATAATTTTTCATGTTGCCTTTTCCTCTAATTGGATTATCTTATTAATAACAAAAATAATATAAAGCAGCTTTATAGTATTGTTTAGCCATAGTTCTTAACTCAAATGCAGGTCTTAAAAAATGGCAATCATTTTCAAAGGTTCTAGTGCTTACAATTCCAATTGCAGTGGTTGCAGTGTGGCTCTATGGGTGTAAATAATGCAAGAGTATTACAAAACATTTCTGAGTATTGCTGATTTAATGTGGGGATAAATTATTGTATATTAAATCTGGCCTGCATATGAGAAATATGGCACAAGGAAATACTGAAATGGGACCAGCTTTTATGTAAACCTAATTCATCAGAAAGAATACAAAAAACGTGTTATAGAAGCAGTATATTTTTTCAAGTAATTTTTTCATCTTTTCCTTGGCATTCAGCTGTAGAGTAACATAGAGTAAAAGTATTTTTTCCTATGAACATTAATTTTCCTATTTTTAAACCCACCATATGTTTTATATTTAAAGACATAGAGGAAGTGAGAAATTGTCTACTCTTCAGATGTTCGACTGCACCATCAAAAACTTAAGCATGTTCCTTTAATTTTTAATATAAAACACAGTAAAATGCTATAGAATCCATTCACTCTTACACTTCTGTATTGTGAATAAACATTAACAAATATTGCCTGATTTACATTGGTACCACTTGCATTAGCTTATATTCTTGCTCATACCAGGTATTGCCTGTGTCCATTGCTTTGCTTCCAGTATTTTTCTCCGGACTCAAGGTGAGAGCCAGCAGTGAGCTGGCAGGCAGTGCTTGTCCATCGGAACTCAGGGCACACCAAAACCTTCAGCAATAATTTAAAGGCCTCCAAAGGTGCAGCCACCTGTGTTCCTGTTCCATCTCCTTGTTCACGCAGAAACCACTGGCTCTCAAAACTACGTGACCCACATCTGAAATAGACAGGTCTATCCCCTGTTTTGCATCTAAGTAGAAAATATTTTTGTATGTGAAGTTTAATTCAATGCCAAGCTCAGCCAGAATAAGGTTATTACTATCTCACAGGTCCCCTGTCTCCACTCAATTTGCTGTTTTCATGCTGGAAGGGGATCCAAGAACTCCTTATCTCCTCGGATGTTACTTTTTTTTTCTTTTTTTCCCCCAGAAAAAAACCCTTATGTGGCCGGTACAAAGAGAATAGTTTATGCTTCTCTGAGTGAATGCCAAGAAAAAAGAACCAAAAAAAAAACCAAACACAAAGACAAAATACTTCTTGAATTTACTACTTTAATTTTCTGACAGTCTGTCACATGGAAGCATGAAAATCCTCAATGTTCAGTCTGTGTATTTTCTTTAAAACTGTTTGGAAATCTAAATATGCAGTGGTCTTTGAAGAGACTGTAATCTGGGTTGAAAGCGTAAGAGAAGGCATTTTTGAAACTCGTTTTTTTCCGCCTTTTGTTTTCTCTTCAAAATAAAATGGGACAACTCAACACAGTGCTGTTCTCACAAATGCAACTGAACATCTGCCACAAATTTCATGCTGGCTTCTGCAGAACTTTCCCACAATAATGTCTATTGCCTTTTCCTTATGAGGAGGTTACCTCAAGTTTTGTTTCATTTCTCCTCTTCCCCCTCCTAGCTTACTCCCTACTTTTGTCTTTTGCACATCATAACTTTTTCATATATTTTCATATATACAGTTGTGTGGTACAGTTATGCTTTGTAGTTAGTTAATGATATATACAAAATAATATAAATAGTCAAGTAGAAAGCATATTCATAGCAATTTTTATGCAAAGAAAATATTTTAAGTGCAATATGTGTTATTTACAAAGCGGAAAAAAAAATGTCATTCATTAATACATTCCCCAAAAGACGCTGGAAATCTACTTCCTGGAATAGAGTTGCAGGAAGGGAATTTAGAGATCTAGAGCAAGCCTGCCACAGATATAAGGTGCAAGTATTAAAGTACTCTGCTGCTTCTGTGTTTAATCAAAACACATTAATTTAAAATATGCACATCAATCCTGGTCACTTCGTGTTGTATATATATATGCGCTGGTAGAATAAATATAGCTCTAGTATTGTTTAATAAAAGAATAACAAAATGATTCCTGACATAATCGCCTTTAAGCTTACCCCTGACCTCATATATTTTAATTATGTATAAGAGCTAGCAGATCTCCTGTGCAACAAGGAGGCCTTCATTACCTGTAATTCCTATTTTATAACTTTTTTGTTTGATCTGTTCCAGGATTCATTCTGAAGAAATTCAACAGAATAAATTATCATTCTCCCCAACCATTTGACTGTAGCTTTGAATATGTAATGTATCCACCCATGTATATTATTTATGAAAGATTGATTATTCTTTCATCTCAATATCCCTTTTATGCCAAGCGAATTTCACATTTAACGCTTTCCTCTCTAGACATAAAAATTAGCAGTCCAAAGCTGTGCCTGCATCCCCTATGGATATGGATGTGGTTCCACCACTAGCTGGAACTGTTCTGAGTATGAAGGTGGGAGCTGTAGAGGTGCTTGTGCCTCCCTGTAAGCTATCGAGGATAACTCAGTGCTGACAAGGTGAGTAAATGAATGGACTTGTCCTAATCCCTGCCCACATTGATGGAGCATGAACTCTTAAAACCAGCTCAACACAGAATTTTAAATTAAAACTTTTGACTGTGATTTACCGCTTTGCTGCTCTAGTTTTATGCCAGTAGGTAGTACGGGGTGAAAGCGGTATTTCAAGGAAAATGTAAATAAATATGATCTGAAGGTCTTTGTTTGGCACTGAGTTGGCAAATTTTCAGTAAGTAGAGTGAAAATAAATGAATTGGGGAGACTACAGAGTTGGGAGAATTCTGTACTTACTCTTGCCTACAAGAACCTGGAAGAGCTGTGTTTCTCCAAGAAACACGGCTTTATTGCTGTTTACATTGTCAGATATAATTTGACAGATATGATGGTAGATGGAGTAGGATGGTGTCCCTCACCGAAGGGGTGAGAAGTTGTTTGGTGAATGCTATGTCTTTAGACTCTTCTCACAATGGTCTCAGAGGAAAGCACAAATTAGATTCACTTTCTACTTGTTCAGCTTCTCAGACACACACATTTCTCAGCAGTTGAGCTCAGAAATAATTTGTGTTCCCTCCTTAAAAAGCAGAGTGTACCAGCTACTGATTATGCATAGGCAATGGAAACTTGCCATGGTTGAAAATTTCTGGAGAACTCTTCAGCTATAAATTAAATGGATTCTATCAACCAAAAAAGCAACTGCATTGTGACTGCAAACTTCTCAGCGTGCTCTCTGCCTGCCCCCAGCCCTTGTCTCGCTTGGATTCCACTTCAGCTATTATTTTTAATCTAGAGGTTGTTCTTACCTACAGGCCAACTTACTAGGAGTGAACTATGCTAAACAGGAAAAATGTGCTATTGCGTGGCTCATCTAAAGCCCCATCGTGTCAACTACAGTTCTCTGTTAGGGTTGTTTCTTAGAGGCAGATGTTTTCCACTGGTTAGGTAGCAGTTTTTCCAGACCCCAATAAGAAGGAATTCCTGTCTGAATCTTTACCTATAATATGAAGTTTAATCAGAATATTCACAGATAGGAGCAGAACAGAAGATACGACATAGTACTGATGTTATGATACCTCATCCATACTACACTTAAGCCGTTCAGTGGGTTTCCTATCAGAGCAAGTGCTGGTATGAAAGCACCAAGTGGTGGTAGCCAGCACCTACCCAGTGCACGCAGAGCATTTTTAGATTATCTTGGATTTTTGCTTATGGTTCAGAAACAAAATTTCACCTCTAAGCTCTTAAGGCTGTGGAAAAGTGGAAAATGGCTGGCAAAGGAATAGTTAATGGTGCAATTGAACCGTTAATCTCAAAGATCAGCACCGCTGATTTTTTTTGAAAATACATCCATTCTTCCTGTCAGATTTTCCTTCGGAGATTTTTTGCCAAGGGATAGGCTGTGTAAAACATGCAGTTGCTTTAATTTTTGATGGCTTTTGTGATGGTCAGCTAGCCTTGCTCTCTTATTATCTTTCCTCCCAGTAAAATGTTAATTGTTTGTACATACTACATGCATAAGGCTGCTGTTTGAAAGGATTTTTGTTGTTGTTGTTTTAATTAACACAATATGAAAATCTGGAAAAAAAAATAATTTCAATGAAAGATGGGTTTCTTAAATATTTGTTTTAAAATATGAATTGCATAAATGTCATGAGCAAATATTATGAAAATGGTGAATCAAAGCAATGATTTAAAGAGATGGAAACAAATTTTTTTTTCATTTTATGGTTTGTGTTTTTTGGAGTCGAAATCTATGCAAAGTATTTCTTGACAGAAATCTGAAATGATACTGCAGTTTTTGGTTAAGATGATTCAAAAAGTTTCACCTAAGCTTGTCTTGACGGTTTATGACAGAAGCAAGTTGTCAGGTTGTCCAGTGAGGTTATCTTTTGAAATGTGTCGCCTAAGTAATAAGCACAGTTAGAAATTATCCAGTCATCACCCTGTCAGAGACAGCATGATTCCCATTGGCATTTTGGAAGATGACACATGCAAATCAAAGCCCTGATTCTATAAAGATATCAAAGTTTCCAGTTTGCACTTGAAAAGTAACCACATTGACTTCCACGGGGCACTTAATAGAGAAAAACTCTGCAAGACTTTTAAAGAATATCTGTCTAGTGCAGTCTAGTCTAGTTGGGACAAAGTTCACCCTGGTAAAAACTCTTTCTTTATCTCAGTTCCTGCCAGTGCTAATGTCCATCGTCTTGTCACTGACAAGAGAGATGGGAAAGCAGTACAGCTTGGCAGTCAAGTAATCCAGAATAATAGGTTTTCTTTCCAAGCCTGCCACATATTGTTTGGTTGATCGTCATAAGGGATGTCAGTCTTCTATGTCTCAGTTTCTTCATCTGTTAAATTCCTCAAACACCTCCTTGACAAAACCGTGGAAAGCAGCAGCAACAGAGACACCAAGAATTCCCAGTCTTTCATAGGTTTGGAACATTACAGATGATCAGGAACTCTTTTAATATTTATAACACCTGTCAACTAGAGGTACACAGAAGTATTATTTTGCAAGAGTTTGCATTTTCCTTTCTGTATTTAAATTACCTGGTCAACATATTTCCAGAAACAATATTATTTTGAATGTAAAATACAGTTTGTATTGTTTTTATAGTAAAAAGCTTTCATTGCTTTTCATTTTTTCAGTTTGCCCCGATGTTTCGATTGTTCCATTAGTCTAGAAAATTTTCTCTCATTTTCCCTTTGCTTGTTTTGCTTTCTCTTTTCTTGTGGAGGCGGGAAGAGGGAGGACGAAGAGGGATTGTGGTTTAAGATTTCCAGCCATTTGAAATTGTTACAACTTTTCCAGGCACCAAAATATTCTTCTTTCTTGTGCTCCATGCATTACAATTCCGCACTCCCATGAAGCAGCATCTCTATGCAATCTGTAGTATAGACCAAAGGAAAACAACCCCTTCATTAGCAAAATTTCTGCATCACTCAACCTGATTCCCCAGAGCTAAACTTAGCTGTGCTGCCTTGTGGCTGGAGGCTCCGTTCCTCCCTCACCGACAAGTTGTGAATTGCTGTATTTGACATTGCTGGTCAGGGATCTTGTCTTCAGCAAATGCAGCGCGTGCTCAGACACAGTGGTTTGGCCGGCTCCAGTGTTTCCCATGTGCTTCCACAGCCCTGCTCCTGCGCACAGGGTGATGTGCCAGTTCCAGTAGGGCAGAGGGGCCAAGCAAAGGTTAGTTCGGATAGGGAGACTCCCCTATGCTGTGAAACTCCTCTCATGCGAGAGTGCACTCTGCTTTCCCAGTTGCTCTTGCTTGTTTTTTCTGTGAAAGTTCTCTTTTTTATCCCCAAGGCCGCTCTCTCAAGCCCTCAGAATGCAAGGATGCCCTAGACATGAATCTCCTTCCATCAGACCCCCGCACTGAGCTGGAGATGCTGTCGAATTTGGCTCCAGTGCTGGGTTTCATTTGTTTCAAGCACTAACCACAGACCACTGTTGATAATGCCACATCCTGTTAATTCCTTGTATCTTACTACTTCTCTTGCTGCGTGGTCGTCCTATTTCTTAGATAAATATTGCACTATCATGCATTTAGTTATTCAAAGAGTAAAATGTTGTGCTTTATAGTTATATTGACATCACTCTTCTGAAATCCTGAAGCCTTTCTAATTGATCCTAAAGCTCTTAAGGTCAAAAGTTCCCTTTTTTCAAAAGAAATTTTAATAATTCAGCTATTACTCTACACATTTCTTTTTGACCTTTTTACTGCCTATTTCAAGGAAAAATAAGCTAACAATGAGCAAAATACATTTGTAGTCCTAGGCTCCTCTCTCCCTTCTTTCCAGCAACTTCCTATCCTCTCCATCCTTTTGGCAAAACTTAATGAATTTGTCATTTTTTATCCACTTTCCCAAAAGTTTGTCAGCATGTTATTATATTAGGTAGCGATGCACAGAGGGGATTTTGGATTTCCATGCAAATGCGTTGTGAAGTTGTGCTGAGAGTTTCCTGGCATTGCTCTAGCAGAGGTGCAGCCTTCCGCAGTGTTTTCACTGTTTCAGCCACACTCAAAAACCAGTGCAGGTGAAGTAATTTCTAACAACGAAGGACTGATCTAAACAAATTGTTATAAATCCAAACTGTAGCATTTATAACAGTATCAGTGGACTATATCAAAACTAACCTATATAACAATAGATTGTGAAAGGAGAGAAGGCAGCTGTTCGGGATCAGTTTACAGTGTCTCTGTCTCCCACTGTCTCCAAGCGATGCTCTCACTCTCATTCTGCCTCCAAAATCTTTTAATTTCATCCTTCAACAAAGATATTTGTAGGAGACTACCTTTTATTTATCCTCTGCATTCAGAATGAGTAAGGAGTGCATAAATATTAGTTATAGAATAGCATGCCTGAAGAGAGCAGCATTAGAAGTTCTCAGGACCAAAGTAAACCTGTAGTTTCATTACTCAGGTATCTTCACAAGGACATTCCTGGGAATTTCTATTTGTGTGCGGGGAGAGATCAGCTTTTCAGTTACTGATGGACAAAGCTCCCTGTGCCAGGGAGGAGTAGCTGTTCTCCGAGATAACCAGGTGTACTTCAGGAGTCAGCAGAGATGATGAGCCGGGGCTGGGAACAGGCTCCAGTCGCTTCCCAGTGCTCCGCTCTGCAGGGCAAGCTAGAACAAGAAACTTCATCTCAGGAATACTGATGTGCTCAGTCCTTATGTATCATGGGATTAACTAATCAACCTGTAACAAAACAACATTTTAACAGACTGGCTTTAATACCCAAATTGCGGAGTGCAGCATGGGTGTATTATGGGTGTTTTGGGATGCGAAAGGCAGTAGCTGTCCAACCATGACTGATTCTGCAAGTGTGAACAGATGTTGGCTCTGAGCTAGGTGGGCAATTAGAGCACTGAGTAGCTGAAGTTGTTGAGATGCATCCAAAATCTCTAGTAAATCTCTAGCCCCTATATATTTTTCATCTGTGATCTTTCCCACACAGTGTCCTTTACACCATGGTTTTGAGAGCTCATCCTGTCTTTCTGAAGCATTGGGAGATCTTTGAAGGAGAAAAAGCCTATTATTCTTTATTTGATTATAATTTATTAAAATTTACAGCCCAAAGCATCTATATCTGAAACTAGTGTGGGTACTAGAGATACCAAATGACTATCAGTGCATTAAATCTGCACTGTCATTACCTTCTTCTAATGAGATTTATGCTATATATGTGAATCAAAAAGTCAAATAAAGCATTTCATTTTCATCAAAACATGATTCTGCTGTCTGACATTAATACAAGGTCAAATAAACATCGCATGGGAAGGAAATAAATCCAAATTTGAAGTCTGAAAGGGCAGTCATATTTCTTGAATGTTCTGAATGTCAGGTTTTTGATAGAAAACTAATACAATAGCAAGGAGTGTGTACATATGCCAGCTCGAGTTGTCTTTTGTATTCATATCAAAGTTTAATTTCTTTGAATCCTTTGTGTTTCCCATTCAGCAGTATCTTCTGGCATTTGTAATGTTTCTCTTAAACTGCAGCAAATGAAAGACTTTGAAAGGTCAAGCTTTCTTTACCATTTAAAGTAAAATAAAACTAAGTTAATGGATATGATTTAATAAAACAGAAAATGATGTTTCACATGTATGTGTTGTTAAAGATGAACTTCTAGAGTTTTTTTTTTAGTTCTTCATTTGGCAAAATATTATACTGAGTGTCTGCCAGAACAAGTTTGGTGTTTTGTGGGTTTTGTTTTGGTTTGATTTTTTGTTTGTTTGGTTTTTAATCTGGCCTCCACTCTGCCTTGTGACAATAATGGTAAGGTTGTCATTTTGAGGCAACCATATTAATACAGGCATCTTGTAATCTATACTGGAAAATGAAATCAGATGTCACAAATGAGAGTGGTAAATTAATATTTAATTCAATAGCTGTGATTAGGCAATATTCTCGCACTTAGTAATTTTAGACTTTTGGTTTTATTTAATATGTATGATAAAAGTAGCAAGTAAACACAAAGTTCAGTCCAAGCTTTCCCCAAAAGACTGTGTTTTAGAATTTTCTCCAGAGTGTCCCCAGTTATTTCTGATCAAAAGGCAAGACTGCAACTCTGCCTTGCCAAACTGGGTCATAATACCCAGCAGATCTGTGTGGCATCCTCGTGCCTCCTTGCAGAATTGAACAACAGACGGCACCAGTGTGACTGCCGAGACATGGCAAAGGTACCTTGCGATGGCCTGGATTTGCTGTACCTCATCAAGGGTTTCTGAATGTGTAATGAAGAATCTCTTTTTCTTTTAATTGTTTACTTACAACTGAAAAGCTTAGTCTTATGCTACCCTTTTTCTGCATACAGAGTATCAATTTTCTTTGGAATAGTTCTAGTGGTCCCTAAATGAAATCATGTGCTCGTGGTTGTAAGTATCTGTTCTCAACTCACATAAAACAAAGGAGAAGTTATGAAGAGGGAAAAGAAATCAAAACTGTAGTTTAAACAGTTCAGAATCCAGTGCCCTGTTTGGAATGACTCTTGCCACTAAGAGGTTAGGCGTTATATGGGGCACTGCTATTTTCACTTCCAAGACTTCCAAGTTCACCCTAATCTAGTACATATTGGTTTATTTTCATGTTAAAATGCTCAGTTGGTAAATGATTTCATTTCTGGTAGTTTGGTACAAAAGAGGCAACTCATATCTTCAACTAATATTGTAACTCATCGGGCATTTGAAAGATATATATATATATATATCAATGTATTTTCTCCAAGTTATTTGAAAACATGGCAATAATAAGAATATTTTTATTGTGCCTACTAAAGAAATAAATTAAAAAGGTACTTTCTGAGATAGCGAATCCAGAAGATAAAAAGATCTAAAGCCCAGGAATATTTAAGTGCAAATTCTCACATGAGCCAGAGAAGCTCTGTTGCACAAGGGAATTATTGAAGTTGCCCTAAGCCCCAGAGCAGTCCTACAAGATGGTAGCTGAGGGCACAGACTGCGCAGTGAGAATCCCATGGCGCAGAGCAGATGCCCATCTTGCAGGTAGGATCTTATAATTATCGAAGTGTTGTGGGGGGAGAAGGCTAATTTTATGTTTTTTAGGTAGAGCACAGGTAGAGCCATCTCTGTTTTCAGCCAGCGTGATAGAAAGCCCTATCATTCATATATGAAGAAATTGCCTTTGAGATTTTTTTACTAATTAGACATTCAGTACTTTTAATTGTTTTCATTGTTCTGAAAGCAGAATAACAACCATGAGTGAAAAAAAGATCCTAGAAGTCCCTGGTTATTTCTTTAAATAAAGACTTAGATAGAAGGGATTTAATCTCATCCTCTTTCATTACTACCTGTGAAATGAGGTGAGAGTATATAATCCTCATACTTCTACCAGTGGCTCAGTCAGGACACTGTGCAAGAACCAATTGCTAGAGTAATTGAATTTCAGCAAAATTTATGAATTCCTCCTCAATAATGTCAAGTTTATTGAAATCTAAAAATAAAGAAACAGAATGCTATTCTGAATTATAACTTAAGAAAGAATTGTGATATATACAACCTAGGACACTGATATTAATAAAGAAAACATATACTGTACTTCACAGGAAATTAGTTTTCTAACAATTTGTGCTATTATGAAATGCTAATCCATGTAAACATTTGTAAGGAATATTTTCCCGAAATATATCTTCAGTGTATTATACAAGACATTAAATGAAGATCAGTGGTGATTTCTATAACATCATAATGGCAATGAACAAGAGAAACTGAGGGCAGAACACGAAAACATCTCTGTCACAGTATTGCTCGTCTGCGGGGGGCCATACATTTCAGTGGGCTGAAGTCTGCAAGGAATTTTAAAGAGCCAAAAGCAGTATACCATGGTTTACATACATTTATTATTTATTAATTATATTATAAGTATAGATGGGTGGATTTGCAGTGTTGGAAGAAGGAAGTAAAGAGATCTGAAAGGCTGTGATAATATGCAGGATCCACTCCTGGCATGGATTATTTTGAAGAGGGGAAGCATGAGTGTGGTAAATAGACTCTTATTTCTTTAAGTACTGATTTAAATCTTAAACATATTTCAGTCTTACATATAGTCTTACATATAATAAACACACCTTTAGTTATAATATTAAATGTAAACATACATAGAACCAGTATTGCTAACAAACTCTATATGTCACTATACAGTCCTTTTGGAAATGTAATCTTTTACAGGAATATATCTACAAAAATGCACATGTTTCTGTATAAAACACTATTTTATGAACACTGAACAGGAGAATTCTTCATTGGGGAGTGACTAGAGAGACTGGAATTCTTCAGTGGGGATGGAGCACTGCCTGGTGACCAGCAGGATAGATGGGGCATCTCTGCATGTTCCCTGCACACATTTCACTGTCCTCTCCCCTCCTCTCTTTCTCGTTCTTTTTCACTACTCTTTCTGCTTTCCTTTCATTATATCCTACTTCGCCATATCATATTTCCTGATTAAAGGCTAGAATTTGACAACTGTATCTCTTTGGTGGCTTTAAAAAAATTCATTTAATTGCAATATAATGTCAGGGTTTTAGCATTGCAGTGGGACTTCAAGCGGTTAAATTGTTTTTACCCTTAAAGCATTTGATGGAGTTCTTCCAGCACACACACAAAAAAATCCTAGTTCAGGAATAATAAAAAAAGAAAGACTGATAAAGAGAATGAGCAGAGTATGAAGAAGAAAAGCAGAAGAGAAAAGCACACATAGAACAAACGAAGAAAGAGACGAAGAAAAGGACATTGCTAACAAAGAGAAGCTGGGCTAGGGCTGAGACAAAACTGCAGTTTCTTTCACCAAGCAGACTGGTCAGTCTGCTGAATTGGTGAAGCAGGAGGGACCCTTGCTATCTTTCTCTGACTTCAGGTCTCCTCTTTTGTAAATCTTTGGTAATACAGAATATAAAGAGTCTTTACTCCTAGTCAGGGGCAGAAGCAACTGTTAGATGCTCTTTCCAGAGGTCATTGCTTTGCTTTGGACCATCATTTTCCCATAGGCTTCTTAATTTTAAATCATCACAGAATTGAACTGTATTCTCATAATATATGCTTGCCAGCTTCTTTTGCAGTTTAATCATACTAACAGGTAATATTTTAAAGATGATTCCAACTGGAAATTAATGTGGAAGTTCACAGCTCAGGTGATGGTTGGGTTTCAGTCTTCCTGGCTGTACACGCAGCAAGACAGAAGTGCAGTGATTTATACAATGAATTCCATCTATACAACTAGGGAGGCTATAAAATATGCTTTTTTATTAAAATGAAAGCTTAGGTTTTTGGGGAACATCACAAAATCTGACAGCTTGTAAGTAAATCTGTGAAATCCACACAGTACTTTTGTTTTTGTTTTTCTCCATACATTTGCTTTAGTCACAAACTGCAGTCCTTTTTGGATGGAAAGGTGGTATCACAAATCTGAATTTTAACATATATCCTACAAAAACAGCAATACTGATAATCTGGTAAAGCAACCAGTGAGAATAGATAGCAGGAAACAGATTTTTTTTAAAAAAGTAGATAAGTGCGAAAATGAGAAAATTAGAAAACATGCATCATTCTGTAGTAATCAATGCATTCCTTGCAGTAGGGCTCAATGAGAAACTGGATCATTATTATCTCATCTGATTGACCACCTATACTGCTATACTCTTAACAATTATCTGTGCAATAATTGACCTTTTTCAATAGAACAACCTGAGCTATCTGTCATGCCAATAAAATGCAGCCTGATGTCAAGTCTGATTTTGTTTCTAGTTTGCTATCTTAAGTTTAGGCAGTAAATGCACTTACGTTAGAAGTTAATTACAAGAACTTGATAGATATGGCCAGGCCTGTCTTTAAAGGTGGTTTCTTGTATTAAGGGATATGAGGCAGTTTGCAGCCTTGTGCTTTTTGAAAATGGGCATTGCTGAACACATGACACTTTGGTTTATTGAGGACCTTGTATAACTGAGGAAAGAATTACCCATTGATTTTGGTATGTTTAGAAGCAAACCTCAGCAGAAAGCCGTCTCTGGAACAGTTAACACAGCAGTTACCTACCCTCCTGCTGTAACAGAAGAATTGACAATTGAGTTACGATGCCTCAGAGAAGACCTACTTTGCTCTAGGTGTTTTCTGTGGACTGAAATACCTTCTGCCCAGAGATTGAATCATGACACTGAGCATCTGCAGTGCCCAGTTCCTGCTTCCCCGGAGGGTCTGACAGAAGGATCTCCAGAGCTTCTGAGCAGTGGGGCCAGACCATAACAAGAGTGAAAGATGGTTGTTGCATCTTACTTCCACCCCAAGCTCGAGTCCTCAATGAAAACGTCCACATTTGTGATTTGAGTTGCCAACATAAAAATCTAGTGCTCTCCTCTGTGCATCGTGCCCGGAGGACAAAGCACATTCTCATTACAAAGCACATTCTCATTAATATAGCAGTGTCACCTATGATTGGATTGATGGAAATGATTTACAGAGGATTAGGAAATCTTGTTCTGTTTTACCAATAAACAGTGTTATATTATCACATTTCAATAGCTAATTCTATTGCTATGCCTTTTCTCTTGAAAATTAACATGATTTTCCAAGGGAAAATAATTACATGTCATTCATAATCCATTAACTAGATTAAAAAAATAAAACCACTGGGTGCTTATTTTCAGAGGGAAAAATCTGGAGTATCTACACTTCCCTCATGTGGTGTGTTCGTGTAACGGCTTCTAGGAACCCTGGTAAGAAAGTGCAGCTCTGATAGCTCTCGTGCCTCATGTTTGAACAGAATTGTACAGAAGCATCAGGAAGAGACTATAAGAAAAGGTGCTTTAGATGAAGACTGCAACCAATATTAAAGCAAGTGCATATTGAAGGAAATCAGATACTGTGTTGCTGTGGTTTTTCGAGGAAATCAAGTTGGAGGACATAACCATGTATTCTGTACAATACAAGCAAATAAGGAAAAACATTAGTTTGCCCTTACACAGACATTTTCATTAGTAAATCTCAAATTATTTTTACAGAAAATAACAGTCCCGTTTTGCAGATTCCAAAGCCGAAGCACTAGAAAGGCTGGATATTTGCTTACGTTTTGAGATCTCAACTCTAGCCTCTTCCCTTATTAGCCGGCTTTGCTGTCACTGTAGCAATACAGGTTACCTCTTAAAGGACCATGCTACTTACTGGCAATTTTTTTAATAGGAAATATTGTCAATATCAATTCTTTTGACCTGACGGTCTTCTTCAGATCCCAAACACCTTTTGGTTTTTATATTTAACTCTACATTGTGCAGGCAAATTTAATGATTTTTTTGAACTACATTTGTTGTTTTTAAACAGCACTTGCCAAAGAACCATTAGAGCTGTGATTAATTCCTTCTGTCACAGAAAAAAAAATGAAAATAAGCCATGAAAAAGCTGCAAGGCTTTTAAGTATGAATAATTTGCTGATGGTCTAGGAAGGGATTACAGTGCTGAATGCACATCTCTATAAATATTAAAACAGATTTTTTTTCTGAAACTATACTTCAGGACATGCTTACAACAGCTAAAAAAGCTATAGAATTGTGTTTTATTCCTATCCTCTGTCAACTTTCACAGAAATTGATGTTTCAAAAGAGCCATCATGCCCACATATTTAACTCAATCTAACCTACTTTAATTTAAATCTTCAGAAATCAGCTAGAATTCATGTAGTTTCTGACTTTATGCTGGAAAGTGTGAAAGAAATAATTCTAAAGCGTTATTCAGTAAGCCATTTCAGCTAAAGTATTGAATTTGTTGGAGACCTGAGCACTCCTCTCATAGGCCTCTGCTTCTCTCCTGATATAAAGGATTATAGAGGATTTTGACCATCTAATATCAGTATAAAACTGAATCTTTTGTTTTCACTCTGTGCAGGCCTGACCCACTGAAGTCAGTGGAAGTTCCCCCTTGCAGACTCCCACTCAGTGGTGCCGATAGCAGCAGTGGCAGGAACGGTGCAGTGATCTTTTGCAAACACAGAATGTGATAGCACGAGTTGAGAGACAGAAGAAAAAAAAAGTCTCTCTTGGAGCTGATATGATAGTTTTTGTTACAAAGCAGAACAAATGTCCATGTATACTGTGGGTAAGTGTTAGCCCCAACACCTTCTATGTCTTTTGATTTGGGAGGGATGATATTTTTCACTAATACTTTGTGCCAGTGCCTGACTTGCTGATACATCTTTGTCCTTCAAAGGTATAACTTTAAAATAGTATGAAGACTTTGGGTATGAACAGTTCTTACTTTAGAGTTCGGTGGTAGCTATGTGTGAGATTTGAAAAGAAAGGCAGAAGAACTGTTTCCACTGGGGCTAGGTGCATAAACAAACTTTAACTACAGGTATGCAGCCCAAAGTTGGTTTTGTGATAGCTGTTCTTTCCAGTCAACACAACCACCCCATTTAAAATCATTGATCCATTCTCTTCCTTGGAGGTCAGTTTTCTTTTCAAGTAAAATTGTTGGTAAAAATAAGCTATTTTATCCCACTGTCCAGAACTTCACTGCACCATATGGATTATCAGGTATATAAATGTTTGAAGTAGAGCTCATGAGGAAAGTACAAGGCAACTTCCACACTTACTAATAGATACTAGTCCTGGAATATTATCATAGTGGGGATTAGCTTGGGAAGAACAGCACTATACAATGACAGAACTTACAATTAGATGTTTTATGGTGACCAGTAATCTACTGCAAGCCAACAGGGATATGCTGTCCTGACAGGAGCAAGTTAAGAGAGAAATGACAGTAGTTGGTCATGGAGGAAAGGGACATTAATGTGACAGCATGTGACACAGTCTCCCTTTTCACTGCAAGTCACAAAGTGAGCACATCGACAAGGCTGCAAATTTCTTTTTGTGACACATGGACTGTGGCACTCTGGGATGTCTCATGCTGCGGGGAAGGCAAGTAGGATCTGCTGGGAATCTGCATCTTACGTAGCTTCTGGCAGAGGTTACTCCTGTGCAGATTCCCAGTATCAGGCACCCCTTCAATATCTCAGCCATTTTCATCTCTGTTGCCAGTTTTTCACTCTCTTTGATGCTACTTTTTTCTTGTGAATTGTTTTGTTTTGAACCACAACCCGCTGGTGTCATCTGTGTGGAGGGTATTTTGCATTACTTCCATCTTAGCTCTTCTGACTGCCTTATTTCTGCTTAGTTTGCCACATCCAAGTTAATATCAGTTTAAAAAACAAATGAAAACCAAATACCAATCTTATCTAGGCAGAATACTTCCTTTATCTATCATTTTCCTAACCTTATCCATCCTTTTTAACTATTATCTCTAGGTTTGTGGATTTTGTACATACATACTAAGCTGCACAGAAACTGTAAAATAAACAGCATATATAATTTTTGTATATTGCAGTTTTGATCTATTAGATTAGTTAATTGTGTTGTTTTTGTGACCTTCAAAAGAACTGAAGTTTGGATATTAGAAGCACATAGAATAATCTGTTAATTTGGTCCAGTTAATAAAAATAACTCAGTATCAGCAAGAAAGAGAAAACATAATTACTGTCATATTGTTATAAAGCAGTCAGAATCATGGTAATCTGTTCAACATTAGCAGTAAGAAAAAGCAAAAAACAGCATGAAATCCTAGCTGATGATGCTAACATGCTTAGCTATTTTTTAAAATGGAGCCTGTGTGTCTGCTCTTAAGTGCATGGAAGTTACTTAAGTAGTACCCTGCATTTTGGTGGTACTTCAGGTGGGTTCTGCCTGTGTATATCTTCCAGGTGGGACCTAGCAATCTGGAGCACNATGCTAACATGCTTAGCTATTTTTTAAAATGGAGCCTGTGTGTCTGCTCTTAAGTGCATGGAAGTTCAGGTGGGTTCTGCCTGTGTATATTTTCCAGGTGGGACCCAGCAACCTGGAGCACTGGTTTTCACAGAATTCAGAGAGCTGCGTGCCTGAATGCGCAACAGCTGCAGAGGTAGCACCTCTCCCCACACCCAGCACATCACTGTGAATATTCCTTTATAGCCCTTTATATTTTTAGATAAATCCTTCAAACCAATAGAAAAACAAATATGGCAGAAGCTTTCTGTGGCTTTTGACTAAAATTACAAGGCTGAAAGGCTGTGAGTAAATTACCTGCATATTTGATTTGTGTTTAAAGTACAGCCTGTTAATTCTATCTCCACTCTCTATCTATGGCATCAGTATACAATATATAGTGTCTTTTGAAAGTGGAAAATTGACTTGATACTCTCTTAGATAAACAGGCGTACTAGAGATGCAGTCTGTTAGGCATCTTCAATTTTATTAAATATCTTAATCATGATGCATGACACTTGATAAACTATAGTTAGGTATTATGATAATCAGGTGACAATTTTTATCCCATATCTCTGTACTAATTATGTTAAATAATTGTTTTCAAATCACATCTAATCATGAGAAACAGCATTCTGGATAGTACTTGAACACAGTTCAGGTTGCAATCCTTGCAGTTACCTGACTGCTACCTAACTTTTTTTCTGCCTTTTGCCTGAAAACACAGGCTTAGTGAACTTGCAGCTTACCCATACAAAAATATCCAAATTTAACTATAAACAGGAGAGATTCATTTTACTTTATCTTTTCAGATATAGCCTTTTTCTAGATAAAGAAATTGAGAAGATCAGGGAAAGATCAGTGCTCCTCAGTACAAATCAGCCAGCTGGACTGTGGTCTGGGTTAGAAAGGGACAATATTTAAACTTAAAATCAAATGACCACAGAAATCAATAAATGGTCTTACCATGCTAATATCCTTGTCTTTGTAAATAAGTTATTATATCTAAATGAGTAATTTAGAAAATAAATTTAACCCCTTTTCTTGCATTCAGAATAATATCAAAAGGAACATTTTTTTTGCTCAAATTTATCTATTATTCATAAGGAAATGCTCCCTTGGGAAATTTATTTAGAAATATATTAAAGCAACATGGTGATATTCTGGAGTAAATATAGTGCATTAACATGTTAATTTGAAATTTTTTCAAATGGGTGTAACGATTTTCTAGCATTAAATGTCCTCGTAAGGACTCAGCGACATTTCAAAGTTACTTAGAAGGTGCTTGTTACTATTTCACAGCATTTTGTGTCTGGAAACATTATGGGAATAATCAAAATGTTATTTATGTTAACAAATATGGTACCCCAATTAGAATGTAAGGAACCAAATCATATATTCAAATACAAATGTATATGTAATCCGTACACAGAATACAAGGTTTGCATATATTCTACGAAAAGCAACACGTTTGGAGGCTAAGTTAGATCTCAGATAATAGATTTGTGTAGTCTGTAGTCTAGAGACCCTATAGAACTGTTCGAATACCTGCAATAATAATATACTTAAGAAGCTGATGCTTTCTGAAGTGTATGACCTGTTTCTCTTCAAACAATGGAGGAAGAAGGGATATATTAGTGTGTTAAAGTAAGCAGAATGTGAGACTAGATAGAAAATGACATGCATGCCTCATGTACAATTTGGATGCGAATATGAATCCTAAGAAACATTCATCACATCAGTGCTGGAATATGTAATAAAAAAATGTTAAACTCACGAAGAATGACAAAGTAAACAACAAAATTCTCACTTTAGCTTTAGAGACCTCAAAACTAATAAACATTAAGAGCTTTCTTGTTTTTCACCTGGGAAGGTCTTTGTTAGAGAAGTCTGAGCTTTTCAAATTACTCCTCACTATATTTTTAAAGACATTTTCCATTACATTCAAAGCAAGAATATCTGACTTCTTAGAAGAAAAAGTATTGCCTTAGGTCTTGTTTATATGTTATTGAGTTCATCTTTCCAGCGTAAGAAAACGCTGTCAATTCTTTCTTAAAGTTTTGCCATTTATGAGTGCATTTTTTAAAGTTAGGAAAACAGCAGTTAAGCTATTAGTGGTTGTGTTTTTTCAAAAGGGCATCATCAGGATAACTGTAATGCTGGACTCGAACCTAAATTTCTTTGTTTGGGAGATAAATTACTTTCTATTCAGTCATTATCCCATTAACACCTGATATTGAATTTCTAAACCAAAAACAAAAAAGACATGGTTATTTTGACAGATATTTTAAATATGGAATAGTGAGTTTGTGAAGATGGTAGAGAGAAATGGGAATGGAATGATAGAATAGTTGCAAGATAAGCACTTTTCCTTTTTTTTGGATGTGAAAATGCATGCTTATCTTTTCATGCCCTTTCTCGGGTTATCAAACTATTATTCACATCCATTTTTTAAATTTGTTTATTCATGAAGTAATTTCCATTGAGAGACAAAAACATGAAGAGAGTAGTGGGGCTATATTTTTCTTTTTTCACCTTGTTAAAAGAACAACAACACAAAAAGGTATCTTCAGGCCTTTTGATTAGCAGCCATGAAATCTTATTGAAAAAATTCAGATTGAATAGAAAGTCAGAATTTCTTGTACTCTCTAGATGTTGTGTTAGGTTTCAGTTCTGTATATCCTATGAAAACGAGCAGGATGCATAATGTCCAGACCTGAACTCCCTTTTATTTCACAGCATAAAGCAGATTTTAACGAAGGTTCCCATAGATACATTTCACAGAGGCAGGTGTTTTCATAATTAAACACTTCAGGTATTTTCCATCCTTCTCTGATGTGTCTGGCTCTGACTATCCATCAGAAGCAGATACAGGGTCTGGCTGCCTAGAGTCCAGTTTCCACAGGGCATTTCTCCTGTTCTTTTCCATTGGCTTTAATAGTCTGGCAAGGCATGCACATGACCAGGCAGGTTCAGAGAAATTTGGCTACTGTCTCTGTCTGGTTACAAGGATTTTCCTCTTAGTGTTGACCAGCTGAAGACTTTTATCATGCATCTTCAGTAAACCAGTTAAACAAAATCAATTATAGCATTTTATATTTTATTTAAAATGTTGATACTACTAACAAAATAATAAGCATAATGTGGTGTTGCAATTGCCATTACAATTAATTCATTGAGCTAATCAAGGGGATGACTGAGACTACTGTCTCTGTGAGATGGAATCTAAGAATATATATGCCAAAGGCAATTCCTGAAATTCCTGTTGCTGTGAAGAATGACAAAAGGATCTCTCTTCTTTTTCAATATTGACCTTCTCCTTTCTTCCCCAAAAAATGCCTTAAAGATACCAACTCTCAGCACTAGTTTACGGATGACACTTGTGGCGATTATTTTATAAGGTGGGAAATGCACATTTCTGAAAAATTGGAATGCATTTCCTACTGGGAAGTAATGCACACAGATGCAGAGCAGTTCTGCCGAATCATTCCAGCAGCCTGGCATCCTAGGATAAAAAGAGGTCATTTCTAAGTAAACATCTTTTAGTAAACACTAAGTATCACCTTTTTTCACCTTCATATTAAAACAAAAATCACACAAATGTAGTTTTTCTTTCTTAATGGAAACCATTAATGACCAACTCGGATATTGGAATTTAAGTTGTAGTTTTAAAGGGAAAAATAAAGGAAGCTTCTAGGTATGGGAACGACATAGAGGAGCATCAGGCTAGGGAACAGTGAACAGATTAGACACACACAAGCCCAAGGAGCTTGATGGAGTGCAACCATTGATACCATTTTTCCACTTTTCTACATCTGCATGTTATAGAGGTTTATTTTTTCATTATTGTCCTTATTTCCGCTCTTTCTAATCTGGCATATTGTTAAAGTGAAATTTTATTTCATGTCTACAGAACTGGGGTTTAGGGACATGAAATAAAGTATTCTTATGCAAGTCATAATCATGATTCACATTCCAATCTTCATATATTTCCTACTACCCATTTTTACTCATGATCACTTGTTATTTGTCTTCTTTAAAGAGGTTAGTTGTTTACATAGAAGCTTTGTGGTAAGAACATAGACATTTTAATTTTTTTTGCATCAATATTTTATTAGAGAGGCTTTTTTTTCACAAACCAAGTAGATTTGTTTTATGGGACTTTCATAGAGCAATTACTGTTGTGAGGGGCTTTCATTGTGCAATTAAGACAAATGTTCTGCCGCATTTGTTAATTACTGGAACACTGAAAACACCAAACAAAACAAAGCACTCCGTCTTGAAAATAATTGAAGAATCACTTAAGCTAGAGCACCCTGAATTGGAAAATATAAGGTACTAGCAAACAGGCTGAACATCTGCTATCTGTATTAGTTCTTTTTTCTGCAACAGGACACATCAAGAGGAAGATATTAGAGATTCTGCCTACATGAAAATGCATGTTCTGCTTTGGAAAAAGGCTACCTCTCAGTGGAAGTTAATGAGATTTGTAGTCAAGTCTTTATCATTAAAAGGTATAGTTTTTGTGATAAGGTGGCTCAGAGACACACGTTAGATATTTGGACCTTCCTTCCACACCAAATCTATTCCAGTGCTGAGGATTTAGTAGACTCTGGTTATTCTGGAGCTTAATAGAGCCAGCTCCCATCTGCCCGTCTGAAATGAGGCTACGTGGCATCTACATTTGTCTCAACAAAAGCCCAACGGACCAAACAGAAGAGGGCAAGTGTCTCTCTCCCCATTCTGGTGGTTATTGTGGTGCCATGAAAAATTTATGAATGCCAAGCTTAAAATACCTAGAGGTGACAGACACTTGTGCTGTATTCCAGTTTTCACAGAAGTAGTGATTATAAAATCTATGGTAACCATCAAATCTGCTTTTCTCTCAGGAGTGCTGTGAGAGCGAAGATTTATTGTCAGCCCTTGTCCTTTGTCCGTGTCGTTTTCATTGCCCTGCCTGGGCACCACTTCATTTGTTTTGTATTTACAAAGCCCTAGTGAAGTTGGGAAGCTTTGTAATACCCAATACATATGAGGTAACCAAGGCATAAAGAGTTTGCAAAGGAGAAAAGAGTGAATTTTGACCTCTGAAAGCTGCCGCTCCAGCCATTGGAGCAACCATTACCTTGATGGTCTGAGACCGATGAAGACAGTGCTAGGGAACTGCTATGAGAAATTTTAAGCATAAAAACTGTTTTAGTTCATAGTAAGCTGGCTTTATTTCTCAGGTTCCAGACAGGAGGGATAGCGAAAGAAACATGAGCAGTAATCCCTTACAAGCTTTTCTCTCTACAGTTTTGCTTTTCTCCTTACTCCTCATTAGCTGCATTAGGCATCATAATCCCATTATGAAAATGAGTTGATGAGCTAGGTGACACCCTCCCCAAACAGCATCTTCTCTAGAGACACCATCTTAAACCTATTGCCAGCCAGTCAGAGCAGGAATGTAAGCTATCGGTGACCAAGTTGTATTATAATAAGGGAATTAGAACTGAAACCATGGTGTTCAGAAAATCCATTTTTAGGCTTTACGAATAATTCTTCTCCGATGACTCTCACTTTGCAGGGTTTGTTTATCTGATAACAATGAGAAAATTCGCTCCTGTGCTGCATATTGGACTGCCAAAGTATTCAGCACATCTAAAATGATAATTTCAATACTGAAATCATCTGTCAAATGCCATAATACCTATCATACACAGCTGAACAAATTTGCCAATCTTTTAGTAGCGAATGATAATGGTGATGAATGCATTGACAAGATGACACGCACTCCAGCAGCAAGGAGTTTTGCAGAGAGGGATTTCCTTTCTAAAACAAAGTAAGTGATCACGATCAACTCTGTGGATAAATTGCTGAGTTGAAGTTGAGGGAGATTCCTGATGATCCTCTGTCACAAATTCTTTGCCGTGTATTGGTTAATCCTGTGACAAATATCCTCACTGACAAGCTGTGTGTTTGTGTCTGTTGTGGACGAAGACAGCTCAGGAAGATTTTCTTGTAGATACAATTATAATCCTTTGGTTCCTGAAGTCAGGGATTATCTATTCCTACTAGACTGAAACAAAAATGTGCAAATAGAAGCCTTGGCCATTGGAAAGTACTAAACATTTTATTTCTCATGTGAAATAAAAGGCAGTATTTATCCAAATTCATTTTGAAAGCAATCTTTTGAAAGTTATTTCATCAAATCATTCTGGTATAAGCAATTCAAACAGGATACTGATAAACTGGAATTCAAATAAGACCACAAGAATGATTAAAGGCTTAGAAAACATGTTTACACTGAAAGACTCAAGAGGATCCATTTTCTAACTTAACAAAGGAGAATCTTTAGGATGCAAGTAGACATGTCATAATAAAGGACTCTTCAGTCTAACAGACAAAAAATAAAAAGATTCAAGTGTTAGAAGCTGAAGGCAAATCTGTGTGTAAGGAGAACACATTTTAGGTTGCAGACCATTCACTGTTCCGGTTTCTCGGAAGCTGTAAAAATCCTATAAAAACTGGGAAACCCTAAGGTTGACCTGGCCTGTTCCACTTCCTTCCCTGGGCTGTTCTTGGGACCTGATCATAATTTGGCTTCCAGACTAAGTTGTGGTCTTAAGCCTTAAAGTTGATTTCCAGTATCTAAAATAGTACTATAAAGAGCTGGCAGAATTAGCTCAACATAGTCAATATGACTGTTGATTTAAAGGATTTGAAGGTTTTGAGGTTTTGAAATATATTGATAGATTTGAATCTCCATCTGTCTTATGTTTGAGATCACTGAATGAATGAATTTAATTCCTACCAAGATCTGGGATCTGATGTCAAGTTTTCTTTTACCATTTTAATATCATAAAATATTTACTAAAAAGGGGAAATCAGTCCAACAGTCTTATCTCCAATGACAGTACCAACAAATCTTAATAGCATAGTTTGTTTTATTAAGTTTTTCTGTCAATTCATAATTTCATACATTTCAAACTACTCATTTGCGCATCATAGAAACAAGTGATTGTTAGTTGAGAGACAACTTGAGACGCACTTTCATTTGCATTTATCAAGCCAAGCTGTTGCATTTCACATAATTTATTAGAATTTCATATTAACATTCACATTTTGATATCCTAGGAAAATTCTTGTGATTCATTTCCTGTGTCTGTTCTCACAGACTCCATAGAAGAAAGTCCTAGATGTTGCATTTTTTAAAATATCTTACAAAAGAATGGGAGGAGAGCTGTGTAAAATGTTTGCATCACACCCCCTCTGGGGACTAACTGACATGAAAGCAGCCCTGGTTCAGGTTTTGTTACAGGCCTGATGTTCAGGTTTGTTGCAGCGAGGAATACAGTACTGTAGGATTTCCATTTTATGTATTTGGTCCAAGGATGATTTATTTCAGTTGCTACAGAAGAGGGAGGTGGAACTAAACTACAGTCTTTGGGCTAGAACAGCCAAGCCCACCTGCAGCTCTGCCCAAACCCACTTGCCGACACTTACTCGGGCCAGAGCTTGCAGTTGTTACTTGTTTGTAGTGAGTAGTAGCCAGAGACCAGTGCTTTGGTATATTAAGTACTTCTCCAGGTATATAAAAGAGCAGCAGAAAAGTGTGCAAACTATTTACAAGATCCAAACAGACCCCAACTAACAGATCCCAACTGCACAGTGAGAATACAGAGCAACAGCAAGACAATTCTGGTTCTGATGTTAGCAGTGCTTGCAGGTAAGCAATATATAAGGATGGAGGTCGCAGTCAGGCTACACAGACCCACAAATTTTGCCATCAGCCCCTGCAAATGAAAGAGCCTTTTTTTGCAGTTCAGTAGTGGCTGTCTCTCTCTCACAGCTTTACAGCATTAATCATATTTTACCCACAGTTTTACAGAACGAGGGAGACAGTTTAGACAAACTGTGAAGTGACATGTTCATAGAGTATTTTTTACAACATATTTATATAATAGCACATATATTTATAGAATAAATAGCATAGGAAGGTTATTAATGGTAGTAGGAAAGAAACAGTTTCCCAGGAATAGGCACTATGTGTAGAAATCTGTTAGCAAAACCAAGGATATGGATAAATGTGGTATGTGAGGTAAGAATCTTAACACTCGACGTGTTAATGAAGTCTGTGGCGTTAATTCAGCATCAGAAGTGGTGTGCAAAGGAATGGAGGATGGAAGTGTTGTGGAAGTGTTGGTAAACAAAGGTGTTTTGGTACATGTGATTTAGAAGCAACGTCAAAAAGCAAAATAGTAAATTCCACAAAAAGCCCAGCTTCTGGTGATCTGAAAAGATGTGTTTCCATGTTGCTACTAGTCATCCAGAAAACAACAACAAAATATTTAATAACTTGTGCTGTTCTTTGAAACAAAGAAATTAGTAATGAAGCATTTTCTTCTTGATCTTTCAGTGGTAGTACAGATCCTTGGGGAATTAAAAAAAAAAGAAAAAAAGAAGACACTTAATAGCAAACCTATCAAGCAATCTAATTATACAAAATACTTCTGAAGTTTTATCCTTTTTAGCTTAAACGGTTAATTCACGACCATCAGAAGATTTACATGAGATGGATTTCATCTCTGAACACCATTTCATGCTTCATTATGCTACATTGATGGGGTTTTTGGATATGCATTACTCACTGTTTCTTTTAAAGAAATGGAAATGTGTTAAAATAAATCCAGAGGGTTTTAGGGAAGCCCTTGGGCTGGTGCTCTAAAGTGCCTAAAGCTGGCACTTTAGAGCACCAGGATGCTGCTCCGCTCCTCAGCAAACTGGTCAAAGTTGATGCTGTCCTTCCCTAGGTGGAATTACAGTCCTTTGATTAGGTGCCTCTTTTGTCAGACAGCCTATGAGGCCATAGTTTGAAGCAAAAGAACTGCAGTTTTTGCTTTAGTGGTACTGTTAGGCTAGAATGTGTAGCTGCTTCCTAAATGGTGCCAATTCCAAGATTGCTCCTATGGAAGCTTACAGAACTGCTGCGTAAATGATCGCTTTTAAAGAGCATGTACAACTCAGACTGCAGGAAATGTTGATTGTCGCTACTATAAGTGCAAAGTAGAAATGACCAAGTGGTAATTAACTTATTATTGATTTGTTAATAGAGTTGTCTTCTTGTTAAATATAGGGCTGTGTAGGAAGATAGCTTATCCCTCTTGACAGAGGGTTGGAGAGCTGCACTCAGCCTGCGCTCCCTGAGGCACCTTTCCATGCTGCCTCGCTGGCAAATGCTTTTCGTTTTTTATCTGTTTCTGCAGACCTCTCCAAGAACATCCTGACCTCCTAAAAGGTTTTTCACCTATGAACCAATCTCAGAAGTTTATATCTGTACAAGTCACTATAAATTTGCCAAAATAGTTTAAATTAGAAGTAGTGAAGTCTTACCTAGAGTTCTGTAGTCTCAAATCACAAAGATGAAATAGGTGCATTGAGGCAGTGAAAAATGTATCCCTAGTGCAGCTCATATTTTGATGGTGAATGTTTTTAAGTCAATTGCTAATTCTTCTGGCTAACTGAAAGTGACTTTTCTGGTCATTCTCCTTTTAAAGCAATGTTTGCTGAGGTTTAACTGGTGGCTATAGTGTCCTGAAAATACTGTATCTGGGGTTTAAAAATTTCCCCTACATAAGGAGAAAAGGGATTTGTTTTCTTTGTTAACAGTGGTAGTGTTGGACACTGGAGTTTATTTGCAGTGTGGAAGTGGACACCTTGGGAGAGAAGTGCTTGGTGTGTTGTTCTTAGTCTCTCCTCAACAGAACCCAGTAACAGGATAATATAACCCTGAAGGAAACTGCTTCCCTTCACAGTCACTGTGACTGTGGCTGCTGGAGCATGTAATTACATGGAGAGAAAAAGAGCCTGCAATGAAAGGTTGTCGAAAGCCTCAGGACTCCTAATCTCTCTGTCTGCTGTTGGGAGCTAAAGTCCTCTGTGGCAGAACATGTTTGGGTAATTAGGAATGGGACACCTCCTGCCTTCCTTTCCTTGGCTGTATGGATGTTAAATGCATTTGCATTGGTAGTATTTTGCCAGGGCCCAGAAAATTGTCCCCAGAGAAAGGGCAAACAGAGGGAATATTTTATTAATTCTGTACACCATTCTTAGAACTATTGTTTTAATCGTGGTGCATCTGAGAGTGAAACCAGTTCACAATATTCAGAAAATACAGCTATATGATACTCATACTCTCACTGCCAGTTTCAGATTTTTTTGAAATGTTCAGGCTTCCAAGAATTCATTTTATTGTAGGGTTTGTGGGGCTTTTTAGAAGAGATTTTCTCCTACTAAAAGACTGTACCACACCTTGGCTTTTAGGCCCTGGCTGGGGCACGAAGTCATGGGAGCTCTGCTGTTGGCTTCTGCTGGGAACAGAACTCAGGCATTTGCATAATAATCTCTTTGGAGGAAGGACTAGGTATTAATCTAGGTCTTGCATATCTCTTTCTTTGTACATTTATGAAGCTGTTTAATGGATTATTAATAAAGTCTATTCAGATCTTACACGCTATCATCATATTCTCCCTCTGTTTCAGCAGTGGTGGCAGCGTTAAGAGATTTTTAGTTGAATTTCCCACACCATCTTATTTCCTTGCATGCCTGGAATGAGAAAGTCTGTGAAGTTTCTACAGTACCATCTTCTAACTCCTCTTTATAACGTGCATCTACTCTGATTCCTTGTAAAGAGCTTGACAGCGCTGTCATTCCTGTTACTTTTACTAAAATCATCACTCTGCTACTAGGTGCAAAGGCCAACTTTTCATTATACAAATGTACTGTACCAGGACTGTGCGGTTCCAGTCTGAAAAGAGCCATTAAATGTTAGTAAAACTGCAATAACTGCTGATTTTAGTTTTTGAATTAATAGCATGTCATAGTTTATTAGTTTACCCAGTGCATCAATTCACTACTCAATATGTTGTAACACTTTTAAAACAGTTATTAGTATACAGTGTTTATAGACATATTTTTAGGAGGTCCACATGAGAGTTGTAGCAGATGTATTTTTTCAGCTGTCACCAAAAACTTCATTGTAAATCATCATTTTTGAGTCAGCTCATGGAGCATCCTATGCAGCTGTGCAACTAAGAGCAATGGAAATGCTTCATTTCTGTTACTCTCTGGAGCATCTGCAACAACCAGTTTCCTGGGAAGAAGAGGAGAAAATATAAGAGGAGGAAATGGGTGTTCCACTTCCAAGTAGACCCACACAAAGAAAATTATATGGTCCTGTCATACTGGGGAAAGAGAGGCAGCTCACATCCTTACCCTCAATAACAACACGGTGTGCTAATTGGCAAAATACGCCGGGTTCATGAATTCCATCATCATCTGTGTATACAGCACAAGTTTGGGATAGCAAAGCCACTTACTCAGGCTTGTTTGGTCACTGAAGACTGAGCCCTAATGAAACTGATTGATAGTCCTTTATTGATTAACCCCTGTCCAGGTAAAATTGCTCTTAAATCACTTTTTTTAGTTATTTGCTGTGAATAAAGCCTGTGATATAATTGTCTCAGCTTCATGTCCCATTAAAAAGAGAGAAACATATCACAAGCACCTGTGAATTTGTGAAGCTATCTTTAATTTTTATTTGACCTTTTCTTAAAACACTAGCACAAAAATAGATTTTCCCAGTCAGACCTCACTTTTAAGTAGATAAAAGGACCAGAGGACCAGAGAGAAAATAGCATCTTCCATTTTTTTGCTTATTTTGGATTTTTTTTGTATATAAACCTCCAATAAATAAATCTCTGAATGAAAAATAGATGCAAGTTTTCTCTTTTTACCTTTCTCCCCTTATCAGAAATGCACTGAACCTTATCTCACTGAGTATATTCACTGATCTTAGCTATTCATTAAAAGTAATAGAACAGCTAAATAACTTTGGTACACAGCAGCACCAACATCTTTTGTTTAGTTTCTTCAATAAATCATATTGTCAGAGGTTACTTTATTTTACTATTGTGTCGCTGTAAAAGAATGAACTATATTTTGAAAATTTCCATCCTTGTTGCTTGAGCTCTGCTCTACTAAGTTTAATACCCTGACAATTCCAACCGTAATTTACTTCTCGGTACAGGTCATTAAGCACGCATTGCTGCTTCAGACTTCTTCTTTGATCCATTGCCTTCTATAAAATATAGAAACATTCTAAATAGTCTCCATAGAAAGAATTTCCTTTTAGGTTGGTATTTAACTATGAATCATAATGCATAATTCACCCACCCATCCAGAAAAATTTCATGCAGCACGCAGACACGTTGCTTTCATTCTCAGACAGCCATATGGTGCTTCATGATTTGCCACAGTGGACTGATTCAGAAATAATAAGGTTAATCATATTACCATAGCTAAGTGAGCAGATATGCTGCTAAAGCAGGTAGTATCTCCTGTGTTACCTGGAGATGAAACAATAGCTCGGTGACGATCCGCAGGGATTGTCACAGGCGCTTGCGGGAATGAGGTGTGATTGGGCGTGCAAAGCTATCAGAGAGCCTGGCCGGCACGCGTGATCGCACTATAAACCTCTCCCAGGGGCAGATCAAAGCAGCTAATAACACATCAGGGAATGGTCACTGTGATGGTGCAGCTAATCTCCAGGGAGGAAATTCCGTCTTTTCCTCCAGAGAACTGTACTCCGTCACCAGGAAGGGAGAGTATTTATGAATGAAATAATCACTTCTGTAGATTAACTCCAAAAAACCTTTGTCTTCAGATCATCCTATTTGGATCTATTAAATTAGCTTAAGTATACGCAGAATCCCAAATGGTGAAGGCATCTATTACAGTGTTAATGGGTCAGATGATTGCATAATCCTTATTACATTGATAATATTGCTATCTAGAACAGTTCTGTTGCAAATAACATTGGCCCTTAGTCTATCTTTAGGGTCAGAGAGTTTCTAGTTAAGAGGAAGATTTTTAGAAAGATCAATATGGTCTGTAAATCCATAGGTGATAACTGCATAAGTAATTTCATCCTCTTAATGTGTAAATAAATTTTGCCATCCATCCTTTAAATAGTTCATGAATCTTCACCCAACACTTCTAGTTTATCCATTTTTCATGTTTATCCATTTTTTATGTTTATTTTTTCATGGGTATTAATCATTTAAATCTATTTATAAAGGTAATGTATTTACATGTCTAGACATCTGAATATTCAAGCTCCATTTCTCATTCCATGCAGCAAAAATTGATTAGCTGTACCTAGAGAAAATTTGTCAGAGAGTAACTGCCAATATTAACATCTGCCAGCCAATCTTCTTTATAATCAGCAGCAAAAAGAAGTGATTTTTGCCTCTTGGGAGAGCTTTCAAAGTTTCCTGTCTCAATTTGCAGTCTGTAGCTCTCAGGGGTGTTAATACGAATAATATTACAATTCTCCATGGCTTCATCTATCAAAAGTGTAAACTGATGACAGGATCCTAGTAACAAAACCCCAGGACAATGACATCCCCCGGGCTGCTCTATTAAAAGAAAAAACAGAGTCAGCTTGAAAGACTTGTGGTCTGAAATGAACCGTGGGAGTCCAAGTGACCAAAGGCGTGCAGGGCGATAAAGAAGAGAAGATCAGTGCAAATGCAGAAGCAGTTATCATCATCCCTTGGCAAGAGCACTGTTAGACTGAGCAGCAACACGCAGCTTGGCCTACGCACACGTCAAACGAGCCTACAAACAAACAGTGTGTTGAGCTGAGACTTCAAAACCACAGAGACTTGGGGGATGCCAGTTCCTATTAATTTTGGAGGGTGCCTAGCATCCAGATCCCTTGGGATGGTTTGAAATTCAGCACAAAGCATTAATTAATGCTTATATTGGCCCTTGCTTCTTCATTTGCATTAACAGTGACGCTTAATGTGCTAACTGAAGCCAGAATTGGGTCCCACAGACTTTCCAGTCAAAGCAGATGAAGTGGGCAGGAGTAGAGGTCTGCTGAAGCCTTTCAGACCATAGGACACTTGAGTTGTTGATTAATACTAGCAGGGGAGGAACATACCCCATTACTTTCCCTATATTAGACACAGGCAGTAAGAATAAAAGAATAAACCTGCTTATCCTGGAGATCTACAGCAGTCCTTGTTACACACGATGTGGCTAGCAGAGTTCAGGGGCAGGTCCTCATAAGCCAAGTTTGGCATTGTGTATCCAACTGTGTGTCAGGCACCACTCCACTGAGTGGAGTGATTGTTTCCAAACTTACTGAGCGAGGATAGATGTTCTCAAGCTAAAGAATTTCTGCCTTGGTAGATGTGTGAAGTTGAGGTAGGAGCTGCCTTCTTACAGCACATGTTAACAAGCAGTATCAGAAGTGGCCTTGTCTGGCCTGTTTTGGTAAGCCACTGTTGCAACCATCGCTGCCCCAAATGCAGTTGCTGCCTGACTTCTACTTGTGCTTTCTCCCCTTCTATAAATGGCAGTGGAGCCTTTTACACCATCTTTCATCTTATAAGAGGGGCAAAAAGATCCTTACTTATATAATTATATAAAGACTGCGTATTACAGCCAGAGAATATTCCTCAGGGAATTTGAACTATACAAATTCCCTGAGGCAAGCGTATTTCAGCAGACATATTGATGTCCCAAATGATGGTTCAGAAAACTGTGGAATATTCTGGTCTTTTAACGATGACCTATTTAAGGACTCCATCTGCAGTGTATATTACTCTCAAAATCTTTTACAAAATCTCTTACAAGAAGAATATTAGAATTGTTTCATTTCTTTTATTAATTTTCAGCTGCATCATTCACGAGAAGAATAAAACACTTGAAGCAAACTAGTAGTTATTGGTCATATACAGTATTCATTAAGAAAATGTACTGGGAAGTAAATTAATGTTACTTAGTTATCTTGATTTGCCTGAAAAGAATTCTTCATCGTATTTGAATTCAGACTATAAGGACTAATCAATGAGCCACAAGTGAGACAGTTTTCCTCAGCTGTAAAGTATATTTGATACCACTGTTATTCACACTAATAAGAAGGTAAAAAACAAGTAAAATCACTGAACCCACCATAAAAGGGATAATTGCTTGTAGACTAGCCATTGCAATCAGAAAGCAGCTGAACAAAACATATTCTCACAAATAGATGTAAATCAACCTAGCTTCATTGACCTTGGTGCCACCAGAGTGATTTACAGCAGCATCTGCCTCATTGTACTGATAGACTAAAGCAACTATTTTATTCATAAGTACTTTTTTTCCAAGAGATAAAAAGCTGTATTTCCACTTGCCCCCCCTCCTTGTTTTTAAAGAGGCTGTTGGCATATTATTTGAAACGCCAACAACTGACTGAACTGAGCTCGATATAATATCATCATTTATACTTTGACTCGGAAACATGTGCACCAAGATTGAAGTTATTTTACTCCCACAGGGGTACCACTCTATTTTAAGTGCCCATTAACTAATCCTAAACAGCAGTGGAAAATCAGTGGAAATACATGTGACATCTACATGAATACCAAGTGAATTCATGAAGATTACTGCTGAATACAAAATTATTTCACTATAGAAGGGATACTTGAAAAGAAAAGTTGCTGAAATAAGGAGCTAGTCATAAAAAATAAGTATCCTTCAGTAACAGTTCTTTTATATTATATGGCTCTATTCATGGCAGTTAGTCTGCATTTCTATTATAAATCCCAGCTTTCAGGGGTTTAAAACTTGTCTATTAAAACTGGGTCCGTGACTTGGCAGAAATGTGTATGTGGCTGGCATAAAATTTTGCTTTAATAAAAAAATGTACCAACCATTTTAAAATGTTAAGGGATTCAAGTGCTGTTCAGTATTGTTGATATCTTACTCTTAAGGTAGCATGATGCAGATGTTTTTATGTTTGTTTGTTACTTATCTGTCCCACTAAAACAGTTATCAGAAGAATTTCAGTAAATGCTTGATTATGGTCACTTTAAAATGACTGCTCAAATTTCTGTGGTGCCAACAGAAGGATATATTCTATAGAGCTCTGCTACCAAAATTAGAGGCAATAGTCTAGCTGCTTATTTTGCTCCCAGCATCTAAGTGTTTTCAAGTTAATAGACCTCAATGTAGATAGGCACTGTCACCAATAATTAGACTTCTCATCTTTATGTAGGAACCTTGACCTGGTTTTTAGAAGTATTGATTCTCCAAGCTCCCACTAAAATTAAAATAGGCCATCAAAGCCAACTTTAAGTATTTATCTAATGATCTAAACGCCTAGATATCAGTATGGGTGCCTGATTTTATGTTCTAATATTTGAATATATAGTCCCAGTTGATGGGAGTAGTTGATGCTCCATCTTTTTAGATCTGACACTTTTTCAGTATTTATAAAATGGTCTGATAAACTGTAGGGAAGGCAGAACGTTAACCCATGCTGTTGGCAGGATGGGTAATAAGGAGAAAACAGAAAAGAACAGACTCCCACGCTGACTGTCTCAGGCAGAGAGCACAGGACAATTCAACTCTAGTGTGGAAGCCAGGAGACCAAATGCAATATAGAACAACACAGATTTATAATTGTAGTGAAACTTGTTGCTGTAATCTAGGCATTTTCAAAATGATGAAATACCTTTAAAATGTGCACTGTTATTATCTGCTAACCCAATTTACTACACAAGTTGATTTTCCGGTCAATTTTTGTGAGTGAAAATGACTAGTATGGAAGACATTCACTCACCTTTATTCCAACACTTGTATAGGAACAACTTTGTCTCTAGAATTCAAGGACATCTTTTTCTCACTCTTTCTTTCATATACATGTATAACTTCTTTTTTTTCAACCTAGCATGCCCTCCCTATGCAGCCAATCTTCCCAAAAGATTATCTGGTAAATTGGTGTCATTTCTCAGTTCTAAACACTCTGAGTTGATCCTCTTCAGAGTGGTAAAAATGGTGGAGCTCATAAAGTTGTACGAAAAGGGCTTACATGGAAGGTTAACTTACCCTGGCATGATTTGGGCAGAGACAGCCTTTTTTTGCAGTGTCTGTACACTTCTTAGTAAAAGGAGGTGCCAATTCATGATCAGGACACTCTTTGCTGCCACACAGGATAATACGGGTGATCTGAAAAGTCGTGTTCAGAACTCAATATATAACGAATGAAATGCATTTTCCTCTCAATATTTTTTGAAAACAGAGCAAAACAAGATAAAAATTCCCGAGGGAAAGAAATAATGGATGAAGTGAATTGATTTTAGCGTAAATGTGATATTTTGTAAGAAATACCTTGGATGTGGTAGCCAAATCGCACATTGATTTTGGATGGCTAGGTTCCTCTGTTAACCTACCCCACTATTGACTCTCAAAAGCCTCCAGGGAGATGTTGAGCATTTGCAGCTGATTTATTGTGACTTGCAAAGTAGACCCAAGATATAATAAAACAACTGGAAATAGATGTATAGATGCAAAGAATTCACATTAGCTTGAAAGAAAACAGAAGGAAGACTCTTGAGATGGCCAAATTTAAGAGGCTTGCTGCCGCGTACTTTGTTTCTGGCAGACTCTACATTCCTGTTAAAATAACTCCATTCTGCTTTCATCAGATTTACTCAAGAGAAAGTTGGGAAGATTTTGGATCTATTCCTAATGTAACCTGAAACTTGAACTCCATTTGCAAAGCTGGGTTGACTAATTCATAGACAAGAAGTAAAGGCGAAGTCGAACTTATTTCTCTGATGAGGTTCTTCCATTCTGATTTTAGCAAAGGGAAACAGTTGGAAGAAGAAGTTTCATTTCATAATTTCAAGAAATATGATAACACATCAACCAGATGATAGCTTCTTATTATCTCTGAACTTACATAGGAGCATTCAAATATGCATTAAAATTAACTTTATATGTCCAATTCTCTGAAAGTTTAGCTCCTTTATGTCAATTCTTAATTACTTTCCTCAAACACTTTCTTAAATCTTTCTACCTCCTTGAGATTTATGAAAAACTTAACGAAAGCTGAACAGCTGGTGTGTTGTGACCCTTCTTTTTCTGTGCTGACCACTGCTGCCCGCTGGATTGCAGGAGCTCTCCTGGAGCATTTGTTCTCTCCGTCTGTTCACGTTTCTCTTCTGCTTCAAGAAGAAGGTCCTGGAGTCAAATCTTGAGGGGGTCATTAGTCCTTTTTCTTGGGGCATTAGATCATAGCCAATTTAAGATGGTGAATGAAACATTTGCATGGAAAGCTGAAGTTACTTCTTTGAACAGTTCCTTGCTGCCATTTTCTTATATATCACACTTCAGCCTTCAAATTACAAATAATGAAGTATATATCAGCATTTTCCAGTGCCATTTTTAGAGTTCTCAAAGAAATTACATTGCACTGAAACCATTTTGTCTGGATCAAACATTATTTATAGCCTTTTTTTTCTTTATAGTTGAATCAGTACTAACTGGACAATTAAAAATTTTTGCTGTTTACTGAGTGCTATGATTTACTGATTCTATTTTCCTCCTTATACCCTATGTATATGCACTGCAAGCAGCACATTTCTTGTAATTAAATTACCGGATTGCTGTCAAACTGATTGTTTTATTCAGTTGTTGTTGAATAGAAGACATTTTAGTGCCTTTACTCATTTTTTAATTAAGGTGGAAATAGTTACTTGACTATAAACTCCAGGAATCAAAACTGTAGCTGAACACAACTTGTAAAATCCCTTTGATTTTTATACAAGTGTTAGATTAAAAAGAGTACAGTGGCCAGATTTCTTTTTAACATAGATGGTCTGACAGCAAAATCCTGCAAGTTTTGAGCAGCTGAGGTGTGTTACCTATTTAAGAACAAATGAAAATGAAACACGGCCCTCTGCAGTGCAGAGCTCCTTTGGGAGCAGTCAGGCAAATACGGCCAGGTGGGATGGAGCTGTCCCCTCAGGAAGGTGCTCGCGCTGCTCTTGTAACTCCTGAACCTGCTGCCTTCACAGTCTGACATGATGCTTAGGTAGTGCCTCAGCATCATCACAAATGTCTTGTGCTTCTGCCTATTTGTCCTTAAGATCCGTTTCTACACTGGCAAGATACAGTCTCAGGAGTGATCTTCAGAATGAACATAGACATCTCATAGATTTGATTATTGTGAACTCCATGTTTGAGCTCCTTTGTAATGTGCAACATCGAAAGTTTTGTTAAGAGGTTAAACTCTCTGTCAGCTGTTTTACACGGTTGTATGACTGTGTTTGATGTGGAGCCACCATTACTGAATAGGTTGCTTCAACCATTAGTTATCGTAAGAATAGCTTTTGTTCAGTAATCTGAGTCAGAGGCTCTTCCCTTCGGTGACCCATGCATATCCCCACATGCTTTACCAGGTCTCCTTTTTGATGAAAAGGTGTCTTTTTTCATATTCATAGATGGGGATGACATATACTTCAACACAGAATGTAACTAACACACTGGATTTGTATTTAGTTGATTAACTTCACAGAGATTTGAGCTGCTACCATTTTTCTGTCCTAGATTAAAGCTAAATCTAGTGTATTTTGTCAGTGATCTACACTGTGATTGCAGTATAGCCATATCCATTGCAGTTCTGGGACAGGGTTAAGCCCCAGGAAGCCAAGTGTCACATTACACAGTAAGTGTTGAATCCTGCTTTTGTACATCCAGATGTTCCTCGGCAGAATTCAGAGTGTACTGGGCTTTCTTCTGGCTCTTAGGTAGCCTTCCTGTGTGTGGAAAGAAAGCAAAATGCTTTTCACTCTGCTTTCTTTAAAGGATAAAAAATTTTATAGGTGTGATTGAAAGCAAGTATTTCGCTAACATGCCAAACAGGCTTTACAAGAACACTATGTAGGCTTTGCATCCTCATATAGGCATTGTATCTTATGTATGAATTAATTCTTTTTGTTTTGCTTCTTCTTCTTCTACATTTCTTTTTAAGTCCTGTTTTTCCTTTAAAAATGCTGTATTTCATTTGGTATTCTGTATTGCCTGCTTTCTCCTAGGGCAGATTTAATCTTCTACTCATCTTACGATGCAGAACGTGACATTAGTACCCATGAGCGTATAACCCTGGGGCTCCACTTTCTGCAGTGCCTCTTCATTGAATACAGTGTCAAGGTCACTGGAGTTGCATGCAATGATTTCCAAGGCAGAGACTCAAGGTACCTGCAAGGCTGTATCTCCCTTTGCAGCTCTAATCTCCATGACTAGAAACAGTGGAATTGTCTACCCCTAGACACGATCAGTGAGACTACATTATTTTAGGCAGCTGGTCTGTGATCTTGACACGTGCTACAGATTTCATAGGAATGAGCACTTGATGCAGTTTAGTGAGCAAAGTCAACACTTTGATAAAAGACCAATGTTGTTTATTAAAAAAAAAAAAAAAAAGTGACATGTGAAAGAAGTAAATGTCCTCTGTTAGAAAGCTGAGCCACTGAAACTAAACTGAGGACTGTGGTAATTCGGTTTACTGTGCACTTGATATAGCCCTCATACATTAAGCAAGATGGAATCTGAGCCTAGTGAAATGGCTATAGTCACTTTAACTTGTGAGGCCACTAGGTCAGGGTTTCACCAACAAGTTTTTTAAAATATGAGAACAGACTAGAAACAGTTGAAAGCAGAGGACTCTATAGTTAATTTGTCTGTATTCCTACATTCTTCTGCTTTATATAGTACCTGTAATGCCATTACACATACCAAGGAGCATGCTGTGTGAGTGCTCGATTGCTTTCAGTGTACCTGCAACCAACATAAAAAGAGCAGAAGTTTTGTTAGCACTGACGCAAAGAAAGGCAAGAGGAGAGTCATTGGCCATGAACAGCAACAGCAGATTTCAGTGATGTGACAAAACTGAAACAAGCTTCATATTTCCGAGTGCCATCTACTGGCATTTCTTTCATTGTATACTACTATATGCATTCATCTATAGGGAATTCTTATAACAGTCCTACTGTCTAACACATAAATCTAAGCCAGGTATTTCCTGGCCAGGTTTCAGGCAGTACATTTCTGTCTTTTACAGTTGGAACTCATCACTTTAACTTTCCCATCTTTATTTAATTTTTTTTTCCAGTGTGTCTCTTAAAATGTGTATTTTTCTGCTGTTTTGGTTAGTTCCTATTTAGCTTATCATGCGGACAATAGTAGCAAAAGAAACAAATATCGTGAATCAAAGTAAAAGGGGAGCACTGTCAGGGTGCTCGTCTGTAATGTACAGACCACTGTCACTGGTCTGTAATGATTTCTCTGTGTTTGAAGATTGCATAGAAGAAACTTAGAATTTGAACTTCAGCTTCAGCATTATCCTCTACTAATAGATAGCTGAAAAAGTTAAGGAATTCAAAGTCAAATAGGCCATGGATGGAGAATGCAGTTCTTAGAGACGATTCTCATTTGCAGAAGTGTGATAATTTGCTCTGTTCATGTACTCAGCACTTCATATTTACGTTCAGTATGTCACTGGGGAAAATGTGGTAATACACTTCCTTTTCTGGCCTGTTGAATCAACTCCAGTATCATTTTTCCTGCAGTGATGAAATCTTCCTTGAGAACTCTGTCCTCAAAATGCATTTTAGTGACAGTGTCAAATGTATGTTCTGAAAAGGAGATTAAAATTAAAAAGTGAAGTATCACGATTGTAGTATCGTGATCACTTCTTTGGGAAGACGGTGAGGCTCTTTACATGTCCCACTTGCTATGTTGTCTATTCCTCATCTTATTTAAAAACCACTAAGCTGGGATCCAGATGCTGTTGCAGAAGGGAGGGTTGTCATGATGCTCCTTCATACTGTATTTCCATTGCATATTTTAGTGTAATGTCTTCATAAATACCTGAGTAAATTACAAAGAAATGTATTAATAAATGCCCTTTTCAGTGAGAAATTACAGAAACACACAAAAAGAGAGTCTGGTGGACTTACTCATTATGATTAATACCTTACTCCCCCAAAGTCACATCTTCACCCTTTCCTGATTTACTTTCCTGATATGTTCTGATTATCACCTTTGCCTGTTTCCTGGCCACAGTCATACTGGTGGTTCTTAGTCATTCCATGAGCAGGTGATGCAGCCAGGTCTTTCTCCACCTCTGTCATTTCACGCTAATGAGCTTCTGGGTTGTTCCTGAAATCCTTGTGATTCATCCCTTAGTGCGTGGCTGTGCGTGCTGTGCTATCGCATCTCATCCTGTTTCCACTACTTGAGCTCCCAATGTCATCCAAACTGCCCTGTAATGAATTCCACACCTCCTTTGCATTGATGATGTCTCCAACTATATGTCAGCATAAAATGTCATTATCATTGTCCCAACTTTTTATGTCAGCTTATTAATGAAAAATATTAAATTGAAGATAGCCTAACACTAATCCAAGAAAGAGTGGATTAGCAATCTTCCTCCCTAACTGGGTATTTAACCCAAGCAGATGAGAGGCTCCACTGGAGTCAGTAGATTAAATTTCTCTGTGATTAGCAGTCAAGGTAAATGACCAGTGCTGTGAGTAAGGAGAGATAGAATCAGTGATAACTACTTAAATGCTTAAAGTTAAGTCTGTGCCCCAACACTTGGCTTTAAACATCAGAGGTAACATTTCCCTGTTAAACTTTCTGCCTGGAGTGAAGTCTTGTTGCCTGCGCGTCTTGTTGCCTGAGCAACCTGCATGGGCACCAGAACGGTGGCAAAGATCAGCTACTGCTCTCAGAACAGACTGAGCAACTTGAATGGGTGCATTAGGTTTGATTTATAAAAAAAAAAAAAAAAAAAAAGCCTCACCACAATTTTATCTAATTGTATTTTTTATTCCATATAACTACAGATTTTTTCACATTTGAAATTAGTAGGGAGCAGTGAATAAAATTCGTATCTTGATGTGAATGCAGAGGAGGGAAAGGGAATAGTGCCTTCCATGCAACATTTTAGCTTCTGCTAATTGTTTAATAATGAATGCTATAATCTGGAATGTACAGGGAGAGGCAGTGTGATATCAAACTGATGTCCATGCTGACAGTAGCTGTAAAGTTGTTACCGTGTAGCTTGTGATGATGGAAGACTTGAAGGAAAATTTGCAGAAAGCTTCTTTGATTCAGCCTTTGATCCTGAGCTATACTCAGATCACAGGTCCTACATGCCGAAAACTTCCGAGGTTTAACTACCCCTGAAAGGATAAAGACAGCTCAAAGCATACAAGATAGGTAATTCCCATCTGAGCAGAATTCAAGCAGTACCTTTCTGTCTTTTACAACTGAATCTCCTCACACATACACACTCCAGTGCCTGGTCAATTAGATGCTTGATAAAATTTTTTCTTTTCCTGCTTACAACTGCTATTGTAGAAAGAGAATTAATACAATTATTCCTAACTGGATATCTGTCTCCTTTGCTTAAAGTGCACTACAAATTGTCAGTCTTAAGCAATTACTTAACCACAAAGGACAAAAAACGCATAAACAAAAATAAGGCATTATCTTTTCTTAAAATATAATGTGGATTATAGTAAAAAACACATCAGACTTTAATGTTCAGTGCAATTAATGTTCCACTATACTATAAAGTCTACTGAATATGCTGGTGGAAAATAACACCAAAAATATTACCCATTTCTTCAGATTTTCAATGTTTTTTTCTGAGTTTCAGTCAGAAAGTCTACTTTAGTTTAGTAAAGTAGAATGAATTTTGTTTAATTACAGACAGCTAAAAGAGGGATTAACATGAAAATCATTTTCAGTAGACATTTCCATCAAGAATGTACAAAGCACAATTCAGTGGTAACCAGATCATCTGAAGAAGTTCTTGGCTTTTGACATGATTAGAATAGCATAGGATACTAGAATATTAGAAATCAGAATATTAGAATACGTAGAAGTACTATTGTCTTTCCTCTGGACCTCTGACTATATTCTATACTATAGTTCCAATATCTTTCAAATATCCTTTTGCACTCTTGTTCTTTATTCTTTATGAATAGCGGATGTATAAAATAATGACATTATTGAATAATTATCCAAAGCAATCAATGAAGGCCGTGATCATCTCTGTTTCTTCGTGGTAGTTGGAGCTACCACTTGGCATTCTTATCCTGTTTGATGTACACACCGGAAAAGCTTATTCACTGGCCAGATTGATCTGAATAGTTTTACAATCTGGAAATGTATCTGTTTCCTTTCATTGGAGTATGTTACCCTGATCTGATGTCAGATATCTAGAAACAAAATACAAATGCTCTCCAATAGTACTGTTCTTTTCTGCAGAACCAAGAGCGTATATCTACTTTGCTCAATTTATCATTTGCCTATTTTCACTTTTTTTTTCTTTTACTCTTCTACTGGGGAATTTAGAAGCATATGGTCTGTTAGCATCCATTTTGCTACGATGTTTGATGCTTATCAGGTCTGGCATATGTGTCCTTACATGTGGATGGTACCAGCTAATGTTACCCAGATGTCCTTGTTTATACTGATTGGTAAAGAGGTAGATTTTCTCCCATGTCCTTATTACAGAGTGATTAATTTTGATGACAACAGAAATGGTGTAATTCCACTGTACATTTTGTACCGCAAGAAAATGCAGAATTTATCCAAATTGGACAAAATATTGTTAATAGCAAAACAGAAATGTCTTCCTAACCTAAATCAAATAAAATTCTTCCAGAATATTAGCTTCCATCCTCCTCCGTTTATTGCTACTTCTTTCTTCACTCATTCATTAAATACATAAAAGAACCAAATAATTCCTTGCACCATAACTTGCTGACAGCTCTCAGCTGTATCACACTCTCGCTCTTAGCAGGACTTGCAGCTCTGGCCCACAACTTTAGAACAAATATTCTCATGAATAAGCAAAAATCAGACCAGGGCCTGCAGAGTGAAATCCTAAATGTGTTTGTTAGGAGCTAAAATTAATGCTAGCGTAGTTTGAGTATTCTCAGTTCCTTCCATCTTGCCTTCCAAGGATGTTTTGAAAATGACATTAAAGGTCAGTTGAAAAAAACAGTTGCCGATGCACTACTAAGCATGAATGGTTCTATAGATTCCTGTAAGAACTTGTGCAATATTATTCAACATTTTAAGCACAGTTGCTGAGGTTAATTAGATTTCTGACCCCTAAAAATTTTAAGTGTCTCTGATGACTTACTTTCCAACTGATAATTTTGTGTGAGAAACAGAAAAAGAATAACAAATAGACTATGAATAAATAAACTCTTCATATTCATTCATATGAGGACAGAGAATATGTTTCTGACATTTAATTAAATATCCAAACGTCCACAAGATCTATAATAAACCACTTTGCAAGACGTCTAAATGTCAGAGAAAAACACATTTTACATGAAATGTTTTTCTACCACTGAAGCTGTGAAGAAGATATAGCATTTTTTTAAAAAGACACAGAAACAACAAGTACATATTTTATCTTGAAAGTACTTTTTCAAAGGCTTCTGAACAGCTAGTTGTTTGCAGTTTGACGAGTAGAATTATTTTAATTTATCACACAGGAGTTTGAAACATTAGTTTTACAGATATGCCAGGCTGTTCTAATATAATTCAATTCCTGAGACTTACACTATTTCATGCATAGCAAAACACTGGAAACATTAAATTGATTCTCTTACTTAAGGTTGCCTGGCACATTTGTCTGAGATCTCAAGATTTTTTCCTGTATTTAAATTCTGCAGAAAAAAATCTTCAAATGTAGTCCTCACATACACATTACTTCTCTCTTCTTATTTTGTCAAAATCTTCAGTGTGGATCATTATTTATCATGTGGATGTTTAGCCCCATTTTGGAAAGCATTCACAGCCATAGGTTACTTTACTTTTGCAGCACTAAACACAAATGGTCTCTTTGAGCAACCTCTCCCCAACTTTTAGGGGAAGTTCAGGGAGAGGATAAAAAAAATAGATTACCACAAAGCAGAAATATGCTTTGTGAGCCTATATGTTCAGTAAACACATTGGAAATGTAGAACTAAAGAAGCTCTGTGGCATAAATCTCCCTGTGGCCTAAGGTAAATTCCCCTGAACCTGTGTGAGTGCCCTTCGAGATCCAGCACCAAGACATTGCTTTTGAAAAGATCTTTTCTCCCTGTTCTTGTATCAGGCAGATCATTGTAAATTCCGGTCATTGCTTAAGTAGGAGTTGTACAAGATGGTCAGAACTTCAGCTATAGGGGAAAAAAAATGTGTCAACTTTTTCAAAAAAACTGCAAGGGAAGATTCCATGAAGGACATCATAGATGCATCAAGTGCTTGAAGGTCCAGGCTGCAGTTTGCTTCTCTGGTGTAGTTTTGGTCTCCTGGGAAGGCATATACCTTTGCACTGTATCTCTTTGTATGAGGCATTAAATATAAAATGAAACTGCTCAAAGATGATGTATGTTCCACTTGACTCCAATATACTTAAGCAGCATTTCCCATCAGGTTAGAGTGACATTCCAGCTACCTGTTGGGAGGCATCGGTTGCTACAGCTGACGTATTGATAAATTTCTCAAAAAATCATAATCTGTCTTTTAAACTGGTAGATGTAACATGACAGCACTGTATGGAGTGAGTTTGTCTGCAGCGCTGTCCTCCCACCTGACCTGTCACAGCTTCATGCCTATTGACATAATGCAGCATCTTTGTCACTTTGCATCACCTGTGCGGATGGGTAGGTGCTACCTCTGTCTAAGGGCAGCTCTTGCAAATGTCATTGCATCTACACCATGTCCGAGCAAACACAGTTGTTTTCGCGTGTCTGTCACCACTGTGTGTCTACTCTACCTGTAGTGCAAGTGGATAGTTAATTAAATTGTCTTCACAGAGCTTTCTGAAAAATCTATTAAACAAAGAGTCACTGGTATAAACAAATAAACCTGGGCCACAGTTTCAGCTCTTTGACCTCTTTAGTGGATTTTCTGCTTTTATCAGGAGAGTGTCTTTACATTTTTTCTTAATTTGCCACCAATATTTTAAAATAGATTTTTTTAATGCAAAAAAAAAAAGATAAGATTTGGCACTGATTATTGTTAGTCTGTTCAGAATACAGGAGGAAGGTTAATTAGCTTTTCTGACCTGAAGAGTCTAGGAAAGTTTCCCTGGTGACTCACTAATTGCTGCTCAATGCATAATAGTGTCTGTGAAGCAAAGTGCATGAAGCTAGACACTGATAACAATGTTACTTTGATTTAAAATTCCATACCTGCAAGGACATAATGCTGTTTCAGTACAGCATGCATTCCACTGGTAGATCTAAATATTCCCCAACTATTCATTTATTTTATTGGTAATGCTGGTCACTAATCTTAATTTGAATTTATATCAAGAACAACTGTGTTGCTCAGATTGAAAGTAAATGCTGTTTAGGGTATCATTAAAGTTTATCCTATAGTACTTTGTCATGCATAATAGCCATGTTTGCCATTAAGAATGGTCTGTGTGCTAGAGTTGACTTACTTACTTAGCTACATTGATAGGTTGCATAAAGCATATATCATTGCAAATAAATAAAAGAATTAGTGCATATAGAAAAGAAAAAAGTCTCTAAACCATAGGAGACAGAGCCCTTGCATTATCTTTAATAATGGTTTCTTGCAATAGGGAATTCTAAAGAAACATACACGTTTGAGAATTGTTTGGTGCTTACATCTTTCATTTTCATATCTATCAATTGACATCTAACGATAAGGATTTTATAAGGCGGCATAGATCTGTATTATTAGTTCAGTTAATCACTAGCTGTCACCTCAGTCTTTAAAAGCCCACAAGAAATCAAAATACAAACTCACTGCTGCTAGATGTTCCTGAAGTGTAGTTGTCTTGAATAGCCTTTTGTTTCCCAATACCTAAAAACACATTTTTCATGTAAGATATTTATTTGGTAGTAGTGATGCAACTTTCTTTAAACAGATGCTCACTGGATCAGTAATAAAACACTCTGCAATCTGTCCTCCCATAATAAATTCCTATATGAACATCTCTGTTTTAGTTGCAGCATTTCAAGTTTGCAGGTGAGTGTTGGAAGATCAAATTGTGAAAACAGTGTCATCATACAGTTTGCTAAATCAGTTAGCTACGTGACAAGCTACAGATCTAACTTAAAAACTTGTAAAATATAATTCTGGAGTTCGGGGCTAAAATAAAAAAAGGTGAATTTCAGTGGCTTATAACATAGTTAAAGGGGCTTTTTTTTTTTTTTTTTTTTTTTTTTGGTAATTGCCCTAAAGGGGCTTTTTTTTTTGTAATTGCCCTAACACATCTGCTAGTCTATTCTGCAACTTTCTTGCTTGCATCTATTCCACCCTTTGCTGGATGATAAAACTGAGCCAGACCTACATACTAAAAGATTTGGGGCCCAAGAGAAAAACCTCATATACCCTTGCCAAGACCCAGGCAGTTGGCAGCAGTGATGTAGCCTGGAAATGAAGCAGCAAAAAAGGAAAGGAAAGTTCCACTTCTGAGCTGTAAGTGAAGATAAATAGCTTGAATGACAGGTATCCTTTGCCCACTACCTCTTTCTTAGGAGAGCTTGCCAGTATTTCAGGCAATAAGAGTACTAGACTATGGATGAATCACTTACCTAGATTTTGCATCTCAGCCACAGAGCAAAGTATCAGGAAGATTTTGGCTTTCTCTGGGCCATACCGTGGGCCTCTGTTGCACCAACACACAAGGACATAATGTCCCTAGTACCCCTGTTCTTCCAGGAGAACTCGGTGGTGGTTGGTACACTAGGGAATGGGATCCGTACATCGTGTGAGGAGAAATGGGAAAGAGCTAGTGATCAGATGATCTTCCTTTCTTTTTGTTGCCCTGCCCTGCACATGGCAGTGAGGCAAGGGCCATGGTCTAGCATCCCGCCTATCCTTACACCTTTATTCCAGCCACAGCTAAATTGTCCCTGGTGTCTCTCTGTTGGCTATAGGCAGCACAGAAGCAGCACGGCTTTTCTGCTGTGTTTTGGCAGACATAGCTTGCAGCTCCTGGGGACACTAATGACATTGCCTGAGCAATCTGCAGGGTGATATTTAGTACATCAGCAGTATGGAAGCCATATCTTTTTCCTACATTCTTCTTTTCCCTGTCATTACTATTTCAGCTCAGATATTCAATAGTATGACAGATAAAGCATTGCCAAATCACAAAATACGTTACCTATATCTTGAATTTCCTGACTTATCTTATTAAACTACAATCTGTTGCATAGAGCCACACAATAGATAATAAGTTACTCCCATGCTAAAAGCTGTAAAACATGCAAAAAGTGACTACTTTTCTTATCAGTTAAACACCTCTCAAAGCAAACAGGAGATCATGTCAGTTGAATCTAGCATATATTTCCTTTAACCAAAATGAAAGCAGATGTCTACAAATGCACAGTATATTATTGTCAGCTTTTTCTGAAAAGCCGTGTGTATTCAATCTGTAATATAGCCCTTTACTCATCACATTATCCTACTGCTTATTGGATTTAAATTATTTTTCCTCCCTAAAATAGTGTCCTCGGTAACATACGATAGGTGAAGAAAAATTGCTGTCTCTCTCTGCATACTGATATTACTGACATTTTACACTGTACCTTAGTCACAGTCTCAGATAGATACACAGAAAAAAAAGCTATTATTTTGTAGAGAAAAAAAATGTCTCCGAAGAATCCAAGATTCTTTGAATGCAGTGTTTCTTCAACACTCAACTGTCAGGAATTTCTCTCAATTTTTAGAGCAGAATTTAGCCAGGCATTTGCGTGTAGGGCTGTATGTTTTCTTCTTTTTTTTTTTTTTCAAAGCCTCTTTTATGGCAGTCTGAATGATTTCCTGTCCTGCTCTGAAGAGACATTCATAATTCTGTTTATTTGAGCATAGAACAGAGTGTTTGTGATTAGAATCTGAAAATGTTTGTAGTGTTAAATATTTTTAGTTGTTTCACGGATGAACCTATTTGCATTTCTTTTTTTATCTTTACTAGAATACTTTATAGTCTAGAAGACACTGAGAGAAACTGCGCATTTAATTAAACCTTCCCAACAGCTTTGCTTTTGATAGATTTTGAATTGAGCTGATGAAGATTTGCTCTGTTTTCAGGCCTCTGTGCTGTAAAGTTATAAATTTCTGCCAAGTCCAGCAAGATTATTTATCGTTGCATTGGACCTTTGCTCCATGGTGTACAGCACAAATCCGATTTCCTCTGCAGACACTAAAGCATTCTCCAACACGGCTGAAATTAGATGACTAAAACTTATTTACTCTTCACATTACTACACCCTTCAGCATTTTGTAACATCATTATAATGACATGAATAGAGAGATCTATTGGTTTGCATTTATTTTTGTTTCTTAGGATTTACTTGTTCATTGCCTTGAACTTTGGGGGCAGTTACTCTATACTATGTGATTTATATTTTCAAAATGTTTAAATATCCCAGATTTACACGAGATATATAGGACACCAAAGAGAAAGTCATCAAGGAACAAACCATCTTAGAGGTAAGACACTCTGGGCGGGAATTTTAAGCTCACAATTCTACTTCTCTATATAATTTTGGACACATATGCTATCTATATACACTAATGATTGAACAGTTTGCTAACTGCAACAGTAAATCAAGATTCAAATGAGCAAGAAGAAAACTAAAACTTGGTGCTTTTTATAAGATACATCTATGGGCTCTTCAGATAAGAAGCATTCTACTGCTTCCTTTGCTCCTGCCACTTTGTCCCGTGCCACTATGGAAATGTATAGTAAAAATATATCAATTAAAGAGCAAAATAATACTGTCCTAAGACAGTTGTCATTGTCCATGTGCAAAGGACTTATTTAGCAGTCCTACACTGCAGAGCCTTATGCAAAAATGCTACCTTGATTCCTGGAGATGTATAGAAAAACGAAGGGGCATGGAAAAGATGTTCTGCATGGAGGCAAACGGCACTTTGACACAGCTTAGATTGGGCTCCATGAAGCATCTGCATTGGTATACAGACAGCAGGAATAACAAGTCAGCTAGAGAAAGAACAGAGAGAAAAACCTTTTTCTTGGCCTTTTCTGTATTGAGGTTTTGAAACACACACAGTTTGCTTTTTCCCCTACTCTGGTTTTAAGTGTCCTTATACATGTTTGTGACTTGTCGAAGCCTGAGCCTCTCAACTGCAGAGATTACAAGCCTACTTCTACACAGCTGAAATACGTGAGGCCTTAATATAAATGCAATCAAGTCTTAAACTCTACAGCTGACCCTGGAAACAGCTGAAAGCCCTCTCTCTTCATGTGCTATATAGGCAGCACATGCCTTAGAGGGACCTTGCTTTATTTCAGAGTGAGTGGGTCTACATCTCTAAAAGCCTTGGCTGGCCTTAAGCAGGCACCTTCCTAAGTGGAAGGTCATCTCCAGCCCAGGTACCTAAGGAGTCCTGGCAGTGCTGGAGAACAACCAGCATGAGAAGTTTTGAAAGCATTGCCTCCTTAAGAAGTCCAGAGCGCGAGGGGAAATAAAGTGTTAAAAATATTAGCACGTTATCCTGGGGAGCAGTAGTCTTACCTGGGAGAGATTATTAATTTTTAACTGTAATTGTCTAGAGTTTATTTGGTTCTCAGTGCAGGGTGCTTTGTTTCCAATGAGTAAATGCCTTGCTTTCAAAAGTACTGCCTGTCAAGGGCAGCGCGGGGAGGAAATTCTGCTCCCCCTGGTTTCTGGGTGTGAGCTTGTGCCAGGGTTGTTTAATTTTCCAGATGGAGCCTCTGGGTAATTGAACCTGACACCACCTGGCAGAGGGTTCCACTGAGTATCTCTTTCATTGTGTAGAGGTGTTTTTATGTCACCCCTCATCACACTGTCTCAGTAACGAGGACACATATCTTCTTTGGGGTTTCTTTTTTATCTCCTATCTTCCCAAAACACTGCCATAATCCTGAAGTAACAACACAGCAGAGGCAAAAGATATGCACTAAAATGGGGTTCTTATCTGCCATTTTATTATCCCATGCAATATTCTGGCAGAAAATTACTTTTTGAAATGTGCTAAGCTCCTTTTTGACTCTCCAGGGCTCTGTTCACAATTTTCTGTAAGTGATTTTTGTTTAATTTGTAACAACACGGGGATAGATATCTTTCACCCTGACTGCCATCAACTTAATTGTAGCTATAGGAAATGTAAAGGCTATCTGATTTTTTTTATTATTTTATTTTATTACTGAGAGTGAAATAATAGGATATTGTTTCCTTTCTGTTACAGTATAGCACCGTTGCTAAACTTCTCTCCCAAATAAATGTTTCATTTTAGTATGAACTAGAGGAAGGCCATGTTGCCCGTAGTCCTTGCTCCTAATTGCTAAATTGCTGTGTGCAACTCAGACTCATTAGTAACTGTTAGCATTAAGTTAATTACAGGTGTGTAAATAGGAAGACTGCTTTTTTTTTATTACCTCCCCTCAAGAGCTTGCACTGAGTGTAGGCTTGGTCATGGGGCCTCTTCTGCCTCCTGCGGAAACACATGGCCTTGCGTTCCTCTGTGGAACAGGTAGGTTCTTGCTGCTGTCTGCTGCATCCTGTTCTTTTCACAAAGAGGAAGAAAGGCTGTTTTCTCCTGTATGTGTTTTCAGCAGAACACACCATGCTGCTTAATATCTCAATTATACTCTCAGCCCTTCCTTTGGGTCACCTTTAATAAGGCCTCAGCTCTGGTTGTGTGTCTAGCTTGACTGCCTCACTTCAAAATATGCATAGGCTAAGGAAGATCAAGAATGACTAGAAATGCAGAGGGAAAACTGAAAGATTTGGGATTACTTTGTCTAGAAAGTAAAGTTTTATCCTTTCTGTGGTGCAAAAGAGCAAGTAATTTATTGGTTTCCATTGGCAAATTGGAAACAGCAAGAAATAACAGGCTTAAACTGTAGCAAGGAGCAGATACTAGGGAAAAAATCTTTTTACCTTTAAGAATAGGCAGGCAATGGCATAAACAGGGAGACTACAGGTTATCTGCCACTGATTCTTTTTTTTTTAAATGTACTGTATAATTGTCTCAGATGACAGGATGTAGAGCATCCTGTCATCTCTGAGAAAGGATGATTTCCACTTGTTTGTGTAGGTTACTTAAAGTTCCATTCTCCTGTTTGTTTGTTTGTTTTTCTTTTCTTTTCTCTTAATTTATACAGATGGAAATTAGATACAGAGAAGCTTGTTTGCTGGCAAGCAATTCCCCCTTTAAGAAATCTCCTGTTCAGGAGCTGTTGTGAACAGTGGTGCTAACCTGAGCTGCAGGGGGAGAGGTTTGGGGCTTGGGTAAAAGCTTTGAATCATTCCTTTAAATCCAATGAGAAGCTAAAAATATCTGTGAATAAGTTAACACCTGAAAATGTATGTTTCAGTACATGATTTAAACCTTAAAGGGAAGTTTTTCACCATGTTTGAACTTCATGCGTAAATCTCCTTGGGAGTTCTATCCCAAGATAGTAGTATTAATCGCAGGTAGACATTTTTCCCTGCACAAGACATAAAAGCCCTAATTCAAAATTATTAGACCAATGTCTGCACGTTCCTTTTTCCCCACAGTTAGTTCATCAAATGTCATATAGACATTACCACATGCTTTTCCAGCAAACAAATTAGGCTGCTCCTTGTTATTTACTTCTGTTGGAATTACTGACTTGACTGTTTAGACCAACCAGTCTGATAGAGATACTTCCCTCCTCCCCACCTATCTGGATATTTTAATCTGATATTGGATTTTTACTCTGGAAAAGTAGGTGAAACAGTTGCTTTAAAAAAAAAATGGTATTCAGTCCATTGTAAATAGAAAAAAATACTAATGTTCTTGAACTTATTTTGGAAATATAACATAAAACTAAGCCATGTTGCTCAGCTTCTTTTTCTTGGTAATTCATCATGATGTATTAATATATATCACCTTTTCATACTATTAAGACTCCATACTGTGACTAATCTTATTCATTTTTACTTTCCCTGAAGGAGCCATTACATTCTGCTCTGCACAAGAACCTTTTATAAATGTCTCCACAGGGCAGATTGACACAATATACCCTAATGGCCACTCAGAAGGTTTCATGGTGTGTCCTCAGGATGAGCTGCTTAATGGCTTGTTTATGGCACGGGCTGAACTCTCCAAATGCATTGTGGCAAGAATCCATGAAACTTCATTTCAAAGAGATATCGGAGCAGGCTGGGTCATGATCTCCTCTGATGCAGTGAAGCATCTGTTTGGAAGACGGAAAACTTCAGTGAAGTAGCTGTCTTGACAATTAAACCGTGATTTGGAGAGAAAAGACGGAAAGAGAACTTTCTCATTCTTAATTTATCTTACTGGAACAATAAGAAGCATGGGGGATATAAAGCAACACATGCTTCTCTGAATCCCCTGAAATTTAGTGTTACTGTTGACCCAAGTAGCTTCCATAATCATTTGCATGAGAACAGCAGTTCTTGTAAGTGGGGAGTCTGTCTAAAGAGTCATTTGGCTGGAGGATCTCCCTTCTATAGCCCATCTGTGGCTTTCCACAGCTGAACACATTTTAGTGCAGTTAGGAGGCTGCTCTAATTTGTGCCAACCTACTTGTTGTCAGAGAAGTTACATGAAGGTAATAAAAGCTCCCAAGCACCAAATATCAAAACTGTTTCCTGTTTTCGTATTTCTTGCAAATGACTGAAGCTGAGTTGATGCACTGTACTTTTCTTAAAAGTTCTAGCTTAGGCCCCCTAAAATAGTGATATTAGCACCAGAAAAAGCCTTAATTATTGCAGATGTGGTTTTCCTGGTAACTATTTTGTGTAGAGACCAATATTATGTTTGCATGAAGTCTTTGAAAACTTCATTTCCAGTGTAAGTTATATATAAATATTGCATGTGAAGGACTAAAAGAAATGTGAAAACCCTTTCAGACTTAACTTGAGTTTCTGAACTTGTTTCTGTGTGTTTACCCAAAAATCCACAACACATCTAAGCAAATTTGACAAGGTGTCCAAGCCACTTCAAAATCACATCTTAATTCGGTTCTGTTGATTTAACGTCTGACCTTGCTAAAGCAGATGCCAGGGGGTGTCACTTCTGGCATGATGAAAATATAATTATTCTTCTCTTAAGATATTGGCAAGTAAAGGCAATGGATCTTATCAAATAGTGAATTCGTGAAAAGATAACAGGTGAACTTGGAAACTACCATTTCTCATGTGATATTTCTCGGAACAAATCATCAAAGTCATCAAAGCATAATCATGTTTTTCTGAATACCTGTTTAGTATGGTATTCTAACAGTCATTTTCTGGAACAAACTCTCTGTGCACACATATTGCACCTATTGTGAAATGAATATGAATAGAATGATGGGATGCTCTCACTGTGTACATCTGCTTTATTGAAACTCCTGTTTCTGTCTTCATAGGTTTTAGAAACTTGGAAGCTCTGTATAATATGCTGAAACACAGATTTTCACAGACCATGGTTGTTTCCAGGAAAAAAAAAGTATAAAAATTGAGAAAGAGAAAAAGGACTTTAAAACATACTCCTTGATCTAGTCCTCCATCACTAAATTAAACTTCAGTGACTTGCTAGGAAAATGTGTTCCTTTTATGTCCTCCCATAAATTTCTCATTTCAATGCTGTATGCATCTTATTTTATTACAGGGGAAGCAAAAAAAAAAAAAAAAAAAGAGAGTAGTCAACATAGGCAATATTTCAGCAGCTAAAAACAAAGTCTGCCAGACACTCAGGCTGCATGGAGTCTGAGAGTTGAGTATAAATGTGTCTCCAAGAGCTAAAAGTCAAACTTGTTTGATAACTTTGTTTTAATTAGCCTATGAATGCATATTAAGGTTACTATTAAACTGTATTACATCATCTTATGGAAACAGAACACTACAAGTAAATGTCTCTTGTGTTTGGGTCCCCTCATGCCAATTACTTCCCATGACTTTTGCATGCTGGGAATACTGGTCTGCAATGTGCAGTTTTACTGATTCTTTTAAACATGCCCTTTTGTAAACTGGTTGAGATACCATTTGATAGAAGGTTCCTCATGCCATTTCTATTTGCTTTTCTTAACAGAAGTTGATGAATTGAATGCATGTCTGTGTAATATTAACTAGCCCAACAATTTTTTTATTTTGGGCCAAATAGAACAGGCCTAAAGGATCTCTTTGACTACTTGATTTAGTGCTGCCATAGTGCCAAAGGAATGGCAGATCACAAGCAGTTATAGGGGAGAAAAAAATCGAGTTAAAATTTCATTTTTTTGAAGAATGTAAGCTCTTCTTTTAATACTTCCTATAGAGTGTACACCTTAAATCCCAAATCCTAGAGGCAGGGGGATTGGAGAGAAATTTCCCAGATTTGTTCATCTATTTTATGGTTTTATGACAGACTCCTATCTTTTGGTCTAGGATCTATCTAAATAGAACTGGAAGCCAGCAGCTGTTTGATGTCCAGGACAGCTAGAATTCCTGATTATTTAAGAACACCTAGACTACCAGGTGCCAGATAACCTCTGCAGTGTGAATTCACTCAGTAAATACTAGATTATCAGTCTTTAAGTTAATTAGCAGTGTCTTGTAATTTATTTCCTCTTCTCCCAGATAGTATCAGAATTGCAGCAAACAAGGAACAGGGTAGAGTTTTCTACAAGCAGAGTTTTGTTCTTAAAGATTACTTTTCTTTGACAGGTTGCATCCGCTGAGTACTTGTTAAAGCTCATTGCGTTTTGCTGGCTAAACTATTAAACTCTGTGCTTTTTCCTGGTTGTTTTGTGGTTCTACAAATTATAATTAAACTATTAATTACGGTAACTACTAAAGTGTGACAAATTGAGTTGACTATATGACAAAGTCACTGTGTACCCTTGAAAACTGCAGCTCGGTTAAAGGTATTGCACTGAAAATGGAACATTTAATGACAAAACTGCAGCTTCTGGTATAGCTGTGATTAAAAAACAAAATACTCACTTCATGCAGCACAAGGCTACATAAACCTCTTCCTCCTCTTTACTTTTCCTACCTACCCTCTTTTGTGTCTTGATAAAGCTGCTGTAAGCTTTTCATGCTGATGTTGCCTTACAGCTATTTTAAAGGGACAACCAAGAGAAATTATAGTCTTTATTTCAAAGGTTAGTGTGCCGAGGTGACAGCCAGCTGAAAAGTGGCATTGTTGTATGAAAGCATATTAAAATGAAAAATTATATTTGTATACAGGCTCTCAACTCTGTGTTTTATATTTTTCAAAATATGGCAAGTCTGTGTAAATAGGACTAAAGTTGATTTAGAAAAAATATAACCATTTCTTTCTAAAGGAAAACATAAAAAATACACTTTACATTCTTCTAATTATTTTTTTCTTACTACTAAGGAGATTAAATGGCTTTGTTAAGAATAACAGTTGTTTCCAAAAAAGTTTTGGAAAAAAATATGTGCAGTTTCACTGCATTTTGTGAAGACTGGTTTTCAGAAACCAGTAAAAATCTGTGTTGAAGATTTCATTTCTTGAAGAAGTTTATAGCTTCAGCATTACCAGAAGCAGAATGAACTATGAGGTTTGCAACTGAGACATATCTACAAACACCCTGTAGCTTAATGTGTAACGTACCTGATGTGTGAGCTCCAATTTTCAAGCCAAGAGACTTATTTATGGGTTTGCTTGCTAGGAGCCCGCACTCTGATCCTGCTGCCACGTGGGATTTAGCGCTTCAGTCCGAGTGCCTGCTCTGAGACCAGGTTCCATCTCGACTTTCCCCTCGCTTACAGATAGGCACTGGACCAAGATTCAGTTGCAAAAGTTCAGTTCCAGCTTTTATTTCAGTTTTCTTTTGAAGTTTCAAGGATGTCTGACTCTCCAACTCAATTCTCCCTCAATAAAATTATGGGTTAAAAAAAGAAGTCATGGCTCAGATTTATCTTACTATATTTTTAGTAGAATTTTTTGGCTTGAGTAAATGATCTCATTTTATTTCTATACTCTAAGTGTCTGCAATGGAATTTTAACCTGAGTGAGGAATGAAGAAATTGCTCTGTTTTAGAGAACAATTTTTAAAATGGTTCTGTTATTTCTGCCCCATTTGAAGTTCAATAAAGCTGTTGAAGTAATTTGATTTCAGCTGAAGACAAGCAGAGGGCTTGTACTTAGACAACAATATATCTTTCAGTAATTGTTACTTTATTGAAAATGCTTATTATACAGAATTATCTTACATGCTAAAGTCAGCGAGGAAAAAGTAATCTGCTTTTACATCATAAATTTGTAATAGGGTTAATAAGTAAAATGATCTAATAGACGCAAAACATATCATCTTTCATGTTTTAAAACTTTTCAGCTTATTTTAACTTAAACTTTTTATACGCGTTATTCATAACTCTTCATTAACATCTGAAGCAACCTCTTATTTTTAATTGGCACATTTAAAATACCGACCTTCCTTTCTTTATTTTAAAGAAATATTCAATTTAAAGTTAATCACAGCAAATTGGGAAGATCATTAGATTTCATGCATATCTGAGACTCCAGCAAAAGTTACCCTGATGCAAACTTAAGAGCATAATCAGGAGGGAGGAAAGAGCAAAGGGAATTTCCTTTCCTTGATATAGCAGATCTGCTGGGCTTGGGAGGGGACCGTGGGGCCCCTCTTGCTGTCCTGTCCCCCAGCCTCTAGTTCAGCAGTTGGTCAGTGCACTTGGTCCGTGAGGGTCATACAGGAGTCCCTGTCGAGTGCCTTGCTGCAACCAAGCTCCATGGGGTCCTCTGCCCTCTCCTCGCCCCCCTCACAATTTATTTTGCTGTAGAAGGCTATGGGGCTGATCAAGGGTTGTTCCCTCTTTGTAAATCCACACTCATTGCTCCCAGTCACCGTCTTGTCCTCTGTGTTTGGCTTCCAGGTCTACTTGCTCCCAGAGCCTGAGGTGAGACTAATCAATCAGATCCTCCTTCTTGACCTGCTTGAAAGCAGGAGCGAGTCTTGGTTTCTTCAAGTCCATAGGAGCCCCTGACCGCCCTGACCTTTCAAAGATGGTCACGAGTGGCTTCAGTGACGCTGGCCAGCTCCTGCAGCACTCCTGGATGCAGTGAACTTTCAATTTCTTTGTCTACAGTAATTGATACTTTGATGTGCTAACTATAGAGAGAGGAAAAACTCAACAAAACTGATTGTTTTGATAGTCCTCAATATTAGTTTCTACCTTTGAGACATTTGTTGGGATTTTTTTTCTGGGACAAAAAGTGATTCTGGAAGAGAGATGCCTTGCTGAGGAAAGAGCTGTGCTGAATGTGCGTTAATAGCTGCTACAGAACCAGAAGATTATAGCTTCTATCCTGAATTTTCTTTCTGGTTTCCTCAGTGAACTCTACCCTAGGTAAACTGAAGACAACCAGAGGATTTGCACTTGGACAACAATATATTTTTAAGTAGTGGCTACTTTATTGGAAGTTTTGATTATCCAGAGCTATCTTACATACTAATAACTTCTTAAAACTGGCTTAACCTTCTAGACTTTTCTGTAACTGTGACAGAAAACTCCCCAAGTTCAGTCTGTGAGAGTTTTAGTATTTGGTTTTCTTTGTGAGAGTTATGTGAGAGGGAGTTCCTCTTGTCACATAGGAACATTTTTTGATGACATCGATTTACCTCAATAAGGTGATTTTAAGTTTCATGCAGTTTCAGATCAGATGTGGTTACATCAAACAGGCTGATCTGCATGTGACAAGCTTTCTTGCCAGTTTCCTCGACTGAAGTTTAACCTGTGTTTGAATAGTGTCTGTTCTTGAAGTGCGTGTAAGCTAGAATTTGTCCCACAGAACTTTCCTCTTGTAAGTGTGGCCAAAATAGGATCTTAGATATTGTGAGTGAAGGTAATGCTTTCCCCAAAGGTTTTCATCTCCACTAAGATTTAAATCACAATCAGGAGTTGATTCTGTATCCCTGTTCCCCCTCCATGACTTCATAGAAGCTGACTATAAATGTGATCATAAGGTTTGGAAATTCTATAAAAGCCTAAAAATAGGTGGAATTAATCTTTAATTTGTAACAAAAAGATGGAGAATCTATCACTTCAGTGTTTTGAGTGTTACTGCAGAGAATAAGCACTTATCTTCTCCCTTTACCATTGGAAACCAACTTCTACTTGGGATAACTTTTTCCAATACATCAAAACACCCCAAAAATGGTACTGTGGGTTTCCTGTTTATGAAGGCACACAGTGTTCATGTACAGTAATCATGTTAACTCTGGATCTTAAATTGGAATTCATGTGTTTTGAATTCCAAGAATATAAATGTCTTTCAGAGCAAAAAGGGACAGGGGAGCCAATCCTAGAGGTGGTATTTTTCTGATTTCCTGCTATCAAGTCAGGGAAAGCACTCACTGAAATCAGTGGAAAGAAAACTTCATTTTTATGGTTCAGTCCTCTTTAAACAAGTACTTGTCTAAATTTGGGGTTCTCTCAGCAAAATGTATGCTTTATTTGTTTTATTTTTTTTTCCTCTGAATCTAAGCCAGTAGTTTTCCCTTTAGCCAAGTATTATTTTTATAAATTTTATGATTAATTGCCCACCAGAAACCATGAATAGAAACCTTTATCTGTTAATGAATTGCTTTGCTGTGTCATGTCCTCAATACAAACATGCAAATTCATTTTACTCACCTATATCAGACAAGATGTGACTCCTTTTGTGCTTAATTAAATACTTTGTTCACTGCACAGCTAACTTTTAGCTCTTGCATATGAGAAGTTTGAGTAATTCCTTCAAGGAAATGACCTTTTTGAGATAGCATAACCTTGCATAATATGCCAGTGTGGTGGAGTATTGGTTGAATCATGCCTACTTAGAAATAATTACATTAAAAAAAGGAAAGGATGTAGTTATGATGAATGAGTTGAAGTGTGTTGTGTTGGGCAGAACATTTGTGGGTAAAAGGAAAATGTTGTTCTTACTCTCAGTATTTAAGGCACCGTGTGATGTACAGTAGAGCCAGTCGAAGCAATCACAAGTCATGAAATAAGCTACTTGTAAAATAGTGTAGTTAAGATTTTTTTTTGCCTTTTCAATTTTCACATTAGAGGAGATTTTGTTTTGTTTTCTCTCCCTTGGGACAGCAATACAGTATGATATACACAATTCTGATCTAATGTGAAGTAATTCTATATTGATATAATACAGTTGGATAAACTGATGTTAGCCTGAATAACTTTTATTTCACAAATTTAAGTATATTTTAAACACATATACATTACCTACCCACTCAGCCATATAATTCCATTGAAGAACGCCGTGGATGAAATTCTTCTCTCTGAGGCAGTAGCAAATTAGAATAACTCTGTTTAAAGCTTTGGAATAAATACATTTAGCATAAATAGATCCCTGGGCCAGAAATATATCTCTGTTTAGATAAACCGTATTTTCTTTTTCTTGTTTAAAATCAAATTACACAAGTGTCTAAATGCCTTCCTAAATCAAGGCTGAAGAGGGAAGTTTGATCTGGTTAAGCTACTTGCTTCATCTAGGGTGAAAGGAGAATACCTGGATTAATGAAATAATGTCTATTATGAAAGAGGAACAACATTTTTTTTTTCTTTTTTTCTTTCTTTTTTCTGCTTAATCGGCTGTAGGTGTTTCAATATAACATTTTTAGCACACAGGTACATATGTATGTCTGTGTATCTATATAATAAGTAGAGGTTTTTATTCCTACTGTGAGTTATGCTGGAGGGAATTTGTCCTTGAGACATCTTCTAGGAAAGCTGGCTGGCAGAGGTAGTAAGTACTAATAAAGTAGAAGGAATCTCAAGATTAATGGATAAAATGTTTATGCTGAGGGTTCTCTTCATGGGCAAAATGCTGTTCCCACCTATTTGCATTTTAATGGTTACCCTAGTTCTGAAGTTAAAATTACAGACTTTTCCCAGCTGCTCTTTAAATGCTACATTATAATTTTGAGGAAGCATCATACGTAATTATATTTAATAGACACAGAATTGATTGAAACACTTAACAAAAACAAAAAGCCCAGACCTAATTTTGTAAACATGTTATTGTACTGTAACCCCCAATGAGTTTGTTCTTAAATCTCCTAATTAATTTTTAATTAAAAAGCTCAGAGATGCTATTATACTTCTTGTTGTAAATGGCAGCCTTATGTAAGCATAAACGACTTAGCTGCTCAGACAAATATCTTCCATTAAAATCCGTGTTAATGAGAGCTCCTGAACGCAGTATTTCAGAGATTTAAACAGTGGCATCATGAAAACAGTGTGAATTTCACATGGGTATTGGTGCTTTTCTGTTCCCTTTTGTCCCAGAGAGTGGTTTGCACTGAGCATTGTAGGTTTGCATGTGACGAGCTGCCCAAATTTTCACTCAGGTGCATCAATCCTCTCCTTGTTGTTACTACCAGACTATATATAGCACATACACATATTAACCAGCAAATGATAGGGCTGAGCCAACTAATCTCTATGCCTATAAGGGCAAATGGGTACCGTGTCTGTAAATTTAGAGAAGCATTTAATTCTCTAAATGAGCATTTCTAAAAGAATGCTCACTTAAAAACAAAAAACCCACTAAACTATACATAAGGAAACAGGCTAATGAAATCCCCAGTCTCCCACATAGAAGGCATCCAGCTTTCTGTGGTTTTTAGTCCATGTTCCTGTTAAACCCAGGCAGAGGATCGAAGCTGTCGGCAGACTGTGTTGCTGTGGGGATGGGTTGATGGCGCAAATGGAGGATTATTAATAGCATAAAACCAACAAGTGCTCCTTTCAGAGAAGCATCTTTAAGAGCAAGGGAAAAACATGGGAGACACACTCTCATTTGCTATGTTTTTCTTACATTTTTAACCAGGAAGGACTGGGGGTGGGACTGCAGTCGTTTCTATGGTGTAGTTATCTTTCTTCTATGTAATTGTTAATGCTGCACACAGAAAGAATTTAGGGTTGGGAGTTGTAAGTTCACTTTTGCAAAATTGCAATTTTCATTTTAAAACATGCAAAATTTTGTGAGAGCAAGGGATTAAAAAATAAATAGTTTTCTCTTAAAAACCTGTTCCCTGCTGCATTTGTAACTCTGTGTTCTCAGCATTTTACAAATGGAAACTATTGAAAAAGCACTTAGCCTGTTTAGAATTTATTTCTGACACAGTTAATCTAATCACAATTATCTGTTTACAAAACCTGCAATATTCATTCACTTATTTTAATGTCAACTGCATGTTTTAATTTGGGCACAAGATAAGGCTTATTTTAATGTGTCCACATGGAAAATCCATGGCTAATATTTTAAAAGACAGTTATTAATTTTTGCATGTCTCTGTTTTTGGAATACCCAGTTTGGGAGGATTTGTGATGTCTCAGCTCTGTTGCCCTAAAAATGAGGGATTCTGTGTAGTCAGTCCTTGTACATGACCTCTTATGACAGCTCTTGTCCTGCTCTTGTATCTTGTCTCTGGTCATCAAAAACATTCTTTAGATGTAGACAAAGTGTAATAGCTCAACATTTTTGTTGTTTTTGCCCTATTTTGGAGGGGAAATCTGTTTAGAATAGAGAATCTGTATTGGTGCAAAAATCAATTGAGTACACTGTGAAATTCCTTTCAGAGATATGAGATACGTGATAAGATTTCTTGCAAGGAACTCTGTGGGTTTTTTCTGTCCTGTTTTGGCAGTAAGTACTGAGATAACTTATTTCTTTGCTGGGTATTGTTGCTTTGTGCTCAACTGAGATATAGTTGTGTTGGTAACTTCTTTATCCTGTTTCCAAAAAATCATTTTCCAAACTTTTCTAAGGATATTAATATTCCTTAGGTATTGACAATAGCTGCAAAGCCAGTCAAATCTCTTCCAGTTCCTGGAACACTCCAGCTTCTCTTGTGTAGCTCAATCTTCAAGATGAGATCATGTAAATCAAACATGATACAGCAAGTATTTCTTTTAAAACTGTGAATTGTTTTCCTTTTCTTTTTTTTTTTTTTTTTTTTGTTAAAATCTGCAGTGGCTACAGGCCGTAAGTCTGAGGCGTAAATACTCCTCGAGTTACCTTTTTTAGAATTGTTTATAGGAGTTTATAGGAGATCTTTGCCTTAGAGTGGCTTGGTTATGATGGTGAAGTCCATTTTGCTGCAGAACAAACTCAGTGTTTCTGTTTGAAAAGTTGTGCTCTGTAGCTTGACTCTATGGTAAAGCTTTATAAAATGAAACTGGGTTACGTGCAGGAAATCAAATGTTTTTTATCGTTTTCTAAGTTATCTTGAGCTCCTACAGTTCTGGAGAGCTCTGATTCTTCCCTGTAAAAGACCTCAGTCAAAGACTTCCCTTCTCTCTGCAGATCTAAGAGAATCTATTTGCCTTCTTTGAAACTGCTCACCGCTGCTTCCTGCGCTGCCCTGCCGGCCCTTTGAAGGAAGGAGCAGCCCAGGAGGCTTGCCTGGCACCAGGGCCAAGCACCTTGAGAGCTTGGAAAGTTTACATCAATTCTGGCGTCTTAATCCCTAGCAGCATACCGGGAGTCCTTGTCCTAAATTTAGGAGAGCAACACTCGTTCAAATGTGAGTTTTCTCTTGAAACCAGGCGCACCCGTTACATTGCTTTGATGCACTTTATTTTCTGGTATTGCTTTTGCTTTTCTGTGGTCATTCCTTTCGTGCAAATGTGGGAGGTTTCTTCGCCAGTGTGTGAAGGTGAGACAAGGTATTTCAATGACACCTGCTCTGTGTTCTCCCATGGTGAAGAAAATCCCTTTCTCTCTGCACTTCAGGACTCGCGTACAGTCAGCTTTTTCATAGTCTGGACCTTCTTTCTAGTCAGTAGTTACCTCAAAGAAAACATGAGATATTTTTAAGGGTATCTTTTAACTGTTTCTGTAGCTTTTCTGCTCTTTTTCTCAGAAGACAGACACTTTTGTCAACACTAATCAATGTAGATAACCCTGTGTGGCTGCAGGATTTTGGAGGATCACTGACTTGTGTAGAGACCTAGGTTTAAAGGCTTGTGTGTGCCTTGTGTGTTTTAGTGGCATCTCTTTTCCTGTTTGCAGAAAAGACACCCAAGGGCTTCAAGGCAGACCACTTTGCATTACACTGAACTTGTAACAGTGCCGTTTGCTAGGCTCTGTAAGAAAGTTTATCTCCCCTTCTTGCATCGCAGAAGCTGCAAGATGTGGTGAAAATCACAGCAAAGTAGCTGCCAAAATGCTTAAAGTACTGAATCTGCCCTGGAGTATCTCATCTTTGCCAGTGCTTTGAGTCTCCCATAAGAACACCAGCTGTGCAAGTTGTCCACCCAGCTGATAGTACTTCAAATCTGCTTAGCTTCAGAAATTACTTGCCTGTGTAATCTAATTTTACCCAATGTTCTGTTTAGAAATAAGTCCATTTACCACTCACAGATTGTTAGTTTCCTGATTTAATAGTGAAATGTTGAAGAAAAAGCAGTGTTTCTCCCTCATAACTCATGCTTTCATCCCACTTGTTCATACTCCAGTAATTGAAATTACAGTCCTGTAATTGTGCAGACATTGATGATTTTGCAAATGGACGATTATTAATAGCGTAAAAACAAGAAGGACCTCTTCTCAAAATGTTATTCCAGCAAAAAGAACCAGAAAAATATCCTTGATTATTTCTTCTTTTTTTGTGCATTCTTCACATTTTAATTAGGCAGAAAAAGTAGATCAGATTCTTTCCTCAGCATGAATATTACAGAATTATAGCAGAAAAGAATCTTATGGAACATTACTAGTCCTGAACTTAAATTTTGTAAATTTTGTTGATTTATTTAAAAAAAATCATTATCATAAAAGAAATAGAGATCAAACCTATATTTTCTTTCATGTTTGGCATCGCTGACTCAGCAGTGTGACTGCTCTAAAACACCGAGGCACCAACTGCCTCAAAAGAGCTGTTTTGCTGGAGTACAAAGTCCAGACGACTGGTTAGGAGGAGAATGAGGAGCAATAAAAGAGCCAAAAGTCAAAAAATGTAAGTGGGTCCAAAAAAGATTCAATGCCTTGAAAGGGAATGTGCCCATGAGGAGCAGTTGATGATCTGGATTCACCTTGTAGCTCAGCAACTCCTTAAGTTGTTGACTGATGTTAAGAGAACATAACATGGAAATTGCTCCTCTCTGTACTCTGCGTTTCTTACTCTTGCCTTGAGTATTTACTCTGTTGGTTGCAGAGAGAAATGGACTTTTGGCCTACACAAGTACCTCTGTTCTACAATTTTATTTTCCCATTGTACTGGGGGGGAGGGAGGATTCATCTTTGTTTTGTACACGCATATTTAGCAAAAGCTTTTAAAAATCACCCATACTATGAGCATCCCATTGCTAAGCAACGGTGTATTCTTCTCTCCCACATGCCTACATACTCTTCTGTGAGAAATTAAGTATAACAAATTTGTAAAGAGTAGGATGCTTTCCCCGTGACACAATAATCCCCAGATGGGCTTAGTGCTAGGGTACTAGAGTAGAATTCCTTTCTGGTCACTTGTTTTTGAGACCTTCCATTACTGCTCTAGCTGAGCGAGCAGATGGCAGCAATGGTCTGTACCCTAGTGCTTAGGACCTGCAAGTCTTTCCTCATCTCTGTTACAGCATAAAGTCTTCCATGCAAAACACCTGCGTAATTTTTATGTACTAGTGGGCACATTACGGAGTTTTGGATGTTATGAAATGACTAAAATGTTTGAAGCGTTTCGGTGGTGATCTAAAAGGACTCAGACCATGAAGAGTATCTGTAGTGGTGGGAAAATTAATTCTGCGTGATCCGCGGTACAGGCGGCTGCACTCCACATGTCCACGTTGGAGAGGAGGAGGCTTGTGGCACCTTTCTTATTAGTGAGCACATTCTCCTATCCATTGGCAGCCCATGTATCATGCAGGGGCTCTCCTGAATTATTGCTATTAGCTCTTCTGTTGTCACATTGATCAGAAGACAGTTAAGCTGTGGTAGCCTGGCGAGGGAGGAAGGCTGTTCTGTTGGCTAACTGCACTGCTGGAAAATGTCAAACCATCTGTTGTTTCAGCAGCATTCTGGAGTTAAAGCAATTTTAAAACTCAACAATTTGGCAGCTCCAAAGGGGTTTTAGGTTTCTGTGGTGCCATTTTACTGTTCTAGTGCTCTTGCGAATGCCCTAAAGATCCACCTGTGGTATGTGAACTGTCTTTGTGTTGTGTGATTCTCACTGAAAGCTGGGCTGTTGGCCTTGTGCGACTCAAGTGTTTTCTGTCCACTGCTAATTAACAGTTTTAGTGGTAAAATCAGTTGTGTCGTTGTCAGCTTCCAGAAAGCAGTATACAAGTCAGTGCAAAACACAAGTTGCCATGAATTTGGCAACAAACACTCGTATGGGGAGGATTTGAAAGGCCCTGTTGTACTCCTGTACAAACTTCTTTGGATGGGCAAAAAACAGGTAGGCAAGTAAAGTGAGTCACAGCTCTGTTTGGTAGAAACTCAGCACAGAATGAAAGTCGGTTGCAGAACAAGAGACAGGTCCCTGCCCTGGGAGTGGGGCACAAGCAGCATCCGGAGTACTGATCTCCTCTGAAGATTTCATCCCTCTTGTACCAGTGCAATAACGTAATGCACCTTAAGCAGAAAAACAGTTAATATTCCGTGTGCCAATGAGGACACAGTCCATATAGCCTTAGCTTGTCTGTATACTTATTAATTTTTAATGATCACTTTATGTATTTCCTTTATTTCTTTTTCCTATATTATCATGTGCTCAAGAGAGAAGAATGAACAAAATTAAATTGTTTCTTCGGTTTTGCTGAGCTGACTGGTGGTTAGATAAAAATAGCAAGTGCCAGTGGCAAAGTCTCCTGAAAAGTGCTAGCACATTGTGAAAGCGCTATTGAATCAGCACTGAGAAATCAGATTTTCCTTGCAACACTTTGTTTAAACTTAGAGTGACCTTTAGGAATGTATTTGCATCTGTGTAGAGAACCTTATTGCTTGGTTGTATCAAAGAGCAAGTGCTGTCATCCTGAAAGGAGTTCAGCCACTAGTCTTGGTATAGGCTTGGTAGGACATTATGGATTCTGGGATCAGAATAGATAAGGATAAGCACACAGAAATGAGTGGTAATGTCTTTGGGAAGGTATCAGTATACAAGCACGTGTAGTTCAGAATTGCGGAAAGTTCTGATTTATGAAAGGCTCCATTGGTTGGCTTCTCGAAACTGTTTCTATGTACTTGATAATTCTGCCTGCTTTTCTGAAATTCCACAGAGCCTGGGGTTATCTGCAGCACAGACACCGATACAATTTTAAAACAAGGTTTGGAGCAACAGAGCTGTCAGGATGTGAATGCTGTCTTGCATATTGACTACAAAGACTAAGTTTTACATTATGGGGTCAGAATCTTGAGCTCTTAATCATGAATCAAATTAAGAGATTGAGAGCTGTTGTGCCATCTATTTTTTTTTTTTTTTAACTGAGCAAGCATTGCTCAGAAGCTCTAGCAATGAGGCCTGAATTGATCACATTTCTTACAGGTTGGAAGTTAGGAATTGTTAAATGCCTTAACGTCTGTCCTAAGTTTACAGTGGACGTGGCTTTGATGTTTGCAGTGCAGCAGGTAGTGGTTACCCTCCAGTGCAGTGTGCTTACAGCGTGCAGGCGGAAGCACAAGAGCATGGAAGTTGAGCATGAAAACAGCTGCCGTAGCCTGCAAGAAATTCTCTCTCTGTAACTCTTGTAAGACTCCCTGTGGTCCCTCATTCAGATTTCTTATTAATACATTTTGGTCCAATATGCATGGTGAAACTGGCCCTGAGAGTTCTCTGTAGACACTGGAAATGCAGCAGTTAATGATCCCCTCTCAATCAGATATATTAGCTTAAATAACCTAAAAAAAAAGGCAATTGTAGAACTTCAAAGTAGATGGTATCAGCATTTCATTGTAATTTGTGACCGAGCCACTGCATTTTGTAGTCTGAATGTAGTACTGACTTAAAAGAAATGTTGATGTCAACAGAGCAGTATTTTCTTTGTGAAGACATTACTCTTAAAGTCATCCAGGGGCTCTTGGTTTCTTCCTAGATGATATTCTCTCCTTTCTTTATTTTTTCTTGTAGTTTAATCCAAGCATCATACAAGGAATATATTGCAGATACATTATAAATTACTGTTTTTCAACATCTTCAGTTTATTCAGGAAATGACAGAGTTATTTAACAATTACTTAGCACTTATCTTTACAAAGTAAAAGGATTACTATAACAGTGAAAAGGGTTATTGAAGACAAAAGAGATATGAGCACCTAATTATCTGATGAGCAGAGGAGCTAATGAATAATTCATTATCCCTGTGTTTTCCAGGAGCCAAAGTTAGGAGCAGTGGCCACTGTAATGGTGGACACCAGGTGTCATGTTGTTAAGCTATTAATTTGCTTATGCAGTGTCATGCCACATTATATCACGTCAGCTCTCTGTGTGGCCCAGCATAATAGAGCTTTTCAAGTGTTATAATGTGGCCCCGCACAACAGGGATGCAAATCAAAAGCAGCAGTACTTCAGTAGATCAGCTGTTCTCTGAAGCTGACTGTGGACCTCTGTAATGAAACCTTGAAAACAGAAGTGGAGTAGTGTGTGCTGCCTGCTAGCTGGCTCTGTTGAATTTGGGTACTTGGGCACATCCCTAATTAAAGACACCAAGACTTGAGTTCCAATTGATGAGCCACTAGATCTAGACAACGTACTCTCAAGAGTGCTTGAAGAAGTAATACAGAGATGTGAGGTGCTGGTCTGGGTAATTTCATAGACGTTCTCTAATTAGCTTCTACTTCAGAGGTTAACTTGCAGGTCTGGTGGGCAACCAGCTGAAGGAATAGTGGCATCCCTGACGCTGCAAGCACAGCTCATAGGACCCCACTCATGAAAAAGGGCAATCTGTGCCTTAAAAAAGATGTCTTTCTCCCCTGGATCAATCCAAAACTGCTTCTCATAGCACAGCATCCTGTTGTGCAACTAGGTGACTTAAGTTAAAACACAGCTTTTGTTCATTTTGGGTGGTGGGAAGTAAATAAGATCTCAAGATGGTATTTTCTTTATCAGAATTTAAGCGAAACCCTCGTAAATAAACAAGCAAACTAGTAAATTATTAGACTCTGTGACAGACTGTGGTAGGCACACATATGCAAAATATGGCTAAGGGCAGTTTTGCCATTTTAAGTGTATATAATCACTGAGAGTTGGGAGAGCCTCTAATCCTGTACAAGTATTACAATAACTGACCAGATATTATATGCAGTTCTGAGGACAGTGTATATTGAAGACAGATGTTTCACCCCCAGTTTGTACTTCTGCTGTTGCCTTCTGGTTTTGTTCACTATAGAAATAATGCATCTTTTATAGAAATCTTTTGGATTAAGGTGAAAAAATGCTAGTCTTGGAAGACTGTAGAAGTTGTGAGAAAAGTTTATTCATGTTGAGTTTATTGTCATGGGGAAAAGGAGACTTTATTAAAGATTTAAAATTTAATAAAGTAATAACTCAAGGAAGAAATAAAAACCTTGATAAAGCTGATCCAAAAGAGCCTGACAATAAGAGGACTTAATCTGAAGGCTTACAAAATCAGGAGTCAAATACAAACTACACAAAGCAGGTTCGTGTCGCAAGTAATGAGCATGCACCCTTGCGTAACAATATAAGAGAATATATTCAAGAGAATATATTCAGCATGTAGATGAAAGAATTAGATGAGATTCTTGACACCAGGGATTAAGGGCTGTGGCAAGAAAATAAGAAAAGGATGTGAGTCAGTGAACCTGTGATATCTCTTGAGCTGATGGCTTTCTCTCTCAGGATTTTATTTATTTTTTTGTACTTTTTCATTCTTTGATGTATAACACCATCATGGCTTATGACCAGGCTTAGGCTACTACCTGTTTCACTGTCTGTCAGAGCATATTCCTGTTTTGTCTGGACGCATATTCACTCTTGTGCATCATAAAAGACTTGTAAGATTTCTTACTCTTTCAGTGATGCTATTTGAAAAAAGTTGCTTCCAAGTTTGAAGAGTTAGACAGTGGTCAGAGGTACTCATTGCACCCAGATCCTATTGAGTTCAGGCTTCAGAGTTTTGTCTAAGACTGTGCCCTGGCTCCTTTGTTTATTGAGCACCCCAAATCCCATGGTCTTTCCATTTCCCTCCTTTTACTTTTCATTACACTCTTTACTTTTGGGAAAGTTAACATGACTTAATAGCAATGATAAGCCTGCATCCTTTTGTGTGAGTGCATGGCAAAAGTTTATAGAGAAAGTCTTCAAGGAATTTGACCCTGAAGCACAGAAGTGTAGAGGGGCTGGACAAGCCTTCCTTTGATTTAGATTACAGTCAAACTTTCAAAGCTTCCTGACCTTTCTGATTGCTTCTTGTGGCTCTCCTGACTTAGAAGCGCTGGTCTACGTGAGCCATCGGGACATGGATAGAGAATAATCAAACCACTCTGCAGGCGTAAGAAAGCTCATTTAGAGCAGTTTGAACCAGGCGTGTCTTTGGGTGTTGAGTGAGGGTGAGAGTTAATTAAAGCTTGTCTTGCAATGGAAGTTCTTGTGCATTTCTGCTATCTGTGGAGATGGTGATTGATGAGGACATAAATAGGCTGATTCTACTGCAGGTTATTAACATTGTAGTCCCGTGCTGCTTGCTCCACTGCCGCTGATCCCACCCAGCAGAGACCACTGCTCAACAATGCCACTACGTATTTATCTGTGCAGTCAAATTAATGTGTAAAGAGTGTGATCATTGCAATTACTTCTCTGGTTAGCCCACACTGCTAGTTGAAGTCATAAAAAATATATATGTGTGTGTTTCTTTTGCCTGGTGGAAAATCCTCCTTGCTACTGCCAGGCTGGCAATGAAGGAATATTTATAGTTGTCTTGAGGGAGCTCTATCCCATCATGCAGTTAATTATGATAAATTGTTTTATTTGTAAAAGCTTAAAACTGTTTAGCACTGTAGCTATGCCAATGTTATATAAACGACCAGCCTGATTCGAATTGTCAAACCCACAAATGTGAGACAGAAAACGCACCAAGAAGTGTCTGTGCAGAGAAACACGGGGGTGATGACGGGATGCCCTGGTGGATCCGCAGCAGTGGAGCGGAGGCAGAGGTTTCAGTGCATCTGCTCCACATAGCGACTACCTGCACAGAGCAGACTCAGGTATTCTCACTGGTGGTTACCTCCCAGCATCTGGCCCTGCCTGAAGCCTGGGAGTTACCCTGCTGGTCTATTAGCAGCTGTGTGCACAGTCCAAGTTCAACTCTTGTTTGCATTTTGTCAGATGGATGCACAGTCATCTCTTAGCCACTGACCTCAGAACCTGTGCAAGGGAAGCTCCAAACTTGGCTCAGTCCATGGAGCTTAACATGGAACCAGAGTGAACATGGACTTGTGATAAGATCCAGGGCTTCATTTGCCTCTGAAATCAGTGTAAGTCTGAGATTCAGGCCAAGCAAAAAGGGTAATTTATGGATGCTGTAACTGAGGGTACGGATTAGGGGGTTTTCTGGGGCCTTTTATTGGAGGAGCTTCATTAGCATTTATACAGCAATAGTTGAAAAGCCCCAGTACTGCCAATGCAAGCCCACATCCAGTGTCTTTCATCATGACGCTGCAGAAAGGAAGACTTGACAGGCCATCTAAATTAAAGCTGTGTGAGCAAAAATATTCTTTATCTTGGGGAAAGAAATTATATTAATATATAATGCCCTACATTTAACATTCCCTCAGCACCCTCCCACTTCAGAGTTACTGTACTTGGAGATATGATCACGATCATATATTAAAGACTGAATTCAAGATACTTTTATTTCTGGCAGTTTGTCTTGCACTGTTCTACCGAATGTGTTCAGCTTTTATATTCATCTCAAATCTGAATTTTATTGGAATGATATATTGGTTAGTATGCCTGGGAATTTCTGAAAATATTGTACTTATTCTTTTTTTTGTTTCATCAGCGGAGCACATGCACAGACATATGCACTGTCCTTTAGAGGAAATGATATGAACTAATAGTAATGCAGTAATGAACTAATTAAAGCATAATTAGAGAAGCTGTTGCTTTTCACTGTGTAAAATCATAACACCTCAAGCATGCGTCACAGACTTGTAGTACCAAGATGAGATGTCCTGGGTCCACCAGTTATTTTGCGAAAGCTTTAGTAAGGGCTTCTGCTTCTGCATGCTCATCTCTGTGACCAGCCTAGGGGCCGCAGCTGTGGTAACTCATCCTCATGCACGGTTGAGCTCCCACCGTGGCTCTAAACACACTTGCTGAGGCAATAGGGTGTCCCTAAGCCCATTTCAGAAGTGTTGTGGATGAAGAAATGTTCTGGTCAGCTGCTAAATCCAAAGCAGAGTCACAAACAGAGCTGTGTGAGCTGCCAATTTCTTGGCACTTCAGTTATTGGCAATTGCAGCATTAATAAGCATTATAATGCTGTAAAGGAGCACTTTCAAAAATATTAAATTTCATATTCCAGTCTTTAAAATAGTGGGTCAAGTTTGCATGTCCTAAACCCCAAGAATGTTTTGTAAAATGCATTAACTATATATAAAGAATGTCTTCGCTATGAAGACAGATCCGGGCAAGTAAACAATGAAAAGATAGGGCTCTTTTCTGAAGCTATTGGTTCCTGTGAGTCTTGTACCCTCTCTATCCCCTCTGTCCCCCAGTGCGGGAGCTAAGAGTATGTTACCGAGCTCTGTACAGGGAAGTATATATATAAAAAAGATCAAAAGAAACAGCAAGAACACATTTAGACGGTATATTCCTTCAGATCAAGTTGCCAGCCTAGTCTGTAATGTAAGTTAGCACAGATTCAGGTGTGGAGTAAACGAGGGCATTTTTTCACAAGGCAGCTGCTTGCATGACCAAAGTGATACATAAGAAAGCACACTTGAGATAGTGCAATTAAAAACAGTCTTCTCAAAAAATAATAAAAATAAATCAAAAAAGGAAAGGCAGAAAGAGATAAAAAAGGTTTTGGCTGCCTGGAACTGGAATGTACTCTGAAGGACTCTGTGCATAAATGAAGAAATTCATTTTACATAGCAATGAATATTTAGAGGACTGGAAATTCCAGGTACAGTCCAGCTTCTGATTCCTGTTGAGATTGAAGAACAGCTTTTCTACAGCAAAATGAACAGTTAAGTTGCTCTGGAAATATATTTTGTTTTGGTTGAAGTACATGTTGTGTCAGATTAGGGTATAAAAGTGTAGTTTGGGATGGGTGGCAAAAGCTCCAATTTGAAGATTTGAATTCTGTGAAGAACCTGCTCTTAGAAGCTTCATGCATCAGCATGTTTCAGGTCTGGGCACAGCGAGGATGGGTGGAAGCTTTGCCTAAATAAGCTGCTGAGCATTTGGGGTCTAGGCACAAGGATTTATCCTTTCATGCAGAGAAGGTAATTCTTAAACATTCAACTAACAGTGGCTGGGGTAAAATCTTCATTTGCTCAGTATTCATTCCATGTTAAATATTAACCTTTGGAAAATGTGTTTAACTTTACAAAAGGCTAAACCAGCTCTCATTTATTAAACAGTGTACTAAGGCATTTTTCCAGCAGAGGTATGCAGGACTAAAACCTTTCAGATGAGTTTTTTTGAGCAAAAATGAGAATAGCATTGAATTGTAAGAAATTGTAGTTTAAGACTTGGATTCATTTAAAGAGCTGACCAAACTATATATCTTAACCAAACCTAGTCATTTTCCCATCTTTTTATATAAGTCTGGAATTTAGAGCAATTAAAATATGGTTATAAACTTGTTTTTTAACAAAAATACAAAGTAGTTGCACTAATTAATAGCCTACGTGAATGTGTTCATTAAAAGTGGTAGCTGTCATTCCTTTGTGTACTTTCTTACAGACTACATTAATTAAATAAGGTCATACTGTTTCTATGAGTTGGGTTTTATTATAACTGATTTATATAGGCTTGCACAGGGTTTGATATGTACAAAAAGTGACAGACAAGGGAAAAGGCTATAAATAATTCTTTTTTTTTTTTTTTGTCCTGGACACTAAATGCTACTATTTCTCAAAAGAAAACTTTTGTCCTTGCCTACCATTTAGCTTCAGGAAGGCTACTTTGCACTAAATATATACATATATATAGTATGTGTATATATAGTATGTGTGTGTGTATATATATATATGTATATATATATATAGTGTGTGTATATATATGTATATGCCCTCATCAGATGCAGGCTTTCTTTAGTTGTTCAGTGGTTTCTCTGATTCAGCATGTTAGACCCTTTCACTGGAAGAAAAAAAAAAAAAAAAAAGTAACTGTTGCTGATCAGCTCAAAACTCTTCTCCCTGAAGCTGAGATGCCTGCGTAAGAATTGGATATAGTTCTTAGATTGATATCCAAGACATGGCTTTCAGGAATGCAATGCAAATACATATGAGTATAGAACCTTTGGGAATACCTGTGGGAGACAGATTACAGGATCATCTAATTAACATCATTGTCATGTTGCCATGATTAAGAGCAATACACCTAGAAGAGGTTAATACACAATAAAGGAGCCAGCTGGAAGTCTACATGGCTTTGAAAGTATTTTGCTTGAAGCATGTAGAGATAGTTTTGTTTGTTTTAATTCTATTCATGTTTTACATACCTAACAGATCCTGCGTTTTCCAGGATATTTATCACATACTAATGAGGGACAAATTTCAATGTCTCCTTATGTATCTTAGCATTTTTACTGTTATCACCTAATGTATATGAACTGTTGTGCCGTCTATGGAATCGTTAGGTACTTCCGTTTTTAAAAGCCAGAGAGACCAGAGCATGTGGTATATGCCCTTTTCTTGAGTTACATGATGAGACTTCACAGAAATTAGCATTGTTGTAGTCCTTCATATTACAGAGAATGAGAAATAATGCAAAGAACAAAGCTTTTCTATATTGTATAATATGCTTCCTGTCCTGTTTTTAATTCATTTTTTCTCGTGTTTGTCAAAGATGCTTTTAAAACAGCATGGGTTATATTCAGCTCATCTTTGACTGAGGAAGTAGCTGGAGCAAAGGCCAAGCCTTTGGAGATTGATATCATGCTGAAACCTGCTCTGTAAATCCCTAATTCCCTTTACTCTTATGCAGTAGAGAAATCCAGTTTGAGATTATAATATTTACATACGAATGTCCTTTTCCTTTCCATCTTTTCCTAGAGGGCTGGGGCACATGCTGAGAGCCTTTATAAAACAGAAGTGAGGATGAGGTGAGCAGTGGAAAGATGTTTCACAGCAGCACGTTCATTCTTTTCTCGAGCAAACCATGGATGTATTTCTATTGTGGCATGTTCTCTTCAAGCCTGTGGCATGTAGTTTGTCTGAATCTTATAACAGGACAGTTACAGAAGTTTAAATAGCCTTTAATTTAAGTTGGCATTCAAGTTCAATGTAATTCTGGAACTGGTTAATCAGACTGAATGTGTGTGTTGTGTGCATATATATTTAATATAATATATTAAAAATCAATTTTAAGCATTAGGAGAATAAGCACCAATTTGGACCGCATGTTAATCTCTTATTTTGATATTCAGTGAATATTTCTATCTCCATAATCCTCAGCTTAAAGTGTAAGTAAGAGTCACTCTATCTGTTATAGGAAACAATAAGCACAAAAGGATTCAGAAAGTAATAACAAAGATAAATAACTTTGCAATAAAATTTCAGCTCCAGTAATTTTCCATTTATATTTTCTCACTGAATCATGTAGTCTTTAAGAAATGCACTTTTTTACATCTGGGCTGCATCATACAAAGTAATTTCATATCTAATACTTCCCAGTGTGTTCAAAATATAACATCACATGCACGATGCATGACAAGGTAGTCGATGAATTATACAGAGCCTTCAAATAATATCACTGTGAATGTGATTTTATAGGCTTTCTAAGGCAATCAATCTTACTATATTATGAGGAATGAATTGTCAGTCAGATTTGGGGTTTATTCTCTTTTGTCCAGGAAGGTTTCAGATACTGTTACTTATGCTGCTTATTGTTGAAGGCTACATGCTGAATATGCTTTTCCTGTGTGAAGAATCACTGATGTGGTGTTTGCTGTGCCTGAAAGGTTAGATCTTGTCTAGCACAGCGCTTTGCCGAGGGAAAGCAAGCGGAAGCTGAAGAGAGGAGATGATAGCAGTAGAAACAGCAAAAGAATAGCTATTGTATATAGGAAGGTTCATGTCTATGGGTAAGGTCTTCATACCCCCTCCGTCTCGCACGAACTCCCACACGCTTGCTTGGATTCGGATTTGCAAGGAGAACTTTGATTGGAAACGAGAATTTGCACCATGCCCTCTGAGAGCAAGCTGGGCTTCCCTTTTTTTTTGCATGTGAGCTATTGGGATATTTCTCCATTTTGTCCTTAGTATTTGCAACAAGCAGAAATACCATCCAAATAGAAATAGAGGAGACCTGGGTTGGTCTTGATCGGATTTCTAACCCTGCTGTTGCTTGCGGTGTGTGCAAGTCTATGGAACAAGCGGTAAGGGGTGATATCTGTGCATCCCTGACCCAGTCCTGAAGCCTTTTTGGGGATGCAGCTGACTCGCAGGTTCTTGACAATAGTTGTGGCTGTTCTAGGCAATGTCTTGGTTTTGTTAGCTAGTGCACATGTGGAACTGAGAGGTGAATACCTGATGCAATTGAAGAGAGAGATAGGTTTGGGTGTAGAATTCAGTGCTTCTACTTTCTTCGTAATTCAAAAATTTGTTCCTTTCCAGGGAAATTTACTACCATAAAACTTCCAAACTAGGTATGCTTGAGGAGTGGTTTATTTCTATAGTTACTGGCACGTAATTTCATGTTTCTGGGTAGCTCCTCCTTGTTAAGAACAAAACATTCAACTTTTCCTGCTAGAAAACTTACTCTTAAAATCAGTGAGTCAATTTTCTCCTCCAGTGGCCATTAATCTTAGGGTAACAGCATCAGTTGGTGACCCTGGTGAAATTTTCACATCTAACTCTTATTAACACTTCAGGCTGGGAAATAAATCACTCCATAACTTGTAACCTGTGAAAGGTGTTTCACCTGAGAATATTACACGCTGAAGTTTAATACCCTTTGCCTATAATATGCTCCAGGATGGACTTAAAGGCCTCGTCATTAGGGCTAAGAGCTTCTGGTATTCACTTCTGGGCTGTTCTTCAGGGACACTACAGAGGACACCAGCATGGCATTCCCCATACAGACACCAACTGTGTGTGTCCTGGGTGATTATATATAGCAAATTATGAATTTAGGACTGTGATTTGACCATTATGGGTTGATAACAGGCATGGTTATGAAGTACAAGTTCAACTTTCATCCCAGCTATTTCCGTACAGCAGCAGGCCTGTTTTCCACATTATATATGCTGAAAGGACCTTCTACTTTTGGAACAGGGAATGAATGCATGATTAAAAAAATGTCTGTGGGGAAGGCAGCTTTAACTTGGTTAAGCATGAAGAGCTTTTCTCCTTTTTATTCTTACTCTCATGTAGATAGGGCAAGACAAGTCCTTAAAACCTTGAATTACAGAATTTGGACTGTTTAAGTTTTGCATAGATATTTTGGACAGTCCTACCTGGACTCAAGACTACTGATTTATTTTGCATAGACAACTGAACAGATGGTTCTCTCTTATCTTAATTATTAATGGTATCTAGAGATCCAACTATAATGCAACCATAAGCCAAACATAGTAAGACAAACATATTCAAATTTAGTTCTTCGTTCTGGGTATTGACCATTTAGGTCCCATCCCTTCTCAGTCTGTATCAGTTATTCACCTGGAAAAAAGTGAAGGTCTCAGTTGACCTCTGAAAACCTGACAGTTTCGTAGGGAATAGACAGTATCCAGTCACTATCAGCAGATTTCAAAATACAAAGTGACAGAAGTTGAACCAGCCAGTTGTCCACCTCATCCCATTCCCTGGAAGCTGGGATCGGAAGTCTTTTAGGTTCTTTTCCTGAACTGAAAACTAAGTGAAAAATCNTGGGATCGGAAGTCTTTTAGGTTCTTTTGCTGAACTGAAAATTAAGTGAAGAATGAAAAAGAAAGAAAAAGAAAAAAAAAAGGGGGCGAAAAAAAAAAGAGGGAGCACANGGGGGGGAAAGAAAAAAAAGAAAAAAAAGAGGGAGCATGAACAAAAAGGAAGACATATCACAAACTGTCAGAAAAGTTTTTGATAAAGATGACTTTTTTTCTTTTTTCTTTTCCTCAGTGGGGCAAATACAATCTTTAGTTACAGGAAGTTAACAGAGATGGAAAAAAGTCATGAGTGTGAAATTCTGTTTAGTATTTACCTAGCTGTGGCCTTTAACTCTACAGAAAAATGCAAATATGTGCCACAGATTTTAAATATGCCATTAATTACCAAGCCCATAGTCAGTGAATTCCATAAGTTTTTCCTCAGTGGGAGGGATACAGAGGAATCATGCCAGTATTTTTCGGTTTGTGACTTGCTGTCACTTCTGGAATCAGCTTGTGGCAGCAGATGTGAGCTCTCTGTGCAGGAGGAAGCAGCAAAGCTACCAAGAGCAGTTGCTGTAATGCAGTGCAACTTCCCAAAAGTTTCCAGAGACTTTTGTACCCCAACTGTGTACATTTTACAGTGGGAAATTTTAGCTTGTATATGGAAAACCCATTGCACCAGTGGAACAGTACAAAGCTAAACCTAGCACTAGTGGTAGTGTGGAAGGAACAAGCAAAAACAACAAAAAAAAAAGGAAATCTATTCATAGATCTAATTTACTAGGGTTTTTTTTTACTTTAAAATATTCCTCCTCACCTGTTTCCAATTGTTAGTCTTGAGCTCCCAGCATGATACAGTCAGAACACTCACCTGAGGTTCTCTGATTTATTGCCAGAGGAATGAGCATTTTAACATGAAGACATCACTTTCCTCTTGTGAGTATTTCTTGTTGTCACTTTCAAAAATGGAATATTCTCTGGTGGCTTCAGCTCTTCCACTGTGCGCCTTCCTCCACTGAACTGCCACTGCTGGCAATGGAATATGTAACTTTAGATTTTTTTTTTTTTCCCGGCCTCTTAAACAAGATGCATTTCTCACTTAAGGGATGCTCTGCATTAGCCTAAAGGTACAGAGCAGCAGTGTGTATTTTTTAGTGAACTCCCCCTCAGTTCCCACTTGCCAGGCAGTGGTGTGGTTGCTGAATGGTTTTCATGAGTTCAAACTAGATTCTTTTCAGATAAAAATAAACCAGGAGCGCTACTACCAAAGTGCAATGTATGCCCTCCAACAGTGTACTTTAGTAGGGAAGCTGGACTTACACATTTTCCACAAAACAGAGCTACTTGTTCCTTTGATGCATGCAGAGTTATGCTATAAACACAAATATCCAGTAAAACAAAAAACCTGTCATTTGAATTAATGTTTTTCCTCTTGTTAAATAGCCCTGCAGATGTGCACACATTTCAATTAATATTCAGCTACTAGAAAACTAATGAGAAAGGATTTAAATGATAATCTACTTTGAATTAGGTACACTCAACACTTTTATGCTATGAATTTATATTGGTTCTGTAGTCTATAATTTTAAATGCTTAATTTTCTGTGAGGATACAAATGTTTCCAGTTTTATTTTTATGAGTGAGTGGTGATGTTCGAATTTCCTTGATCTTTCTTGAAACATTTTGTATTGATCTAACATGTATTTAAATAATTTACAGTAATCACAGGAACAAATGCACATAATCATGATGTAAGAGAAGTGTTGCATAAACACCCAATCTATTCCGGTAACCTGATTGTTTCAGACTCTTGTTGAAATAACACTTTCTTCACATCAATGAGCAAGGTGCAGCACTTGGTTTTTTTAATCACATAACCTATTTTATGAAATGTTATCGTCCACTTTCCATGATGTTAGTGTGACCTTGAACCTAGACATCTTGGTTTTAGCCTTACTAGTTAGAATATTTGCTTGTGTCACTAATTTTAAATTGATAGGACACTTCAGAATGGGTACGCTCAAACCAGTATAGGGATGTCTCTTTTGGTATGGCATATTTTATTAAAGAAACCATTTGACCCAACAGTCTTTACTGGAAAAGGGAGAGAGAAGAGTGTATTCATATACAGATATGAATATAAAGGTGGTTAATTGTTCCCAGAGAGAGAAAATTCAAGGATGTGAGATCATGTACTACTTCACTAAATAAAGTACCTTTTCAAATTACCATTTCTGTAAAGTTAGTACAAATAAAGCACTAGGTATCTTCTTGCATAATTAAATGGAGGATTTTGTGTCTCTCGAGTGTTCTCTAAAATAGAGATCAGGGTCCACAGGCAAACACCCAGGTCTATCGGATTCCTTCGCAAATCTTAGACCGCGACGTTACTGGGATTGCTGATGATACCGTGCAACAAGGCGCTTAGAAGAGGGGGCTAAGCAGGCATGTTTTAAAGTAGTCATGCTTAAATACTGGCTATATCAGCTCCCTCTCACTTCTCAAGAATTGTTGTATCATTCTTTCCAGCCATAAAAGACCACAGATTACTGAGCAAGCTGACACTCTATCAGATGCAATCCATTTTGCTGTAGCTGTTTGCTTGTCAGATTTATTCGCAGCAGTAACTCATACCAGACAACTCGTACAACTGCAGTTTCTTAGAGGGACATTTCAAGAGAACATGATGAATCTTCATGGCAATTTATATGGATCCAGATGCTGGGTATTTGCACAGGATAATAGACAGTGGTATTCTTCATGGGAACACCTTGTAAGAGTACAGCTCGTATATTGGTTCACTGAAGAATTTGGGGGTTGTGTCTCAAACGTTAGTTAGCTGAGAGTACTTTATGTTTTTCACATTTGGAGAATTTGGTGTTATCGGTTATCTGGTATGAAGACAGCTGCCAGTTGTGCTGAGTACATGAAATAAATGGGATTTTTATGCCTTTTATACTCTACCTCAGAAATCGCAGGCTGTGTCCTTGCTAGTTTACACTGTACCTGCACAGAGTTCAGCATGACTGGAGAGGAGTTATATTGCTGCTGTACATATCTATATGCTATTCAGACTGCCAAATAAATTCAAGGCAAAGTTTAACAGGAAATCTGTGAAATAAAGACTAGTGTTTCCTCTGGATTCCTAATTTCAAAACTGCACAAAATTCAGAAATGTGGGATTTGCCCATACTCTGCATTTCTGTCCCTACAGTTCTCCAAATTAGCTCAAAAAACAGAAGAAGGTACCTCTGTTGGCAATGTTGGTAAACAAAGTAGCTCTAATTGTAGTGCCGCTCTGACTTGACCAGACTGCATCTGATGCAAACCTTTCGTAGCTACACCGCGATAGAGTGTATGGGTCCTACTCCTGCTGAAGTCAGCTAGGGCATCGGGGAGTCTTGTTCAAGCGGCTGTTTGCAGCCTTTTGCAGCGTGCCACACCAGTCCATCATCAATTACCAATGAACCTGCTCTCGGTTGGAGGAGCCCGCTGTGAAAGACCACGCGTGCTCCCTCCAGCTGCCTTCGTACTGGCCAGGCCTGTGAGGAAGCAGTCGATTCTGACGAGCTCTGCCTAGCGAGTCTGTCTGCAGTTCTTGCCACATTGTGACACTGCAGATATTTATGTCTCAGGTTTTCAACAAATACCATTTTAGCCTGAACCTTGAATGCAAAAACTGTTGAACATGCTTCATGGCCATCATGGAATGCTTTCTAAACAAGTAGAAGTCACTACTTAGTATGTAATTTTAACTCTGCCCAGGAATTCTACTGAGCTATGGGGCAAGGAGGAAACCAGATTAATTAAAGCTATTTGCAAGTAAAAGAGGAGTAGCAATACGATAATGTTTAATTATGAAAAACACAGTTGCTGTTTTCTACCTTACAAGGAATACAGATCATGAGCGTGAACTGGCATGACCTGTTGGGTTTTTTTTTGTTCTGCAATTTTTCCTGGGTACAGACAAAAGGGGAGTTATTGAATGCACTGCTGTGGCATCATGTGGTTTTTTTGGAACCAATTTTGAACTCAACTTGAAAATCTTTTTAGGGCTTTTCCCCATTATTTTTCATTTGTAGTGCTTCCACAAAACACCCTGGTATTCTTCATTGACTTGAGTGTGTGCTGTGTTAAACTCCATGGAAACAAACCCCGCTGATGTGCTGGGGCTTATATAATTAATAACTTGTGCCACCAAGCTAGAAAGGTTTATTCTGTGTCCAAATAAGGCAGACAGGGTTTTGGCCATCGGGGGTTTTCAGAGAGTTGTTTCCCAAAGCTTGGGTTTGCAGGTACTTTATCACTTTTTAATGAAGGTTCTGTTTTTACTGCAATCAAGAGGCTTTGAAACGCTAGGGAGAGGAAAAATTACATGGTCATTACAGTCCGTTGGATTTAACTCTAATGTCATTCTTTTTAAGACTGTGAACAATTTCATTCTTCAAGTAGCAGCAGCCTGTGGGTGGCACAGAAAAAAAATGCAGTTTGAGCACTTCAGTGAATTGCTAAAGTGCCCAAAGCTATGTGCATCCAGTGTGGAGAACCCAGGAGCATGCCTGACCTTTCCACCTGGAACTGGGTATTTCTTCAGTAATGGATTTTCTCCCTACTGTTCCTTTTTTTATAATAAAGGGAATTCTTTGGCCACACTGACAAGCATTAGTTGCTGTAGAAATACATAACTGTTTACAGGTGTGATATTGAATTCTGCTTGCTTCCTGGGACTAACAAGTTAGTTGTATTTATCTATTATGGACAAAACAACCTTCAGCATTGAGGGGAATAGGTGCTGTGTAGGTTAGAGGCGACAGAATGCCTCGAAGCTCTTTATCTGCCACCTTCTTCAAAGATGATGTCTTTTCAGCTGCAGCATCTTATACAGCTCATAATGAAACTTCAGCCAGAAGCTCCCCCAAAATGCAAGCAGTGCCCTCATTGATCTGTGTGTGTGAAGGTGGGAGGACAAAGCTGCCTCATGGAGCTGCTCGCAGGTTTTCTCCCCTCCGCCCATAGCCAGAACACGCAGGCACCGTTTTTTGTACGGACCAGCATATTGGACTGTGTTCTTCTGTGCCCATGTGATGAGAATGGTGACAAACCTTCTGCTCTGTATTCAAAAGATATTTAATATTATGTTAGAGATGCATTTTGGAGCCCAACAACCTGTTTCAGACTTGAGGAACCCGTGTCCTATGCTGCAGTGCCGTTGCTTTCCGACATGAACCCAAGGTAAGAGGTGTGGAAGAATTGCCTGTTACTTCTGGCTGCGAAAAACTACCAATTTCTTCCCTTTACCTGACGAAACTGTAATACCTCTGAGCTTTTGTAACAGCAGCCTGCCGTGTTTTGTGTTTGTGCTTTCTTATGCAGTTGTTTTTATCTAGTTTCTAAGTCCCTTGGGCAAAGAACCGATTGCTTGGTTAGCAAAGGTGTCAGGATCTAGCAACAATCTAGCGCTGCAAATTTCCTAGTTAACATAAATATTCTACATATAAGAGCTGCTACCAATCTGTAAATCACAGAGTGGTTGAGGTTGGAAGGGACCTCTAGAGATCATCTAGTCCAATGCCCTGTTAATGATATTTAGGAAATGAAGTAAGTATGTGTAAGGAACAGGACAACCTCGTAGGATTTCAATACTTGTAGCTGAATTATACACTTGACTTGGTTGTACAAGGTCACCTTCTCACTTAATTCCTTCTTGAATATAAACCTAAAGTGGTGCATTTTGTTTGAAAGAAAAAATGTTTAAAATAACTGTCTCTCCACAGGCAGGTTGGCTGCGCTGATCAGTTCGTGTCTATGATACATCTCTTTACCTTAGCAAATCAACTCAGTTTCATCAAGGTAACTAGCAATCAAGCCACAAGGACATAAGTTTCTTTTAGGCAAGGAAGCAAAAGTAAAATTTCACATGAGCTGCTCAGTACCAGTTGTTTGTCACTTTTATTAATGCAAACCAATAGGCAGAAGTCTGATTTGTGCCGTGTTATTTTGAGAATTCAGTCTGGTTTGTTTTTTCGGTAGTTTTTCAGTTTTAAAATCTGAAGTTTAAGTTTCTGTGTGCCTGTGCTTCACATCCTGTTCTGTCAGCCCCGCAACTGGAGTGCAAAGTGCCCCGACCTCTGCTGCGGCTGCTCCTGCTCCATGGGTGTTTCTCCGTGTCTCGAGTTTTCCGCGCTGAGGCAGGATGCTCCCAGCAGGTTACACTGCTCCAAGCCCACTCCCACGCACAGATAAAAATAAGCTGTGATGTCTAAAGCAGTAGGACAAACACAACTAGAATCTTCATATTTAAGCTCGTCTTTTAAAGTTACTTTTCCACATGCAAATTAAACTTAAGGAAGCTATTTGAAGAAAATTATTTCTCAAAGAGCAAAATGCTGCAATTCGGGTTTTATTGTCTTTTAGTTTAGGTACAGCAACCAAGTCATCTGACTTTGCAAGGCAGACAGGTGAGGGCAGTTTGATCTTTAGAAGGGACAAATACTGTGACATGATGGTTGATGTGTAGTTTAATTTTCTTCTGCTTCCTTCTCCCCCCTCCCCATTTAGGACTTTTCATGACTAAACTAGGAGTAACCACAGAAATGCAACACTGCCATCTCAAGGATACACTCCACATCCCCTTCACTGTAGGATGTGTCACAGAAGTTCAGGTAAAGATGATGGGGGATTCACGCAAATAATTTACTCTTGGAATTTTACAAAAAAATAACGTTAAGATGATTGAGAGAGGAAAAAGGCTAGTGTCTTTTTTTTTCTTTCAGTTTGTTCTGAAGTCTGATCAAAGTGTTTCAAGTTTGATCTGAGCTGAGGTTCCCAGACCTCTTAATATTTGTGACCCCTTTGCATTCCCTGTGTCTTTTCCATCAGTGAGAACAGACTTTCAGTTTTCATAACAGATCTTTTCAAGTATTTTAGAAGGCAGCTGCGGATGACAGGAAAACAGAAGCCCAGGGTTATTTTTCACTTTCAGGTACAGTTAAACTGTTGCGAGTATTGTTGGAATGACATGATTATACACCCTTTCCATCCAAACCACTCTGATTTTTAGGCGTTGCGTTATATTTTCCCAAGATTTCCATTTTTGTCTGTTCAATTAGAAAAACAAAATACATGAAACACAACACTAAGGTTTTTGGTTGGTTATGTTAGAAGCCTTTCATTTCATTTAATTTTTTTCTAGTCTATTATAATTTTCATTAAATAAATTGCTATGATATACATAAAATTAAAATTCAGAGTTGAAAGATGATGTTTGTTTAGTATATGTTTGCAAAAACTATAATTTATAAATTGGTATTTGAAATAAAATTTATCATAGAATAAAGAAGCCATAGCCCTCTGTTTCCGTAGCATTCAGTGAATGGAAATGACCATATTAATATTGTTAAGTTCAGAATTTTTAGGTTCAGAATTTCACGTGTGCATTCCTTTAGAATTTCTAACACTTATTTTTTTTAATTCTGAAGAAAGTTGTGTATACATGTCCTCAAGTACCCTTGAAATGCCATACTAGCATATGTTTCATTTAGAAAGTGTGTACATTTCTGATTCTAGACAGCCACACTCTTTAAATTCAATTACTATTGTACTAAAAAGTACATTTGCTATGGAAGCCAAAAGAATGTAGGATAGTTACAGCATCACCTGCATTGCACATTAAAGAGGCTCGCTTCCTTGGGAATACAAAAGCTGGATACTGGCAAAATAGAGAAAATTCTGTCTAGGAGACTCGGTGCAGGGAAGGCAAGTAAGACAAGTAACCTCTTAAGTTAAAGTATTTAGAAAGAATCAAGATTGCAGACAAAGCTGTTCACAGTTTCTTACTTGGCTCCCTCCCCAAAGAGGATGCTGCTGGTCCTTGTATAGACAGAATGCTGCTCTTCTTCAATCTTCTTTTTTTACCTGCTTTATTCTACAGAATATCTGAAGAATAATTTGTGTTCTTTACAATATTGCTTTTGTATTGCTTTTCTTCTTTCACAAAATGCTGGTCCAGAAGGATTAGAGAAAGGCACGTTGTTGCAGTGACCGTACAGAAAGACCTAAAGGAAGAGTCTAAAGGTCAGACTGAACAACTATTTCAGAGGTTGTCTTAAGATGCAGCTTGCCTTAACAGGCAGTGAATCGTGTTGTACAGACATCTTGCTATAATTTCAGTGTATAAAAAGAAGATGCTTCTGGACCACTACCATGTTCCTCTCAAGTCTTGCCAAGGCAACATTTGTGTGCCTGTTCTGTTTACATAAAACTCTACTAATTTGTTTGAGAAATAAATATTTCCAAAATTTAAATACATTTCCTATATAATACATGGCATTTTAAGCTATTCTGCCAAACTTGGAAAACCTGAGAGCCAAAATGCTTCCTGTAGAAAAGCAAATGCTACTGCAGTCTCTCTGCCTTCATCTGAATCACATTTTGAATGGATGACATATACGTGACCCTCCTCTCTTTCCGAAACACATTAACAGAGCCCAGCCAGGGATCTCTGCCTTGCTTTCTTTTTCCCTCTTTCGCTTGGTATCATTTTGTCATACAGACTCCCAGTTTCTGCTATGCAGAGTTATGACTGCTACCATACGGGATTGCTGAGGATTGCCCAGATGCATTCGAGCTTCTGCCTTTAGCCAAGCCTTCAAAAATGTCCTGTACTTTGTCATGGGTGTACAGAACTTGAAGGACTTGAGGGCATTGGGAAGGACAATGCTGATTTCCCCTGTCTGAAGTGTTGCATTAATATTTTTTCCTAGTAACAGATGAAAGAGCTGGGAACACAATAGTGCAGTAATGAGCTCAATAAAATAGACTTATTCGGTGCTGCCTTAATATTTTAGAATCATTGCTAACTACCATTTTAGTGTTACTCGAGCTGTGTGCTGACAGGACTTCTCCATGAAATGGATGAGCTGATTGTTCCTTCTAATTGTTTTATATCAGAATTCCTGCCAGACTTGACGTGCTTTTGTGGATCCCCGTGTGTTTCCAGCCATGTGATGCTGACCGCTGTGTGCCTTTGCTAGTCTCATAGCTGATGTTGTTGTACATCCCAGGATCTTTTTAAGCTGACAGTTCTGTTTCTTTTGGGGTACTTTGTCCATTTATTTAGAATGTTCCTGCACAACATCAACTGGTCGCATCTACCTTTACACATAGGTGCTGGGAAAGTTGATATCTTTTCCTGGAATGGTTGTGATGGTGAGGAAGTGAACACTGATGAGAGTAGGCAGAAAAAAGTGAAGGATGGGACTGCAAAGAGTCATATTCGTGAGTCATATTTTAATTGGGGGAATCCTGGCATTTGTGTTGATAAGTTTCTGCATGGTGTCTGCGATGTGATCTTCCTTTTAAAATGAGAGATTTTTTTTCCCATTGTTTTCCTCTTTTAAAAGGACTTTCAGGAATTAGTTTGAAAGCTGGTGTGCCAGTTTAAATATCTGAATAGTGTCAAGTAATAGCTAAGTAATAGTTAACTGTAAAAGTTAAATAGAAGACAAAAGGAATTTATTGTATATACCAGTTTCAAAAAAATAAGGCATCTGTGTGATATTTTAGTATAATATTTGTTAAGTCTAAGCACTGTCTATTATTCTGTTATGTCAGCTCTCTTTACACATAAATATCTAACCTTTTTAGTATTCAGTGTTTCCTCGATATCTGAGTGGTTGGAAGATTTATTGACACGATGCTGATGCTTTTAGAAGAAATTCTCAGATTCTACTAGTCATTTGGAAGTATATAATAAATAAATCTAAAGCATTCACAAAAAATTAAAGCACGTCCTGCTGACAAAGATGAAAGCAAAAGTTAATTTCTTTCTTCTTCCTGTCTTGCATCCAGCTCATTCTCTGTTGGTTTCCGCTATGATATTTTGTGTTGTCAAGTTCTCCTAAGATCTCACAGACCCATCAAACAGGAGAAGGAAATGTTCTATGATTGCATTTATGTTTTACATGTAGAATATGCCTTCAAAATCTCCTCACTTTAATTTTACAATTTAAATACATATAGGAGACGTCATCCATGAAGGGTGAGTATTATGTTTCTTTCAAAAGTGTGAAGGACCCATAACTCACAAGAGCCCCAGGTATGAATGAATTATGAAGGCCTTTCTTGTAAGTGAAAGAAACATAATCTCTCTTCAAGGGTGAGATATTCTATTTACTTCACAGGTATTCATTTTATTCCATTTAAAATAAATAAATAAATAAATCCCAGTACCTGGCAGCAACTAAGTTAAATTCATGGAAACATCTGTTTCTATCTTTTATTTTTACTTTCTTGAACATCACTGTGGAAATATCAGATTGACCAGCCTAATCTGCTGGACGAATGCAGGCCTAGGGATTTAGACTAGAATCTAGAATAGGAAGAGTTTTAAAGTGTTTTGCCCCAGTCATCAATAAATAAATAAATAAATAAAAGGTTGACAATGATACTGGGCTAGATTGTGGATTAGAAATTGGCTATCCTGGTTGGAATAGATTTAGCACCACTGACATGCTGAGAATTCTTTTTCTCTTGATATTATATTTATTCATTTTGTTACAGTAACCAAGGTGGGTTACACTATCTATACACATAGTATATGCAGATCCCTGACTGTGCTGAATATTGTAAACTATTATCATTAAGATCTTCTAGGGACGGGTAAAGTAAAGGACCATGGCCTGGCAGTTGGATTGGTGTTGGTGGAGAAGTCAGTCCTAGGTCTCATTCTACTCTTTCTTTTAAGACCTTAAAATCAAACTTGATCCTTAGAGATAGGAAGTGCGAACAACAACGAACAAAACAGTCCTCAGCTTCTAAAGGCTGCTGTGGTCGCCTGTCATACACAGTGAACACACTGCAGAGTGCTCACCTGTGTGGATATCCGGCTTGGAAGCCCATCTGTTCTGGGATGATGGGTCCTAAAACTCCCAGAGAAGGCGAAAAATCTATCTAAATCATCTCCCCATTCTTAGTCTAGCTAAAACCGTGTGATAGACGTGATTTACAACATTTTATACAATCTGCATGGATTAGGAAGAGGAATCTTTATAATTATATAGGCTTGTTGTTATTTAAATATTTACCAGCATTAAACACCAAAGGAGCCGTGCAAATGATCCCGGGGATTCATATTGTTCTAAGCTAATATCCTTTGTACAATATTATGCAAATTGCATAAACTTTATTTTGCTGCTTCTGCTCTGAGCAGTGTATCCCAAGGCAGCTATTCACTAAGTTGAACCAGATAAAGTTTTAATAATAAATAGTGATGATGAATAAGTCAGAAAGTTTGTGCAATGCTAATGTACTTGTTGGCCCCAGGGTAGTTTATTAGATAAACAAGTAACATTTTATAAGTTGCCTGCACATAAGTGGCTTTTGTTTTCCAGGAAATGTTTATATGATAAATTATTTCGAAGCATTAGGTGTTAACGAACAAATTGTATTCACTTCCAATTTGCCACAAATTTCCTGAGAATTAAGATTTAAACAACAAAATTATACATTTATTTTGCCTTATGAAAATGACAGTAGAATGAGAAATTAAACTTGGCTGTGGAATGAGGGACGAACCCATGCTGTTTAATGCTGAATTTTTAAAGCTGAGAAGAAGAACTGCACTTCTTTTCATTAATATTCAGTGCACTTCCAGGACTTAGGATCATAGAGACAGTAAAAATTAAAAATAGCCAGAGGGAATAGAGGAGTCCCACTACGTTAATATTATATCTTTGGCCACTTGACAATATTGACCCACGGTAGATCAGCTGAAAAGCATTTGTATGGCTGGAAAAGAAGCCCTGCTAAATTGAAAAGGAATGAAGCATAAACAAGCTTACTTAACAAGCATGTTGTAATGAAAAACCAGCCAAATGTATTAATGAGTGTGTCTAGCCCGGGCACTATGCTGCTGACCCAGAGCCTGCCTGCTCTTTCTAACGTGCGTTCTGAGCATCTGCATTCCAGCTGTGTTGAAAGTCCCCCTGATAATACGCCAGGTCTTACAAACACAAATCACCATCATTTGGATCTTTGTTGGATTTCTTCTTAATGTAAGTAACAAACCATTTTTATATCCATGCCGAAAAAATCAACAGATGGGGCCCTGCTGAGAAGGGTCCCTCGTTGCATTTGCTGGGATTTGGTAGCAGTGGTCTCGAGCTGTCTCGTTACTGCAGCATCGCTGATGTGGGTCAGCGATGGAAACAGCTGTGACTTGGGACGTGGCTGCAATATCTTGGGAGAAAGACTGTGTTTTCCCCTGGACTTGCTGTCCCAGCTGACAGCAGCAGTCACAGATGCCCTCCATTTCTACCATTCTTACAGAGTCTGACTCACTCCAGCATTATCAACGAAGTCTGGAAAATTAGTTAGAAAACCAGAGGTAGGCGTTAGGTTTAATGGTTCAAATTTTGCACTACAGGAGACAAGATTCCCATTTCCGCCACTGCTGGTGTCTTGCTGCTATTTAGGATAAGTCATCTCTGTGTCAGCTCAAATAGCTTTGGGGTATTTTTAGCAAAAAATGTTGACATTACTGGACCTCAGCTTTATCAGCTCTAACTCATCTTCAGGCACTGCTCATTCTGTAAGCAAAGTATTGTATATCATTTATAAGAAATATGTAGCAGAAATCACTTTTTATTTTTTATATAACAGAAATCACACATTAATTTTAAAGAGAGTTCTTTTAGCTCTGTATATGAGAGATTACCTAGAAAAAAATCATTCTTTTGGCTGTACTTCAGCACACCTGTGTTTGAACTTATTCCAGGAAGAGAAATAAAGATATGCAAAAAAATAGGGGAGAAACATGAATTAAGTTTCTTTAAAGCTCAAAAACTTTGAATGTGTTTGAGCTAGGGCATAGTTTCCACAACACTGAAGGGATAGAGAAAATTTTGACTAGCTTCCTGCTATTTCCCTGATTTAATTTGCTCATTAAGATATTTGGCTCATGAGCATATCCAATCAAACATGCAGCCTGCTTTCCAGTTATGGAAGCCCCTTTTTTTCCCATATCCTTGTTGCGTGTGGTGGTTAAGTTCATGACTTTCACGTCCAGGCGACAGAGTGATCAATCCACTATGGAGGGCTGGTTGGCTTAAAATTTAGACATCCGATTTCTGTGAATGCAGGAGCTAACCTAGTTCTGGGGTTTTTTTTTTTTTTGGATTTAAATAGTTGAGGAGCTTTAAGAGGTTTTCTAGACTGTCACTTCAGTGCTCATCAAGTGTCTCTCCTGTTTGAATTTTCCACATTACTGGGTGTCGCTGCGATACGTCATGCCTGCTGGTAGCAGCATACAACATGACTCATTTCATGGGCAGGAGATCCCATGACAAGGACCTATTGGACCGGGAAATTAGAAAGATGCTGTTCCTGAAAGCTATTAGCATAAGAATACACCTAAATATAATTTAAAATAATTTACCTGCAGAAGAGAATTGAAAAATTTTAGAAAAGGTCTCACAAAAATGCATCCAAGTTGTTTTACTTTTAACATGTGTTGTGAAACCCATGTTTCCCCATGGTAGTGCCAAAGATGGGCTTTTCTGAAAACTTTACATGCTCATCCAAATTGTTTTGCTCCTTCTTGTTTTAGTTTGGCCCTTCTGGAATTGCGTATCTTTTCTGGGCCCTGTGTTCTCTGAACATTTCTCTATGGTGGTAAAAGACCTATCACTTCTATCCATCCATCTTCCACATTCTCCTAACTACATTAAAAAGGGCAATTACAGTCCTTTATTTTGGGAGGGAAAGGTCCATTAGTTTGCAAATTTCTGCAGAACAGCTGAGCATACTAACTTTTGTTTTGACATTTGAGAAAAATATATTCTTCAGGACATAATGAACCAGATCCTAAGCAGATATATGTCAAAATAACTGTTTGGCATGAATGGAAAAGTGATGGAGAGGATGATATGGCTGGAGTGATAAACTGAGGAAAACAGTATTCTTAATGAAATTAAAATGGAATGAAAAAGGTTAAGCAGAAGCTGAGTAATGAGGTTGCACTAGAACTAGCAAAAGATTACTCAAGGATTTCAAGGGGAGAAAGACGGTCATTTGTACAGTCAGGATTGCGTATAGACTAACCTGGAACTTCATCTCAGAATCATAACCTTCTCCCAAAATAACTGCTGGTTTTAAAATATGCCCCGATGCCCTGTTTCTGTGACAGTCTTTTTATAGTTACTATCTTTTATGGGAAACGCTGAAGGTCTCAGGTTGCAGAAGTTCACGTGACTTACAAAAGTGCTAAACTTACTCTAGGCAATAGGGGCGGCTGCCTGTGGGTCACGAGTACCTAGTGAAATGTCTGTTTTGGGTGCTCTGTGAATCACTTGTAAAATTGCTGGCACTGGCTTCATCTGGCCTTGTAATAGTAGGACACAAGTGAGCTGGTTGTGTCTAGTGATGGGCTGCCGTATTCCAGAGTTCTATTACCTCTCACAGTTTATGAAGGTGATAATTTTACCAAGAATTAATTTAATTATGTAAAGTGTATATGTGCTTGCCTGTACAGCCTTGCCAGTCCATGACCTGTGTGTGTATGTTTATAGACACCACATGAAGATAACAAAAATCTGCACACCAGAGCTGTTCCTTTCCCCCAGCACTCCCATCACAGCTAATTTGTTCTTCTCAAAGGTATCAAAGATTATTTTTTTAATGTACAATGTTCGTGTGCCTCAACAATGTCAATGGAAGGAGGTGGCTTCAATAAATTAACCAAGTGCCACTTTCCAGAAAGCGCCTGGATCCACCAAGAAAAAAAAGCAGCTTGCATTCCTCCGGAGGATTTACTCAGTTCCCCAGAGAAGGGAGTTAAGATTTGTGAGGAGAATTCACACTGTTTTCACTAGTGAGATGTATTCTTGAAATAGTTGATAAAGTGCCAGTTATGCTGTATTAAGGGTAGTATATTAACTGAATCAATCCCATACATAATTGCTTCCTTCTTTCAAACCAAATGAAACATGTACAGCCCTCAACACCCCGATGCATGCCTTTAGGCTCTGTTATAACAGCTTGCATGTGATTTGCATTTAGCAAGGATCAGCTATGACAATTTTTGCACTTGGAAATACCAGAAGACAAGAACACTGGAAAAAAAGATTCAAGATAAATTAGCACAACTTACCAATGATACAGCAGTAAAGTGTGAATTATGTCACTAACCTACATAGAGTATAAAAATGTAAAGCCATTCTTTTCAGCTATTCTCAACATAGTTTCTTAGCTTACGAGCCCCATTCTTGTTTCCTAAAGTGTTTATGTGTACACGAAGCAGAATCACACTGATCCTGGGTACCAGATCTGAATGTGTGAAACTGGAATAGACTTAACTTTATAGCTTTATAATCTTAATTGTTGTAACTATTATTAAAATTCGCAGAGTCCTTGCTGCAGAGAAAAAGATTCTGTATTTTTTAACTGGACCATTCTTAAATTAGGAAAGGGGTCAGTTTTCCATATGAGGGTGATCAGCGTAGCTTCAACAGCTTCAGCATACACTAGAGAAAATATTTGTCAAATACTTTCTAGGTATTTGCTGTTTCATTGTCATTTTTTATCTTCAAATAGAACTGCAGTTTCATTTCTGAAAAGGACTTGTTTTTCCTTGAGAAGTGGTATGGGAATTATTCTTCTTCCAGGAATCCTCTTGGATTGAAAAGTCTCAGAACTTGTAAGTGCTGAACGCTTTTGTGATAGCTCTAGAGAAGCCCAGAAGGGCCAGCAGTTGTATTCACCACCAGTAGATCATCCATGAGTAAGTTAAGATGAAAATTAGTACATTACAAAATGATAATGTCATGATGAAAACAACATCCTTTTCTGCACAATAAACTTAAAGCATGTCTAATGTGGAAAATGCGGCCCACAGACAATCACTTGCAGAAATCTGTATTGCATATTAAACTACAAGAACTGCCTCCTTCCGGGCTATGTGTAAATAAATGATCACAGAATTAGGCTTCAAACAATCTGACTGTGGAGAGGAGAAAATAAAGGCAGTGTAAAGCTGACACATGAACCTTGCAAAAGGCTCTTGGCTCAACATAGATGCAGCCTTTTTACTCTTAAGTCAGACTAACTCCAAAAAATCATTAGTGGAGCACTGTTCCCTCCTGATGGAAGCAAGGCTTCCAGGGCTCTGTGAATAATTGATTTTTTGGGTTTAGCTGCCAAACTCAGGAAAACATGAATTCTTCTTGGATTGACCCTAAATTCTTTTTCGTTGTTGAAATGGAATATCAGAGGGGGAAGGTTTATTTGCAAAAACACAACTTTTCTCAGCAGTGCTTGGGTCCAGATTTTCAAAGCTTTAGCGTTCACTAACTCTCCGCTCTAGGCTCCAGAGCTGACCATAGTGTGATTTACCTTGAAACGAGCCTGCCTTGTGTTTGGCAATCAAGAAGTTTGTTACCTATACGAACTTACCCTGCTCGACTGGATGTGAGCTGATAACATGCCCTGATGTGCCAGCCCCTGTGCTGCAGCAGCTGTGATGTGTTTGTGTACTCAGAGCTATAGACTTTTAAATGTAACTTGGGGATATCACTGCAATGTTGGTGTGGAAAACAGGACTGCAATCAAGTTCACTCATTTGATAGACCGTTTTGGAGGCAATGCTGAGTAGAGTTTACTCAGTTCAATATCTTAGGTACAAACTACTACAATAGTATCAAAATCAGCAGGTTATTTGATGCGATTGATTTCCCCAAACGCCTCTATAATCATATCAGGTAACCCATGACAAAGGCAGTCTGCTAGGCAAGGGTGTCTAAGTGGCAGAAACGATGGCCTTAGCAGGATGGCTCCACTTACTGCAATTGCTTCATGACATAAAATCTGCTCCCACACGTAGTTTCTTTGAACCAGATGATCAGTACTGTGCAGCCTTTGGTATAGATTTTGAAAATGGCAATAACCATAATCATATCTCACAGAGGATTACATATCATATCCACAAGGCCACATTCTCGTTTTGATGGTGCTGGAACAAAGCAGCATTCAAGACAGAAAGTCCACCAGAGGGAGGTTAAAGTATCGTTGGTTTGGGAGCCAGCGAGGGGATGCTTTGATTGAATGCATCACATTGCAGCTTTTACCCGCAAGGCTCCTGTGTCCCCAGTAGAGAGAAAACCTCTTTTTCCTTCAAAGTGTAACCCTTCTGAAAAAAATGACTCTGTAGGGAAAACTCTACCTTCTTGTTTGAGGAGAACTGAATCTAGCTGAAAGGCAAAACATATATATCCTTCTCTTTTAATATCAGGTTTAAAAGAATGCTAAATGGCAAAAGGCAAATTTCTGAGCCCAAAAATAGAGAAGGCCAGCTTATCAAGCTGGCCTAGTTCAGTGTGAGTCATAAAAAACATAGTTTGTCATGCTTGGCTATTCATTGGCTTACAATATTTACTAATGCCCATTTGCCTATATTTGAATTGTGAGGTTACCCTGTATGTAACTTTGCAGTTTATTTCTTCTTTCTTCCTCTTTCCTTGCTTCCTACCAGTGACCCTTTTGCAATTCTGATTAATATTCAAGACTCCAAAAGAGTATTCACACAATTTTCTCCAAATGCCCATCCTGTTGTGTGCACGGACTTGCATCACAAGACTGTGCATATCGCCAGCATGTTCTGTGTGCTTGGTAGTGTGCACATTTATTGCTTGCTGGGAAACACCGTGACAGTGTTTTTCACCCTTTAACAGCATCTCGGAAACATATTAAGGCAGGATGCTCTCGCCGCTACCAAAGTCTCTTTTCCAGGCGTGACATTCATTCTCACACCTTTCTGCACGGCTCACCCTGGGCCTTGTCACGGCTTCACCTGCTGCGATTTGCAGGCACTGCCCTTTTTGTGTTGCCAGTGAGAAGAAAACATGAAGGTGAGAAGTTTCATATGCAGCACTTTGTAGTTGTGTCTCTGACACAGAAAAGCTGACAAAATCTTGCCAATATTTTTTGGCAGAGATCAAAGGTGTCTCAAACTGTAACTGCAAAATAGATGAAAACATCAGCAATTGTCTCAGTACCGTTAAGTCAACATCAACACTTTAAAATTTCTTTTAGGGTCATCTGTATCTGAGATAATATATAGACAGCTCGTAAGCAGTATCTTCTGCTTTTCATATTGAATGATGGTTTTACCATTCCTTTCCACTTCCCCATCCGTCTCTCTTTCTCCTGTCCTCTGGTTAGACTGCAGGCTCCTTGGACAACGACGTTTTCTACAGCAGCTGCTGTGATAAGGTTATAGTTCATGACAAGGTCCCTACCTCAAAACAACACAAATTGTTAAAATAATATTTATGTTTTTTTCCCCTACATTGAATCTTTTTCAGTTGCTTTGAATACAAATTTAACTTTTCACTTCCCAGACTGCAGCATCCACAGCAGTAACTGAGCATTAGCCAGTCCTGATTTCTACATTTGCTTGTCATGCAGTTTGTGTGACGTTTTGTATGGTGGCCTTTCCATGTCATAAATATTAAATGTTAATGTCCAAGCTCCATCTGGAAGACTCTTCTTTCTCAAATTCTAAACTCCGTTTCCTCAGATAACAACCAGTAACAGAGATCATTAAATGGGACAACTTCTATTTGTGTACACTGCAAATGTAACCAATAGTAGGCAACATATGTAAAATATTAAGGAGAAATATTTTATTCACCAATTTTTCTCTATTGGTGCTTATCTCTGAAGAAATTAGAAGATTGAATTGTTAGGGTAGTAAAACAACTAGCATACCAGGTATATTGCTGCAACAAAATCTACTTTTTTCTTATGGCTAAAGTACAGTGAGGAAAATGTCCTTATAACACATTTCTTGCTAACTTCTCCAGTGTTGTTCACTGTAATCTGGAGCTTCCAGTCTCTTGTGGTCCTCTTTGATGGTAGTTAATCCCCTTGGGATGCTCCATTATGCTCAGTTTTCATGTGTTCTTTCAGCTTGTGTGTGTGAAAGAAGTGCAAAGTAAATTTTATTCAAAACCAGTCCCTTTTATTTAAATGAAGCAGCACTAGTTTACTTGGTGTTGCTTGTCCTATACTTGTATTTACAGAGCAGCTTTAATTCTGGGTGATCAAGATGTGTTTTTCAGACTTTGGTATATTAAAAAACCACCTCTTAGCAGATGGCAGCCAACTCCATATGGACTGTGGTACTATTCCACAGGAACCAGCGGTATTACACATGTGGTTTCAAACTGAAAATGAGGATCCAGTAGCAATGTCAGTGACTTTCCGTGGGATGGATATAAGCATGATACCTTCAAAGATAATTCCTTTCTAAGGCAAGTACAAATAAGTCTTCAGTGCTGAGGGCACTAGCAGTGTGAATTCACAGCAGGGATTGAACCTGCTTTGCAACTCGCTGTCAAGGAAAGCAGTAGCCTCAGTTCTGTGTGGACTGTGCAGTTGGGAGTGCAGGAGGAGGAGGGATACACTTTGTGGTTCTGTGGAAAAGTTATATTTATGATATTTGGTAAAATAAAGGTGGATTTTTGAAGGAATAAACTGCCATACTGATGTAGATGTATCATCTTTTTGTTGTAAAACATGAGTTGTGCTGATGCTACTGCATAAAATTCATGATTTTGTGCTAGCCATATCCAGCTGATGAGTTTTACTCTTTCCTTATACAAGATCAGATACTTATATGAACAAGCAGAGCTATTGATATTAATGGAAATAATGGAAATAAGGTTAGGGGCAAAAACGGGACTGTCCTTAACCTTGTGACTTCAAAAAACGCTGAGAACTGGTCATATTCTGGATGTCAATAGCATTTTTTCTCTATTGTTTCTTATTGTGTATAAGACTACTGTAATTATATCTAAACTCTTGATGACTTCTGCAAATGATCCTTCAAAATATTTGAATATATGCAAGTATATAAACAGTTGTTTTGAAGGAAATGGGACTGCATATCAGCATGTGTTACTTTTCTGGTAGAATCTTCTTTCCCTTGATTTCCTTTTAATTCATATTCTCTTCACATATTGTTAGTTGCATTAGAATCCAAACTTATATGTATTTTCCTGTTGTTTGAAGTCACTCTTTTTGATTTCACAGAAATAAAACCAGATACAAAGTAACTCCTGCTGATTTTCCAGTGGATAGATTACAAATGGTTCTGATTGCTTTTCCTTGATATTTTTGGTAATTCCCTGGACCAGCTGTTAGTTTTAATGTACATCACAATTCCATTAAGCATGGCACATAAGTGTTGCAAACCACAGTGCACCCATCACACTGATGTTTACCTGAAGGCCTTTGAATAGATTTTGTCAAGATCAAAAGTAATTACTTTGTAAAGTTCATTTCCCACCCTGCATCTCTTTTCTGCTGAATAAATATTGCAAGAGGATGAAATATGGAAGAGTCGTTTACATCCATCACTTTTAAATATTACCGATAGGCTTATGCAGCTCATTGTTGTGTAAAAATCTTCTGGGTACATTATTCCACCTTGAATAACAGAATATTTCAGATAAAGAACTAAACACAGGCTCCTCTTTGTCATCTTGTATTGAAAGGAACAGGGTTGTCTATTAATTTTATGGTTAATGTGTCTTCCCTCTAAATGGCTAAACTTTGTAATCATTTTTGTTACTAAATATTATTAAAGTGTGTATCTGATTCAAACTTCTATTGTGCCTTATAAAAGTAAATCTAGTAAATTACCTGTGAGGACAAATAATAATACAGCATTTCTTTCATGCAAGGGGTATATTAAAATTACTTTCACTCTGCATTTAGAGACTACCTGGGAAAGCAGGAATACTCTGTGTAGAGGGTTGTTGTCTTGTTTTGTGCACAAGTTAGAATTCCTCAGAAATGCTGCCGGATGAGGAAAAGGACTTTCATACATGATCTTGTTTCATAAACAATTTCAGAGAGACTTTTAGAAGCCTCAAATCTTAGGATATTTTCAGATATTCTGTCTTATAAGAAGACGTTTATCCATAACATTTGTTAATCTAGGTTGGTGTGACAAATTGAAAGTATCTGAGCGTCTCTCAGGACAGTTCTTTAAAGTGTGTTTTGCTCTTTTTTCATTAAAGAACTGGGCTCATGTTTGAAGATGAATCCTCAGCTGGAAAGTAGCTTTTAGTTTTAAATGGAGAACTGACAGATTTTCTTTAGTCGGGTTTTGGCTGCAATCCATGCTTGTCTATCAACCTTTCCAGAACTCCAATTTCCTCCTCCCTTTCCTTTTTTTTTTAAAGACAAGGGAATTAAATTAAATAAATAACGTGTGACATTCAGGAAAAGGTAGAGTAATGTAACTTTTAAATCCCAGTGGTGGAATTTTAACTTTGGAGAGTGAAGAGTGCTGAGGACAGGTCTGGGACACTGGTCTGTGCAGTCCCTGCTATCTGCCTCTGCTATGCCTGCTATGATAGTCTGCTATCATAGTCCAAGTATTCTTAGGAAAAAAACATGATTTTGTCTGCACAGACATTACTTAACAATTCCAGAGTGCTTTCTACCTGGCCAGGGATCAGCTGGAACACTGAATATATCTGTTCCCGTCAAATGTTCTGTCTGGGGAAAGCAAGCACTAAACGCCCCCTTCTCACTGCAGTGAGAGTGCCCGAGTCCAAGAGACCGTGTTCCTGGGACCCCTCACTCGAAGGAGATGAGATCCCATAGTTTATGCTAGGACTTTCCAAGAAACTAGATTCTGATTACTTTCAGTTTTGTAACTGCTAACAGCAAACTTCCATATGCATGGGAATTTAGATGTACCTGTAAATTAAGTGCCTTAGCCTATCAGTTCTTGTAATTAAAGATGTGGACACCACAGTCATTAAATTGCAAGGAGCATGAGAGTCTTTCTCCAGCAAGTTCCTTATTCTTCTCTCTCATGTGCACTCAGCACTTCTGCAGAGATTAACACAAAGCAAACTCTATTAAATCTATAGATTTCTTTTCTTTCCTTTTCCTTTATCATCCAAAACTTCTGGAATATCTTAGGTTGTGCAGTTTTGACTGAAGTTCCTCGACTCAGATACCTCTCCGACTGTATCTTCATCTAATACTAGTTTTGTTTTTCTGCTGGCATATTCAGCTGTCTGGCCTGAGGTAAAGGGCTCATCTTTAGTCACTACATGAATTCTTACGGCAATAACATATACAGGAACCTTTTACAGTGACATAAACTGTGGGCTGAAATGTCACAGAATTTTATTAGACAATCTAAACTTAATTGCAGATAAGTTGATGCACTCATAAAAGATGATGCAATGTTTCTATTAACTCTGACATATGGAAACTATTCATGGGAGAAGAGCAGATAGAGATATTTCTTAATCTTACTTAAAAACAATTAAATTAGGAAGCCATTTTTTTTTTAAATGGCAACTTTTAATGTATTAATTAGTAGTAAGACCTGGCATCAGAAGTATTCAAATAATATTGCCTTATTTTAAAATGTGGTAGGTGTTTGATTATTCCCATTTAGACCCTGGGTATTTGGAAAATTTGCCCATGGTCTGTGATGGACATGGGGACAGAGCTCTGTTTCCCTGACCATGTCATATGTTGCAGTCATTATTCCTACAACACCTTCTATCTAATAAGCATAAGCAACATCAAAAATACTCTTATAGTCTGGAAAGAAAAATTTTAGTTGCAAATCCCCACACAAACTCTTTGAGAGGTGAGCAACGTAACGGGAGTAATAAATATCTCACCTTTTCACTAGCAGATGAATTGCTCTTTCTGGCTCTTAGTGCCATGCACTGTAGACAAGCATTAAATGTGTAGAATTAAAAAAAAAAAATGTTTTAGGAAGGAGCGTTAGCCAACAAAAAGCTTCTGCTTCTTTAATTTTCCATNTGTAGAATTAAAAAAAAAAAAAAAAAAAAGTTTTAGGAAGGAGAGCTAGCCAGCAAAAAGCTTCTGCATATTCTTTAATTTTCCATAAAATATGCAAAACTTATCTATGAAGCTAAACTATTCAGAAGTTTACAAATCTATCAAAGGTTGGACGCTCAAATGATGAGCTGCAAGCACACTTAATGCAATAATCTTTCAACTTCAGTATTAAATCATACTCCAAATAGATGTGTCTGCCTTTACATTAAATCTCATAGTTGATATTCAGCAATGTTATGTCAGTGATGACTGCTGAAATTTGAATACTCTATTCAAAATAAAACAGCCTTTGCTCATTGCAGTCATAAGTTTATGCTATCAGGGTATCAGATAATCTTGTGAACCACATAACCTCCCTTATTTAGTAAGTCTTGAGCACCTTTCCCTTCTTTCACTGAGGTTCATGTGAGGTTTAATTAATGAATTAACTTCACAGTGATCAATACTTGCAGGTAGAAGATATTGCAGATGGCATAGTTTAATTATTTTGTCATTTCTGTCCCCATCTTCCCAAATTTTAGTGAAAAGCCCTAGCAATTAAATGAACTGTATAAATTACAATGCAAAGTTTTTTCCATCTTGTTCTCATACTGAAGAGTTCTGTACCATCCCACTTTGCCTTGATGTACAGTTTAAATGTGCCATGGTGACAGGTTAACTTTAAAGCTGTTTCAAGTTAATCACATGCTGCTAGAGCCCATTGCACACAGAGAAATCCTGTGCTCGCAGTTCTAGCAAAGCACAGACGATTGTGTTTTGTGTTCGTCTCAGCTAAGATATCAACTGAATAAAGAGCGAGAACGAAAGCCAGCTCCAAATGCTGCAATCAGTGGAAGATGTTTCAGCAATTTCAGTTTTTTTCTTTCATTGCCAAAAAATGAAGATGATTTCTAAAGACATTTAAAGTCTATAAAGACTTCCCTAAATTACAGTTGTTCTAAAGCAAGTGTAATATGCAAGGCAGGAGGAGAGGAGGCAGGTTTGGAAAGGATCCAGGGAGGTTGTTTTCACACCAAAAATACTTTATAGCATTTGAAATCATACTAGGAGGCAATGTGCCCTGGAGGATCAAACACCATGGTGCGAGTTTATATTTGATGCTATGATTAGTTTGACACTGCATAATATTTATTTACTTAGCCACCTCTTCGGGAGTTCAGATTAAAGCTTTCAAATGATTTTGTGGTTGTATTCAGCAGAGCCGAACATCCCCAGTCTGAACAGGCAGTGACCATGACACACTTCCAGTTTTCTCTCTCCTCTCCCAAGTAGCCAAAGGACACTTTTAAAGGTTTAATACAGTCCACCAGTAATGTCACCATGGAGACATAATGATTTAGAGACTGCTACTTTAGCAGAGCACCATCATCCCTCACCCAGTGAGGATTTATAAGACTTGGCTAGAAATTCCCTGCAGTGTCAGTGGCCATTATAAGATTCTGGGCTGTCATAAGCATACAGGAGCAGGGCACGCTCGAGAAGGCGGACAGGCAGGGAAGGGGACTACAGAGTGCTGCTCATGGCTGCCTTGCCACATTGGAGGGAAAAAATAAAAAGAAAGTAAAAAAGTAAAAATAAATGGATGGTACAGGAAGAATATCTTCAGGATTTGTGCTAGGAAACAGATTCTAATTCCCTGCAGTAGATGTGCAGCCCAGAGGACAAAGAGCCTTCTAGTCACCAGCTGCAGGATTTACACTCTTCTCGCAGCAGGTAGTTAAACTGATTCTGCCAAGGGCAAAAAATCCAGGATCCATTTCCAATACATGCCTATGTTTTTCCATGTTTGTTCCATTAATATTATTTACCATTAGATATATGTTTCCTAGCATATTTCACCCAAAGGAAGTCTGCTTTGGAAGTTTTTTGTATTCCTTGAGAAGTCTCTTCTGGGCTATGATTTCTTTGTAATCAGTACAAAGAAAGACCCCATAGATGTTGCACCTCAATACGCAGATATTACACCTCAGCATGGAAAGATGATTTTCTGGATAACAGAGTTTTGTAGTTCCTTTTAAAAAATACTGTCTTTGAATTTATAAAGCAATGACTTGCATGTGATGCGTGGTAAGATAAATCATTTGTAATACAGACTGATGCAGTGCAAGTCAAGAATACTTAAGCTTAGGCATATTGTGTGTAGATGGAAACTAAGCAAGGAGCTATAGCTGCGCTAAAATTGGAATTAAGTTTGCACTGGAGACAAATTCCAGATAGATCTCCTATTTCCACATAGCAGTTCAGTACTTTGCCCGTGTAGGCAGAAAAGTCACTAAGAATGATCTGTACTCATAGGAAGCAATCACAGCAAGTTGCACCTTCGTGTGTAACTGCACCTCTTCCACACACAGCTTGTTCTCGGGGTGCTCCTGGGCTTTCAGCTGTGCATCACCATTACTCAGAGTACCTCTAGTTGGGCTGTAGCCCCAAATTCTCAGAGCAGTAAAAAAGACAGACACACAATTGGGTGACAAGGGATTAGAAAAAAAGGTAAAGCAAAGAAAAGGGAAAAAAAAAAGAAAGCCAGAAAGCCTAAGTTGTTAGTTATTAATTTAAAGTGACTTCAAAAAGCGGTTTTTAAACCTCAGGTGATTTTTTTGCAATATCCTCTGAGGCTACAGGTGGTTGGTAAGAGCTTAATAAGGCATCTGCTCATCAGCTCAGTTTCTCTTGATTTTATCTGAGAGAGCTACTGTGATTATTTTAAAATAACAGTTCTGCTTTCAAATGTCCTGCCATATGTTTCTATAGAGTACAGCCTGGCTGCATAGTAACTAAAAGGAGCAAATCTGTGTAGCTTTCAGCTGGATCACTGTAGGGATTGATCCATCACTACAGATCTGGGCTACTGTGAATATGCGAGAGGGAAAAAAAGAAGGATAGGTCCAAATCTTCCACTATGAGACACAGCTGCCAAGCTATTTCAGCCTAATATGCAGAATAGTGCCAGCAGGATGAACAGCTAGAAAAGTGTCTCATTAGTATGAAAGTCATAATTAGAGTTGGTCAGTTTATTTTGGGGTGGGAGAAATAGTTTCTTGTAATAAAAACGACTGAGAGTTTTTTCTAATCTTTATTTTGCTAATTCCAACTTCTGACAAAAAATTTTCTTCTAAATAACTCTCAGTCGCTTGTCATGTTAACCTCTGCTGACCAAGAGAAATGGTAAGAATGCTTTTGCACTCAAGAATTTTAATATCAGCAAATAATGTAAAGTTTCAAACAAAACAAAGTCTTGATTGTTAAAAAAAAATACAGGGAAAAGAAATTCCCTTCTCACCATTAGTGGAACACTGCCTTGAACATAGCCCTGCTCTGACCCTGGTGTCTGAAGGCTGAACGGGTACTTGGCTGCGCTCAGAGGATCTGACAGGCAACTGGAGAGGAGGAGGGACACGAGAAGGATCTTTACTAGCTAAAGGACTGACACTTTTTCCCCCGGAGAAAGAAAAGCGGAACAACTTATGACACGGCAGCAAGACTGTCCCTTTGCTTCTGGACAGGCCTGGCTCCCTGCTGACCTTCAGCCACTGGCTGTAGGGTGCACGGTCTCGTCTTCAGTTCAAACTCAGATGTTGTTAACTGGGAATGGGAGTTCACTTAAAATGGAAGGGTTGGGGTGAGGAGGGGGAAATTGCTACTAAAAAGGAAAAATGTAGGATAAGGAATACCAACAATTACAGGTTTAGCAGTGTGTATAGATAGGAAATCAATTCTACATGACTATTTAAAGAATCACCAAGTAAAGATAAATTAGGAGGCCAGAGCTAAGGGCAGTGGGAATCAGGACTGTTACTGTTATTGCACTGCTCCTCCGTCATGCTTGAGCCTAACTCGTGTTCCGGAGAGCAGCATGAGCCAGAACCTGGGGTGGTGAAATGGGTAGACTCGGAGTGAGCACACGTGCACCTGGCTGGGAGTTTTCCATAAACCTTTGTAGATGTAATTGCACATCCTGCCTGGTATGACTGCTTTTTGTTTAATCCTCTCGTCTTCTTTAGATACTGTCATGGCATTAAGTTGACGTTTCTTTTATTTACAAATTACAATTAGAATAAAACTTGTACCTTATAATAGCACTGGGCGAATACTTCATAGCAAACCGTTTCTGCTAAATATCACTTCTTACAGAATAAGCACCAAGAAGTTATTTCCTTCCATTACTAAAACTGTGTATGTTTAGTGAGGCTTTCTTAAGGAAATGGAGTTTATGAAATTTCCCGGTGTCCGTGTAACAGCTGCTTATGACCCCTAGCAACTCTTAAGACCATGGGCCAAATTTAGCTGAGAGTGACAGAGGAATAAGGGTGCAAAGAAGACTAATTACTTTTGATTTAGAAGAGTGAATTTGTACATACTTTTATGGCACAGTGGCATGACCTGAAACCTGGCTTATTTGTGGGTGACATTTAGAAATGTGATATAATTAAACTGTGAGGAAAAGTTATGGATGATATGTAGAGATGAGCAGAAAAGATAAATGCCAGCAAAATAATCCTGAAAAAAAGTCCTAAATTTACCTTTCTATTTGATGCGGCACTAAGTGACGACATTGACTAGCCATAATTTACTGTATAACTCTTGAATTTTTGTGATTTGAGAGCTCCTATTTACTCTGAATGCCAATGACATAACTATTAATTCATGTGTTCAAGTGTCAGTGATTAAGATGAGTCGGAGCCTTGGGGTCCTTATGGTTTGTCATGTAGTTCCAACAGACCTGTTCACCTTGTGCCTTAGTTACCTGTCCTATTAAATGAAGATTGTATTTCTTTGTCTCTTTTATTAAGGTTTTAGAGAGCTATATATTTTTTATTTGCTCTTGCTCTTCCACCTTCCACCTGTTGTGTCTGGTTATATTGTAAAAATAGAAACATTAGACGTCCTGCTTCTCAGTTTCCTACAGCTTTTGAAAGATCCATTTTTTGTTATTGTTACTCATAAGTGAAATAGTGGATATTTTGATTCTGATCTGTCTGTTTTGATGAGGTTGCTGTGATAGGTGAGTTAATAGGAACTATGTGCAGCAGATGTGGTAATGAATTACTGTCCTGACAGATCTGACATCTCTCCACCCTTGCACTGAAGCAGAGTTGAGAGATGTGTGTGGGATTAACATTGCTTAAATGGATGGTGGATCAGCACATGTGCTGCAGGCACTTGGAAGCCACTATGTTCCCTAGTAATACTTAGCAATTAAACTGCACTTTACATCTTCAGAGCACTTTAGGTTGGTGCTAAAAACTATGATAGATCATTCCGTCAGAGAGGAAAACTACACAGTGCTGACCGTGGATATGGAAGTGCTAGTGGCAGCAAGAGATGCTACACAGGCAGTGCAGTTCGGTGCCTCATAACACAGTATTTTTGATAGCAAAGATTGTTGCACAGAGAGCTTGAATGTGCTGTTTGAAGAGCTGCTTATTCCTTCCAGTTTGAGGTCTAGTTCCTGCAAACATTTAGATATGTACCTACCTTAACTTTAAGCAGAAGACCTTTTTCCATTTGATTTCCACAAATATGAACATAGATCATTGTGAGAAAGAACTGTGGGTTTTCTCTTTTCCCTGACATGTGCACAGAAAGCAACATACACAGGTAACTAAAATGGCCCAACAGACAGGCAGAGATGCTATGCTAATGTTTTTTCCTTTTTCTTTTTTTTTTTTTTTTGTCTAAAATGAATGTATTCTAATCCTTTCCTTGTGTGGTCTCATTCAGGGAGTTTATGAAACTTAATTTATGAAAACAGATCTGAAAATGTACTGTCAGCAACAGCAAACTTACAGATCAGGAACGGAAGGAGTAAGCTGGAGAGATAAAAACAGGAGCATAAAAGGGATTTCAGAAACCTTGCCTACTCTGGGGCTTTCTTTATCTTCCTTAATGGCATGTGCCTCGCTCAACAGTTCTAATGTAATGCTGTTTGTTTAATGCTGATGGTGATCTCATGTGCTGCTACGCAAAGACCTACCAGATAAAGGGACTCTGGCTGACTGTACATCGGAAACATGAAAGAAGCTGGACACAAAGTGCTGTCAGAGGGAGTGCCAGCAGACAGGCACAATCAATAGTTTCTACTTTTTCAGTTTCATTTAAAGTAGATATTGCTTGTAACTAAAACAGGAAACATTTTTAATTGCTTCTGTCAGACCTTGAAATATTTCATGAGGGCAAGCATCAGTTTAAAGTGCATTGTATATTATTAACCCTGAACAAATGTACCAATGGACGAATCTTGAGTGATTCCAAATATTTGTTAAGAATCAGCAATTCTCACTGGATGCAGTAAAGCTGCAGGAGCTCAGTACTTCATTATGTTTGAGATAACTGTCTTTAATCCAGGTCTATTTTGACATGGTTTTAATGGAATCAGGTACTTTAATAGATGAATGTATTGCATTCTTTTTTTTCTTTTCTTCGCCATTGTTTCCTATTTCTTCTTCAAAGGAACTTTTTTTTTTTAGATTTACAAAAATAGGAAATGAAGTTCTTTGATCTCTACAATGTATGTACTATTTATACCAGAGATAGCAAAACTGCTTTTGTCTAATTATTTTTGACATCTTGCAAATATTTGCAAAATTCTTCACAGGGATTAAAAAGACCCACAGAGCTCGATCTCTTCGTGACAAAGAAACAGTGTTCTCCTCAAAAGACAAAAGAATTGCTTGTTTGTTTTCCTCTTAGAGAGATGCTAGAGCTTTATCTCCCAATCTGGCATGTTTCATCCAAAGTAACAAATGAATGCAATTCCATTTTTAGAAGATCACTAAGTTTCCCTGAATAAAATTGTCATTGATAATTAAAATAGTACTAAAAATGGAGTACATTTGCAAAGCATCTCTTCCACCTTTTTGGAATGTTTACCTACAACAGCATGGGTCTTTGTACAGCCCCAGCTTAGATTCAATGTCTTTGGACACCTGGATTAAGTTACTTAGTAGAGCAAAGTTTGTGATGTGGTCACTGATTTAGTCCTCTCTGTTGGTTTATGTCTATTAATTTACATATATTTTATTTATGCAAAATGAATTCAACATGAGTAATTACACTTCCACCTCAAAAGAACAGTCAGGGTCACCAAGTCTCACAGTAACTGTCTCATAATATATATTTTTTAACCTTTGTCTCAGGAGTCAAGTGAATGAGGGGAGTTTATCAGCTTTCACTGAGAAGTAAAATTCCAGTCTTCACCGTTTCAGGGAAAGTCTTGAGAATATGATCCATGCAGTTAAGAAAACAGAAGCTGAAATTCATTTTTTAAAGCTCATTATTTTTTGGTTCCTTATGGAATTTGTAACACTTGGGAATGGCAACAGTAATGAAGTCCACAGAAAGGCTTTAGGATTAGGTGAGAGATTTAGAGAACATAGGGAAGCTGTCAGATATATGGTCCCAGGTAGGAAACACTACCAAAGCTGGGCGGAGTGGGTGATTTATTAGCGGATGATGTCTTGGTTAAGAGTAATTCTATAAATTTGAAGACTTTGGGATACTTTCCCTGGTGAAATGGGGTCATTCCAGCTCCCAACTAGGCCTATTTCAGTGCTGAGTTTTCTGATAGAGTTTTGTCCACATTTACAAATGCACTTTGGCAGACCATAATGAAACAAAAAATAAAGTTTTCTAGCAAAATTAGGTGCCAAAATTGTCCTTTCACACCTTGTGTAAAGTTTCTATACTTTGTACATGGAATTGATTGGAGTGGCATAAAACTACCATATGTAACTTCTTTAGTAATACAGTCAGATAGACTTGATTTGCTGAGTAAATCTTTTCAGTTTCTTCAAGAAGTTGGATTTGTTGGCCATGGCAGGAGTCACGCAGCACGAGCTCTGCGGTAATTTCGAGGCAATCTATTAAGAACAGCACACTCTGTTCTTCATTTCACGTCCCTTCCAAGGTGAACAGAAGTGTCATCAGCAAGTGGTTTGTGAAGGTGTCTGTGAGTGTTGGCAGGTAAATAATTTTTTTAAAACAAAGTTAACAGTCCATGTAATCATGTGCATCAATCTGAATGCTGTAGAGGCAGCTGTTCTGCTTAGTCTGCTCTAGTAAGAAGTCCAAAACATGCAAGATGAATGGGAGCGCAAGGCTGGCAGAGGAGCACAGTGAGAGCACTGAAGCTGCAACACAGGTGTTAGGAGCGCTGCAACACAGTGAGACAGAACCCAGTCTGTGCCCAGTCTGTGCAAACAGAATGAAAGATACGCAGCTCTTACTGTTCTGGAGGTGACTGCTTATGTAATTCTCCCATGATTGCTCCAAAAGAACCACAGACAGATTTTTGGGGGGCATTTTACAACCGATTATATTCACAAAATACTATTTTGTGCCTCCTCTTGGGCCGTAATATGTTGCATTAATGGCTGTTCATATTTTAATTGGGATGCTTTATTCCGTTTGTCACCTTTTAATAGCATAATCCTCACGTTTTTCTTGGTTGGGTTTAGACATCATCCACACCTCCTACTCATAGTGAACTTGAAGACTTGAAATGCCTCTTAATGCTGCTTCGTGAATCCCTTCCTGTGCCCTCCAAGCAGTTTTGCTTGGACGTTTAGCTGCACGTTTAGCTGCAGTGCATCCAGCAGAACTGCAGTGCTCCGATCTCCTCTTGCAGCCAGCCACGGTCTGTGTGGCTTTCAGCAGTGAGTGATGGCCCCATGCTGTCACTTTCAGGATGTATTACTCACTCACAGTATTTACATCTTGAGCCAGACTGTCAAGAAGATGAAAGGTAGGTTTGGTTGTTTGGCTAGCTTTTGTTTTATAATTTAAAGCAGCCTTTGTATTCATGCATTGCATCCCTATTTTGGTGTCTCTATTTCATCCAGGAGCTGAAAAAATTTATAGCTCCCAGATCTCACATCTTTTTTTAAACCCTGTGTAATAATCGCAGACAGTGCACTGATAAATAGCAATTAAAAGGTCATTTCTTGTTAACCATTTGTAGTTCTACATTATGAATTTTAAAGGTACAATGAGGCATACTGAAAGTATAAGACACTTGTTTTGCCACTTACATTGCAAGCTACATGGGTCAAATATTTCACACTCGTCAGGAGCTAGTAAAAGTTTCTAAAGATGCTTCTCTTTCTGGTTGGAAGAAAAGTCTAGAGTCATGTTCTGTGAGAAGCCAGAGAATCTAGTTAGTGTTTGCAAGGGAAGCATTATAAAACTAGGGAGCCATTTGGAATTCAAAAGTCTTTAAATCGTCATATGAATTATTCTAGATACAGTGCCAGATCATCAGCTGTTGAATATTCATGTAAAGATATTAGTAATAAAGGCAAATATACACTGAAAACCAGGTCAAATAGTTATTTAAAAACATTTGTCTTTTCATACACTTTAGGTATGTGTCACGCTACCTTGTTAGCAAATACAAAGATGCAAAATCTGCTGAAAATAGAAACTGGGGTAGTAATATGGAAGGAAAGCTCATCTTCACAAGAGAAAAATGAGGTTGTGAATGCTGAGGATGCTGAGGACTTACAGCAGCATACATCTGGCTTCTGAAATGCAAGGACGAGCTGCCTGCCCTGCCTCCCAGAGAGGAGGCAGAGGGGCTAACACGCACACAGAGCCAGGCCAGGGATCAAGGCTGGCATTTCATGTTGAAAATGAGGAAGTGCAGCCATTCCCAGAGCCTTAATCCGGATGCTGGTAGCGTTTCCATCCATTCCTGTGCATTCACCCACTCCACAGCAAGGAGAGCTCAGGTGTTCATTGAAGTAGCTGGATTAAGGAGTACCGTCTTGATCTTTTATAAGCAGTAAATTGCTGTAATTGCCAGAGGGATCCGAATTGTATCTTCTCTAAAGAGAGGATGTATTCTACACAGGGGTGACAGAAGGACTAAGCGGTCCTTGGATAAGTTCTCAGGTGACAACTGAGCGATGCTATGAAATATGTGACAGCACCCAGGGCAGAATGGAAGGGAGCAAATTCAGATGACAGGGCCTGCGAAGAGCTCTCTCCCGCTTCTAGACGTCGCAGCAAGCCTCAGTTTTTAACCTGAAAAGAGTAGTCAGTCACATCACTGCCTTCCAGGGCAAAGAGCTGACTCGCTAGCACAGACCAGCACTACTGCGTGGGGCTACAAATCCCCAGAGGTGCTTCCTTCACCTCGTCACACCCCGCGCTTGGGGACCCAGGGAGCTTTCGTGAGCACCCCCCTTGCTGGGACTGCCCGGCCGCTGCTCCCGTTGCCCTCGGCCAGCGGTGCCTGTGGCCGTCGCCTTGCGGCTCCTGCTCGTGCCGTAGAGGCTGCTCCCCATGGGCCACCTGCACGCGGCCCAGCCCGGCAGGCCAGCGGCTGAACGAGGCTGAGGCAGAGGAACCGTTTCCAGTGTTTTAGGCAGTGCTAAAATACACTTGCCTGCACAAGGACTGTGCAGACTGGTAGCGATGGCCAAGTAATACGTGAGCTTGGCTCTTTGGTGCCAGCTGCAGTTCTTGCCTGGTGCTGGCTGCAGGAGCATTCCCTAATTGCAGGGGGAGCTTTAGGATCTGCGTGCGCATCGGCTCCGCCTGGAAGCCCGAGCCAGTCGAGCAGGACGCTGCCATTGCCGTGACTTTCACACTTCCTCGGCTGCAGCAGGAACGCGGCTCCGTAGCCGTAGGGCGCACGTTCGCAGGCTGGCCCACGGAGACGGCAGCCTTGATCTCTGCCATCATGTGATTAACAAAGATGAGCAACAGCTGCTTTACATTTTAAGAGACAGAAATTAATCATTCTTGGTTGGAGAGGAAAATAAATGAGTCTCTGAGCAAATCCACCTGCAAGCACTATGGAGTGCTACGGGCAGGTTCTCCTCGCGAGCAGCCCTGCCTCATATGCCAGGAAAGAGCTGTTGCCTCTCCTTTCTGTATGCACACCCAGCCTTGCTGCTGCAGCTTCACTGCACTGTTTGACTTGTTTATTTACAGCTGTAGCACAAACTTTTGATTTTATTTCCTCAGAAGTGTCTGCTGAGGGAAAAAAAGAACCTTCTACCTTACCAAGAGTGAATACTTTGACTTACTAACCTGGCTTTTACTGGCTGATGCCTTCATTTCTTCCTTCGTTGTGTAGAATTTCCTAGCCATAGGATCCCCCACCAGAGCATAAACTCCACGGCAAGGGTGGTGGTGCCATGCTCCGCGTGTTATTTAACACTGACATGGTGCCGTCATCTTCAGAGATGCAGATTCCCTGCAGATGCCTGGTTTATATGTGCACACATTAAAGAAAACAGAATAGTCGAGTCTATATTCAAGAAAATCCATTTGCAAAGTCAAAAATAAAACCACTGCCAATTCCCTGCATAACCGTTCCTGTTTCCTAACATTTATTCAGCGCGTGTTACTAGGCTAACAATATGAAGTCCCATTCCCTTTAAAATCATCTTTGAGCTAAAGGACCTCAGAAAATCATCTTTTTCTCTGTGTTTTCCTAGTTCCTTCACACCATTTGCAGTGGCCTTGCAGACCACAGGTGATTAACATAGTTTAAGAAGCAGTAGTCTTGCCCATTCTCCTCAAATATCTTTTTAAATACTTCAAAGCTGATGATTACAGTATCTGTAAATAATCTGTTTCCATGCTAACCTGAGAAAAACTGCCTATTAGCATTTACCCTTAATGAAAACGAAATGATATAGTTCTCCGTAGATGGAGCAATTAGGTGGCAACATATTCAAAAATACTATCGTCCTCATCTCTCCTTCAGTCCTTTCTTCAAAAAACGAATCCAAGTCTTCTGTCAACATTTCCTGCCATTTTTTTCTCTCTCCTTTGTTTTCTCTTCATGTTAACAGCTATCCTAAAGCATAAATTTCAGATCCAGAGATAATACACTTCAGCTGAAACATTACTGCTGGCTGGAGAGAAATAATTACCACCTGTATTTTAACAAAATTGCATTTATTTTGTATTTTTCTGTCATAGCATGACCTTACTGACTCTCCCATAATTTATGGTGCACTGTATAACCCCCACATAATTCTTGCATTATGATACTTGTTATATGCTTTTCTGACTACAGTACTTAGCAATTATTTGGTTGGAATTCATCTTATATTTGTCTTGCATCTAAACAGTCAATCTAACATGGAAAATCTCAGTTTCAGTCGAAAAGCTGCAGAAGATGCATTACCTCCCATGATCAAGCTTGCTAAGAGGAGGAAATGGGTACTGTAACTCTGCATCAATAGCTGCAAAGGCGCGAATCTGCTTTCCAGACTTAGTAGTAATTTCCTATTATAATAGTATTTAAAACAAGGGAGAAAAAAAGAAAGGAAGTGCTAATAGGAAGTGTAATAGGAAGTATTTCAAATTATTCGGTGGAGTGTGGCTCATTGACCTGGTCAGCTTTATAACAGTGTCAACATATGTGCGATTTTTAAGCCTCATTATATGTTGTATTCCTATTGATGTTTCTCTGCTTATTGCTGTGGAAATACATTTGGCACAAGGGACATATATAATGCTAACATTGCTATGATATACATAGCCAATAAAAGCTTTTTCAATTTCATTATTTTGACAGGCAGATTCCATTAATACATCCACAACAATCATGTTCTTTTTTCAGACGCTAAGAGAAGAGGATTATTAAAAATTAGAGGCAATACCCCTATACACTTTATCTCCACAAATTCTCTTTACAATTGCTGTCAACATCAATAATGTCAGACAGTATAATCAAGTTTGCATAAAATACCAGAACCTGGGTATTCTCCAAAGGGATTTCTCCCCCACAGCAACACAACTGTTTTGCTTCATCATAAAAAGATGCTCCCAAATGCCTTGTAAAAAAGATGTGTGTTATGTGATAGCCAGGTTTCGGCTCTTTTCTCCTGCTCTTTCATCCTGTTCTGCTTACAGTACCTTTGGTCTACCTTTATATTTGAAAAAAACGTGCAGTAAACAGTGAAGGAACAAACCTTCCAGTGGCACATAAGCTTTTCTGCAGGAGAAAAGGGAGATTAGAGAATTCAGGCCCCTTCTTCCTTTATTCCCATAGCCTGCAGATTCCTAACCAGAAGCAAAAGGTTATGAGTCATTGGGGAAACTACTTAAGGGTTTGTTGTATTCTTTCAAAAATCCACATTTTTCATTAAGCCATTCTAGGGGCAGGGCAAAAAAAGGCATATCTTCTTATATACTGCTCTTATATGAAACTATGGCTGCTGTTTTCCCTTCCCTTCCCTTCCCTTCCCTTCCCTTCCCTTCCCTTCCCTTCCCTTCCCTTCCCTTCCCTTTTTACTGACACTACATTCAAAAATATTGGTGTCATCTCTCCTTCTGCACCATCTCTGCAACATTTATAAAATCCGTTCTCATCATGACTTCATACAAAACAGTTGTGGCCATCCAGTTTGATATCTGGCATATCAGCTAGCTTATCAAACAAGCTACAGTTTAGGTTTTCCATTGGGTTCCTGGAAAGGCAAGCTGATATGAGCTACCTGAGCTTGTTACTGGTGTCTGAATTAGTTTCTCTACAACAATATGAGCTGTCAAGTGAGGATAACTATGATACAGAGGTATTAGCCTTGATTTAAGCTGGGAAGTGACGTTTACACTGCTAGATGTTGTCTGCACAACAGTTTCCAACAGTGTGTTACTTATACTGATGATTTAATGGCACCCACTTTTTACTGAACAGGGGGCTTTTATCTTTCTGTTGTCGAGTGTTGTGTAAATTTATTGCAAGTATCTCTGACATGGGAGAAACATAATAGAGAATGGCTCTACTGTCTGAGCAATAATACAACATATTGTTAAGCATATAGACTTAATAAGTTTAGTAGGAATGATGGACCTCTAATCCCAACACAGTGAGAGCCTCAGTCAGATAATCTGATTCTTAATGCCCACTTTGTAAACCATAAAATAGATACTTGCAATATGTGCATACCAGGTATAGATCAAAAGGGTGACTGCACACATTGACAGGACACTAATTAAACTGATCCACAGTTAGTGATTCACCTATTCCGAGGTGTTAACTTTGCAAGGGATAAGACATCCTGACTTCTTTTTCTAACGAAAGAGGCACTGATACTATCTCTTCAAGACAGGGAGTGCCATCTACTGTACATTCATCTCAGAACTGCTGAGACTTCATCTAACAACAGGAACACCCCTGAGCAAAGAGAATAAATACCCTGCAGTCATGCAGGAAAGTCCTCCTTTCTTTAGAGCTAGTGTCTTACACCTGTGGTGTGTAAATTGGTAGAGTCTTGCAGTGAGTTATTAAAATGTGGACTGAAAACTTTATGCAAATGTAGGGAAAATTGGTGTGTAGTGGTTCTTTCTTTGATTGTCATACACGTCCATGCAAGTGTGTGCATAGATACAGGTGAAGAACTACAGGGAAAAAAAAGTTGTGAGTGTGATACCTGCCAGTACTAAGGCCTTGCTTTTTTGCTACAGGTGCCACAGATCTGCTACAATCATACCCTGATGGAGATCTGAAGGTAAAAGTATTGAAGTACTTCCTAGTATTGATATTTAAGGAAAAAAAAAAAGTTGTATTTCTGGTAGTGAGTCCAGTGAACCAAAGCATGAAAAAAAGATTTTAAGACACCTATCCCATATCAAGAGAAATTTCCTGGGTAATTCTGAAAAAAAAAGGTAGCTTGTGGGGTTAACAATCCATTAAGTGACTATGCAAAGAAAAGTGATGAATTCAAGAAAGGAATTCTGGAGGCTGAAGAGATGCTTTAAATGACTACACAGAAAACTATACTTCTTTTACAGGAGGGATTTGTCTCTAAGCTGAAGGAAATGATACAGGTTGCTGAAAGTTTATGTACCTTGCTTGCAGACTGAGACAAGGACTGGAGAATTTTTTTTTAAATGTTGTTTTCTCAATGAGCTTTGAACAATAAAAAACTGAAAAATGTAAAATTAAGAAGTAAAAACAGTTCAAGGTCAAAAGACTTTACAAGTGATAAGTTAATATGCTGGAGTTATGTATATTTAATACATATTGATAAGCATCTTATGAACGAAGGATTTAGGATGGATCCATACTTTATTGCAAACCTTTCTTTCAGTCTAGCAGATTTTGCTGTTTGTAGGCCAGATGCATAATTTAAGGGAGGGATTTTCAAGAGGAGACAAAAGGATGTAAGCACTCAGCTGTTCACGAAGTTCAATGGCATTTGAGTGTCTGGCTCCCCCAGGCTCATTCTAACCATAACTTCTCGAAAATAGACTTTCAGTTCAGAAAGCACAAAATGGTCATTCTTTACAACAACAAAATATTTGCTTAGTAGCTGTAATGAGAATTTTGTTTGCCCTTCAGGGAAATTTTTGTTGTCAAACTCAGGCTAATTGACATAATTTACTCCAGTGGAAAATTTGGCCTTTAATATATGGGAATATTGACTTTACTGTAGATTTAGAAGTAAACATTTATCTCCTGTTGTAGCCTCTGACACCCACATAACTTCCCATCTGGTCTCCTGACCATGTCTGCTCAGCTGCCTTCAGCCCAGCCTGTATTCAGGCTTCCTCACATTTCTGTCCTAGGTCTGATCCACAGCTTTTATTCCCTTAGCTTCCTTAGCCCAGGAGCCAGTCTGGTTCTAGAATACATCCCAGCGCACCACTGGGAATGCTGCTTCTGGCTGTCTGTAATATTCTAAGTTGCATCTTCTAACAGAAAACCAGGCTTGACTTAGGCTTGATGGAGAAGGACCTTGAGTATCAAATAAAGGTCCAGTTTGTTTTGTATTCTTTATAGGTACCTTTTGCAGGAGCAAATTCTAATAAATGTCTGCATGTATGCAAGAGGGAGTCTGCTTCCGCAGCTGAGCTGCACTTGGTGTGAGAGCTGCAGAAAGGAGCAGGGCTTAGAGCAATATTTTGCCCTCTTGATAGTTGAACTGGCCAAAGGCAGGGACAAATGACTATTTTACCATTATTCATGTTAGATAAAGGATATTAAACTTTATAGCTGTCGTTGCATAGCATGTCTTGACTACTAAAATGTCTGCTAAAAAGTGCAAAGGAACAGGGAGGAAATTGAATGCCTTTGCAATAGGGCCAAATAGGGATGGTTGTAGCAGTTACAGGAATACTTAATAAGGGCTCGGAGTTGCTCTAGCAGGTGAACATATCCTTTTGACACCAGGCCTGTAAATAGTGATTACTGCTTGACTGAGGGTGTAGGAAGGGAAATTCTAAGACAAAGTTAATTTACATCTTGGAAGATACTTTTTAATAAAAAAAAAAAAAATGGTAACAAAATTTCAGTGTTGTAATGATTAATGTCACCACACTGTACTGGCTTTACTGTCTCATAATTAAATAGAAGATACTCAGTTTATAGCAGTTGAATATGATAATGGATTATATATTAACTCATTCACCTTGCAATTTCTTGACCTATTTTTCATTTCTAGATGCACATAATGATGGAATATATACAGCAGCATAAACTCTAGGAGTGGTCTCCAAGTAGTCATAAAGGAAGGAAATGCTGTTGATATTGCCTTACCCAAGGCTTCCTGATAAATCAAAATTTGGAAGTATATTTCAAAGGATTTTTAGGAATCCCAATTTAAGTGTAGGAACTATGTATTTCCCAGAATGTAAAAATTACAAGTGTTTTTCGTCAAGGAATCAAATGCAAGAAGGCCTATCAGACTGACTAATACTGGTTTTAGACATTAGTACTTCTTATACTACGACATCACCAAGCACACGCATCTCTTCCTTCTCTTATTCTTCAGGTGGAACTTGCCTGGGGGGACTAAGGACCAGGATGGTGGTCTATAGTCCCACTTGCATATGGATATGCAAGTATTAACAGCAGTAAAAATATCTACATAACTTCTTCAGTTCATCTTCATTCACAGATTTAAATATTATAATTCTTATTAACAAAGTAACCCATAAAACCAACCATAATCTCTCTATGGCAAACACACTCACATAGAATGCTGTATTCCCTTTCTTCCTCCACATGGGTCTGTTATGGCCTGTAAACAATGACAAAGAATATAATGCCATATCCTGTCTGCAATATTTGAAGCAAATACCTGTTTTCACAAGACAAGGTGTAACAGAAAAGCATAATACAATGCAAAGTGATGGGGAGCAGAGGATTTCTCTGCGAGTGAGCGGGCTGCCTGGGGCAAGGGGTGGCAAAGGACTGCACTCTCTCACAAGGGCTCCGTGGGAAGGTGGGCCTGCAGCAAAGACCTGCAGATTTTATTTGATTGTGTTTGCTTTGTGCTCTAATTCCTCTCTTTCTAGGGGCACGGTGGCTATTCAGGAGATCAATGGGATTAGTGACTTGATGTGCCCTTTTCATAGGGCATGTAGGCTTTTGCGCACTAGGGATTTAATCCTTAATTTCTCTGTTCAGGTAAAACTCCCACTGGTTTCCATTTGGCATGTTGCCTGTGTAAGGAGGGCACAGTTGAGCTGTAAAATGATAAAGGGGTAGGTGTGTAATTGTTGTAATTCAAATGTCAAGTAACCAGCCAGCATTTTGTGTCTTTCCTTCTTGTTCCTCTGAATTTCCACCCTCTGCCATTCTGCAGCACCTTTGCAATCTCACCTACTTCGGCAAGATCAATCTCCATTTCTTTTGACCTGTATTTGAGTAGGAAAGAAGTAATCCAGAAGGTGCAAAAAAATGTCATTTGCATTTTGAGTTTAAGACAAAATTCCACACAACAGCCCTTCTCAGCAGTGTTAAAACCACCTACGTTTTAAGTGCTTGAGGTTTTAAATCAAGGGAGCTGCTTGTTTGTTTATTTTTTTCCCCTGTTTCTGTCAAGGCCTTCCCTTATGATATTTGGCAAGTATCTTATGTCAGTTATTTGCGTGCCTGAAGTTCACCACTGAAGCTCACCAAGATACTGAAATAAACCTGATTTTTCCAGAGGTGTCAAACTCCCATGCTCTCAGATCAAGCACATGCATAAATTGTTTCACCTTCGTTGTGTTCTTGTTAGGAAATATCCAGCAAGTTCATGGCAAGATATCCATTTTCCTCCTCATTTCTGAAATAGCTTCTTTACATAAAAGCATAGACTATATGTATTACTGGATCTTTGGCTTAATAAATGCATATCCTGCTGAATACTTACTTAGCAAATAAGCATAGGATCCGTCCATAAATACTTCATATTTCTATCTGGATACTTACATGATTCCTATTACTGTCCTGTCAAAACACTCATAATCTTTGCAAGTATTTCTTTGAGCTAGAAAGGACCACTGTTCCCATTTTATAGTAGGGAGACATAGGAAAGAGAGTTTTGTTTTTAGCAATATTCAGACATTTGATTCCTGTTAATTCTAGTGGGAGTTGGACACTTAATGGCCGCACTTAAAAGGCTGGCTGCAAAAATTTACGGAAGAATCTCGTGACTTTCAAAGTTCAAATTCAGCAATCACCCTATTGGCACACCTAATTCCAAGATTTTCCTCTCATTCTGGAAGTACTTTATTTTGAGTAGCATAGCTATGTGTATACAGCAAGATTAGCTTAGATATTCAGCTCATTCTTGAGCTCAGTTTTCCCATTATCCATCATATCCATCATAGTGTTAGCTTGCTCTCTGGCTCTGTTTTGGAGTAAGCCACCTGGGTCTCAAAGCAGGGAAACTCAGATTATGCCTTAATTGCTGATCTTGGCAATGCTTCCCAGCTCTGGGCTAGGTGGGACACTGCTGCTCTGTTGTAACAAGACAGGCAATGCTTGTGTGTCCTCTACCTAAAGTCATGATTTCCATGGGAAGAGATGCTGTTCTGTTTGTAATTTAAGTACTCCTGCGTGTGCGGCGTTCCCCTGGAGACAGCACTGCTCTGAGACGGCTTGTTTGGCTTTACATTACACCTGTAGTACGGTGCTCTACTAACAGGCAATATTAAACCCTTTTAGCTTTAATGTTGAGTCATCCCAGAATATTTTATTTCTGTTCTTTCCATTCGGATTTGAAAAGACACAGTTTTATATTTTGATTGCTAGAACTGTTTGAACAAAAAATTGCCAAGGCGCTTCCTTTTACAATCTCCTGAAATTTGGGGAAATTTGTTTTTCCAAATTCCATAACTTTGTCTCCTTTTAAATATATGCTTTCTATAGCGTCCTCTCCTCCACCATATATATCCTGTGTAATGTCAGCTGGCATAGGTAGAATGATTATGTTAACACACTGAAACACTATGTTGCTCTATGCAGGAAGTATATAAGCCTGTCCCCTGCCTGTTTGCTTCATTTCATTGGCTTCATTAGAATCATTCCTGATTTGCCCTAGTGTAACAGAAAGAAGGACCAGGTACCAGAGTGAGAAATACTTTCCACTGTAGATGGAAATAAGGACTCACTTGTCACTGCTGCTTTCAAATGAATTTCTAAATGAAAATACCTTTTATACTGTCAGTAACACAAAGATGACAGGTTCTGTTGGTTTTCCATCAGTTACAGGCAGTGCCAGCAACTTTTCAGGACTGTGAATACATTCCAGTTTCTACACTTAAAGTGATTTCTTCATGTTGGCTTTTTCCTCAGAACAAGTGTGAGTGCTTTTTCCTCAAAACAAGTGTGAGTGCCATGCAATAATACACTTACTTTTTTTTTATTGTATAAAAACTTCAACATGTTCTTTGGTAGATTTTTTTGTATAGCTTTCACAATTGCCTTTCTTTCTTTTCCATGTCTCTTGTAAATGCAATGCAGTTAAATAGGTTTATGGTGTTTGTGTTAATCCAAGCAGTGTTCTTGGCAAGATGACAGGCTGAACTGGATAGAGTCATTCTGTTTTTGTAATAGCTGTGACCATAGCTGACATTTCCTTTTTTGTGTTGTTTTGTTTGTTTGGTTGGTTGGTTTTAAGCCTATAAAAGATGGATGATTTTTTGAGCAGGACGCATACATTATAGGAAAAAAAAATCATTTTACAGATATCTTATATATATTTTGGGAAAATTTTCAAAAGCACAAGTAGTAGCAATGTGTCTGAGTGTTACTCCTTTTGTTGTGCAAGCATCTTGGAGTCTTAATTAGAGACTGAAATCTCTTGTTTTGGGTGCTATAAAGAAGCAAAACATGATACTTTATACTAGGTATATCTACATACAATAGGTGGAGTAAAATTCTTTGATGTTTATTGGAGACCAGGAAAGATAATCCTATGGTGGTACACTTATTTTACTAGAATGCAGGATTTTTCCTTGGTTTCTAGTTTGTACTAGGTTTTTAAAAGAAATAGGTATGCTTAGTACTTTCCATCAATTTGTTCCTCTCTTCCAAGACATAGGCATTCTGCCTTTCCCGCTTCCAAGGAATTAATTCTGAACCTAGAAATGAGATGGTTGCCTTGCCAGCTGTTTACAAATCTTCCTACATAACTGGATCATTGCAACAACACTACTAACCCAGCTCTTGCCCTTTCATTAGGAGAGGCTACAACCAGGACATGCTGTGGCACTTCGCAAATCACTAGAGGGAAGAGTTGAAGACAGAAACAATCAAGATTTCAGCAACTGCTTAATTAGGGTTTGACCCACGTTCCCAGAGGACTGCAGGCATAATTGCATTTCCTATGGTTTCACTCCTGGACAACAGCCTTAGTGCAGCAGACAGCAGATTTAGTTGGCAAATTTCGTACTATTTCCAAGGATACTCATTTTCTCAAGAACTACAGCTTGACACTATAAAATGTCTCCTTGAGCCATGATTTAGGCATTTAAATACACTGAATGATGACAGAGAACCATTCTCCAGTTGATTTTTGTTTCTCCTTTCAATGGTCAATTACTGCGGTGTGTAAAGCACTATTGTACCTTCTCCATTTATGGAATTTATATTTTTGAATACTTCAAATACCTCTTGGAATAAGTAAATTGCTCATGTGGGAAGTTACATATGCAAGGCCAGTTTTGAGAATAAATCCTCTTTTTGTGTTTCTAAGTGGTCATTTGCTTATGCTAATGGATCCTGCCATATGCCCTATACTTTTGGAAATCATCTGAATGAAACCCTTTAGTAAAGCTAACAATCAAATGAGCGAAAAAGAGTACAAGCATCTAGAAAGTAGAATTCTTTTTTATTGGTCATTCTTACTGTCTCTTCATTGAAACAAAGAAATTGGAGAAGCGGAAAGACTTTTTTGTAAAGAACATAGCCTAATCCAAAAAGCATTAAGCATCTGCTTAAGGTTTTCATATTACTGTTCTTGCATTCCTTTTCTCTCACTGCTGCTTCAGCCATTAAACGGTGTTTTCCTCACTTGATGCTGTTGAGAAGTGCTGTGTTAAGGAAGAAAACCCATTTTCTTCACTGACTACATCAAAACATGCATTTTTAATAAAAATCTTTATTTTGAAAGAGGGTCCTTCCTTACTTTTCCCTTTTTGCTACTGAGGTTTCCATAACTGGCCTATATATGCCATCTTCTGGACAACTGCAGAAATATCTTTACACACCGAGAGCCTCAATCAGAAGCATTAATAATAATCCAGGCTTTGAAATGGTTTGCTAATTGCATCTCTGAAGTAATTTTATTTTTATTTTGTAGAATTTAGAACAAAGCAAAAATTACTGAATTATTAATAGCATCATAGCTAGCATTTATGAATAATCAATACATATTACAAAAAAGATCATGAGTGACATTGAAGCAATATTGATATAGTCAGTGAAGTTATGTTTTGAAGCAAGCTAAATATTTCTATTTTGAAGACTTCTCATCCCTTGTACAAAGAGTGAAATAGCAGGAGTGTGAAAGGGAGAAATGGCACAAGGAAAAGGATGGTGCAACAGCCACTTGCCTCTGCTTTGCACATTTCCCGCCCGCTGCTTCTCCCTAGTCACCAGCTTTCCTATCTAAATGCAATTATAGGTTAAGATGGAAAGCCACATTTGAATGGCATAATTCATTATTTCCATTCTTCAGCACCAGCATACCCTAAGAAGTAAAGAAAAAGCCCATTTTCAGTTTCTTTAAAGGTGCTAATGGTTTTTGGACTGAGTTGAGAAACGTTGCCACTAGCACAATTGCTACAAAGTCTGTTCACTGCTTCAAACCTTGAGAAAAGTCCCCAGCTTGGACTTTTTTTTTTTTTTTTTAAGTGCTAATCCCACACTCTGCTGCTAAGCGTTTAATTATTAGGACTGTGAAGTATACCACAACACCTAAGGCGTTGATAGAAGGAAATAATTATAGCCCACTCGGCATGTGGTTTACCCTTCAGTTAAGAAAATCTCTTGTCATGTGTTTGTACTTTAGATGACTCCTTGTAATAACTTTATCTGGAGAAACAAGCCCTCCAAAAGGGGTCAGCTGACCCTAAAGCTGGTACAGAAAGATCTGATTAAAACTTCCCCTCCTTTGGTGGCAGCCTGAAAATCCTCAGGGATCTGCTATTCCTCAGGCAAGGAGAGGAAATATAGCAGAGCGGGGAAATGCTTCCTTGCAGAGACAGGAGGATTTCATTACTAACATGCTGAAATCCGCTCTCTCCAGGTCCATCCTATGGTCAGTCTCTTTGTTTTCCCTTTGAAACTCAGAGGCAGGAGTTTAGTTCTAGCATGATTAATTTCTCCTTTACTGCCTGTGCACCATTTACTTTTAAGTAAGATTTTTATAAAAGAGACAAAACAAAGGCGCAGATGAAGATGGTGCGGAGATAAACATTTGTGCTGCAGGGATTCCCACTGACTTGGGCACAGCGGGTGCCGGCAGTAATGGGGATTCGCAGGCGCAGTGATGGGACCTCTCACTGCGAACAGGTAATTGAAACACTATTGCCCATCACCAGCGTTACAAAACGGCAAGCCATGAAGGTACCGCGCTTAATGCAGACCCTGAGCAAGCCAGAGGGTTCACACACTTCCTCTGCCACTATGTATGAGCAAAGCATAAGCTTTGGCTATCAGTAGTACATACCTATTTAATTTTAATTCCCGTGGCATGCTCAGGAAGGATGGAGGATTCAGCTCCTATTCGTTTCTTCCACTACCCTGGCAATTGCTGCAGCTACGTTTTGCCTGTTAGAGGGTGAGCTGCGTGCCAGTGGGGAATCTCATGCATGCGGGGCCATCGCGGAGATCAGGCTGCCTGCCCTGCAGAGCCCGGACATCCCAGGGACCAGCACAGCTCCAGCCTTCCCAGCTCCGGCCTTCCCTTCCCAGGCCACTACAGGGCCTCTCAGTGCTGAGTGGTACCTGGCTGTGGTTGCTGGGCAACTGGAATCTGCCTGGCAACTGGACATGTCATCACCCCGCTGGGCTGGTGCTGGCCAATGGGAGGAGGGCTGCCCAGCACAAGGCACGTGGTGCCCCAGTGCCATTTTGTGGGCCGAGTGAGCAGGCAGGGCGAGGGCGGCTGCGGCTTCCTCCCAGCCGGTGGAGAGCGGCCACCAACACCTCCTGAAGGTGCAGCAGAGCCGGCCTCAGCCAGCAGTCATGGAAATGGGCATGCAGAACAAAAGTGACTTATATAAAGCACACAGAGCTGTCCCCTGAGCAATAGTGAGTTCTGTGCGGTTGCTCGTGAGTGCAGTTCATGAGACGCCGGCCTGGCCTTGTGTGGCCACCAGGCATAAGCANAAATGGGACAAAAGTGACTTGTTTTTCAATATAAAGCACACAGAGCTGTCCCCTGAGCAATAGTGATTTCTGCGCGGTTGCTCTTCATGAGATGCCGGCCTGGCCTTGTGTGGCCACCACGCATAAGCAGAGAGGCCTTGAGAAGAAGCATAGCAAACTGCCCCGGCTAGAGGGCCTGTCCCTTGGCTGGGTATGCTGATGCCCCTTTCAGCTGACAGAAGAGGGTGCATGTCAGGCCAGGAGCTCCTGTCCGCCCTGACGTGGACATCTGGAAGCTCGCGCAGGGCCTGGGAGTCTGGTGGTTTGCTGTCACCCTCAGTGGGGACACGATAACTACAAGTAGTTTTGTGTGAGCAAAGACTGGGACATAATCCCAATAAGGTTAAAGTCACAGTGTACTGTCTGACAAGAGTGAATGTGCTGCCATAGACACTGTCTGCATATCTGGCTGCAGATAAGATGAGGAACCATTTGGACTAGCTTCCTGCAGCAATGACTCCAAAAGTATGGTTGACACAAACGTAGATGGGCTGTGCTCTGATTCATGCCTCATTTTCACTATTTATTAATAAATACATCTCTTAAAAGCCTCCAAATAGTCCTCTTTGGTTGTAGGAGCAAGGATGTACTTCATCAAGTAGCTTGGACTTCCTTGCTGCCAAACTCCACTAAAAAAAGTCACTTGTGTCTCAAGCAGATGTTTCTAGTTTCGAAGCCAGTGGGAGATTAATAGGCTAATTTACGTTTCCTTCACACTTGTCTGAGAAGAAATGTCAGCTTGAACCTTAGACACAGATGGAGGAAGAAGAAACTGTCAAGTGGAAGACGCAGACCAACAAGTCTAGACTTTTGGATCCTCTCTTGAGGTTTGCTGTTGTGAAGAGACCCCTAGATGCTGCATTTCCTTGTCTGTCATTTGGCAGCAGTGATAATAGCAGTTTCAGCAGTTTCAAGAGTAATTATTTAGGTGTTTATAGCGTGCTTTGTGATTCCAGGGTGAAAGTACTCATCTCTATTAAGAGTCAGACAGTGATGTGAAAAAGTGTGGCATCACCCAATATGTGACCACAAATGCTTAATGAGAAAAAGGGGAAAGCAAGTAAACTAGCAAGTAAACGACAGGTTTGACAGGAATTGTGAATATTACAGTAGTTCAGTGACTGTAGTGCTAAGATGGAATTCTGAAAAATCTGCATCTGTGCTCTGCTTTGCCAAGTCTCTTTTTGACTATGGGAGATGACTTAATAATTTTTATGTATCAGTTATTTTTCTGTAAAGTGAAGATTTTAATTATTTCTTGACTTCCTTGTTTGCTTGAAGACTGCATATGTTAAAGATTTTGTGCTGTTTTGATATGACCATAGCAGAGTCCACATTCTTTGTATCTGGTCCAACAGAGTCACATAAAAAGCCACTGCAAAGGGAAGTGTTAGAGGTGACAGGGAGGACACAGAGAGAGTGCCCAGTGGCTTAAGGGTCATTCCTTGGCCTGCTGCAAGCTTTCTGTGTGACTGTGGGGAACAAAGGTGCTTTTTTGGCCTTTGTTCTTTTTGTTTGTTGTGTCTGTTGTTTAGAAGGTGAACACCACACCTATACAGCACAGTCATGTTGGGAGGCTGTGTTAGTTTACAGTATGTGAAGGACTTCTACATTCTTGAATAGAAGACATTGAAACAAAGGAAGTCAACTGGACACATTGTATGTGATGGTGACAACCTCCAGCGAATGTTCTCATCTGCCTTTTAGTGGAAACAGCCCTTTTTAATCTAAGAGAGATTTTTTATGGCATTAGCAGCAAAGGTCTGATCACATCTAATAATTTTAGTGTTTGCAAGCAAGCTGAACTATAGACAGAATACTTTTGTTATTATTGTTTAATCTTGCATCATTATCAGTTGAAACAGCAATTCTAATCTTACCCATACGGTTATAGTTTGCAATAATACAGTCATCTTAGTAATTGACAGTGCTGCTAAATCACTGGCCTGATTTAAACTCTTCCATCTGGAATTATAACTTAAGATCAGTTTATCAAAGTAGTGATTTATTGTATAAACAGATCTGGCTGCTAGCATTTAGAAAAATTGAGCTCCCAGCCATTCAGCTAGATTCGTTAATCACATTTGACTGCAAGTTTCCATCCTTGAATTATTAGTTAATAATATCTGAGCAAAAGTATAATTTATTGCTTATGTAAACTTTGAAACAGAAAAACACTGCCTTAGATACCAGATGTAGTACTTGCCTTAGGTGGAAGGTTCTTCTTCAGCACAAAAATAGAATAGAAATCAGACTGACTAATTCCATCTCCTGTTGCTTATATATCTTTTCTAATGGCCAAATACTATACTGTCTTCTGGAGTTATTCTTTCCTCCTTCATGCATCATAACATTGCCATCATGCTATAACTGAGCATAGGCCATTACATACTTGTAAGTGTGTGCAATGACACAATTTAAAAGTAACACATCTCTGGTTTCCACTTAAAGAAATCTGCCATGAACATTTCTTTATCATGTCAGCTACTTTGTCAATGATGCCTGAGGAAATCCATGAATTTCCTTAGCACCATCACTTTTTAGCTAAGTTAGAGAAGCCAGTTGTTTGGAGAAAAAAATGAATAGCCATACTGCCTCCACTGTCAACAATTTCTTAGCATTTAGTATTTATGATAGTGTAATAATTCTAACAGCCACCAGATGCCAGCCTAAGTGTTCAAGGACTTAATGAGTGCCTGTTTTATGCCGTAAGGCAGGGATAGTGGTGACCTCTCAGGACAGGATGAAAGTTGCAAACTTGCTAAGAGTAGAGGTGCATATTCTCTTAGATGTTTAAAGATCATTTGGTAAAAGGTCTGCTCGTAGAGTCATAATGCTGCATGGTTATACTAAAGCTAATCTATTTGAAAGCCAGTCTGGGTTTAAAGACTCCACTTCTTGGAGAAATGACTCTACCCTGACCTACCTAGTAATTGCTCTCCATTTTCAAAGTTGTCTTATTTCCATATGGAACTTTAACTTCAATTTTTAGCCTGGTAGACCTATTTTTACCTTTGCATACTATATCATATCCATGGCAGGTTCTTGTTTGCAGACATACAAACATTATAGCCAGGAAGAATAAATGGCCAGATACTGGTGGTGCAAACATGATGCAAATCCTTCAAATGTGGATGATTCTTTCCTTAGAATTTTGTCGGTGGATCTTCCAAAAGTCTTTGTAACTCTGTAATAGTCACGACCTTTTGAAGTTAATTGAATGATGGAAATCATTTCTTGCAGATTTCATCCAGATGAGAAAACTTTGGCCCCAGAGTTTGCAAAAAATCCGAGGGTAATTCCTCGCTGATATTGGAGAGAGAGTCGAAGGAGCTACTTCTCTCCAGTTCTCCTTCCTCAGCATACCTGTGAGGTTCATAGCTGTCCCCATCATCTTCCAGTTCCCTTTGGTCATACAATTTCTAAAAAAGGCAAGAAAGAATAAAAATCACCATAGAAGCCTGTTTGGAAAGTAATGGGATTCATGATATGCAAACTAGGCAGGAGGCTACAGTGAGGAATATCACTCTCTGATAAGGAAAAGTTATTTGCAACTCTCAGCTGCAAAAGCGTCTGTGCCTGAACTTCCCCTTGAGTGCAGATACAGCAAAAAGGAGTGTTTGACCTGCACTGTCCCAGAGGACTGTCCAGTAAACAGGAGCGCATTCTGAAGACAATCTGACCAAGGAAGCACGAGGGGAGGAAAAGCCTGTGAACCTTCAGGGGCCTGACAGGGTGTGGTAAGAGGAACTAGGATTTCCCAGTTGATACAGAAGTGAAATAGCTGGCAACTGAACTTTAACAGCACTTAACTTTAAATCTAGCGCTCCAATTAGAAGTATTTTAGCTCTGTCTCTTAATATTGAAGAAATTAGTCATATGCGACAGACCCCAGCCTTGTGCTAACTCCTGTGTGACCAGTCAGAAGCAACAAGACATAGGATGCAAGGCATCTTCAACAAGGAAGAGCCCAACTGCTTCACTATCAAATACATCCCTTCCTTTCTATAACAATACTTCTTTGCAAGGCTCTGAGAAATGTGCTGATAAAGTAGCTGAAGCTGTAGCTACCTCCCTGTAGTTTTGTAAGCCTTGTTTCCTGTTCTTGTTTCCTACTCCCATAACCCAACTTCACACAGAGCAGATTCAATAACTGCTGTTTCTTACCTGATCCAGTGCTTTTTCCACTATCTGTAGGATGTGATGTAATTTATTTGTGGATGTGAGGTAGTTTGTTTGGGAGGTCTCCCTGTATATAGTGTGCTGGCCACCCTGAAAGACAGACAAAATATCTAAGACTGACATGATATTTTACTGGCCTAAAGCCAGTACATCCAACTGTATTTTTCTTGTGGTTTCTTCTCCAGTAATATTGCAGCTTTTCCTGTATATCACAGAATGGTTGAGGTTGAAAGCGGCCTCTAGAGTTCGTCTAGTCCAACCCCCCTGCACAAACAGGGACACCTAGAGCACATGGCACAGGGTGGCATCCAGACGGGTTTGGAACATCTCCAGAGAAGGAGACTCCACAACTCTCTGGACAGCCAGTTCCGGGGCTCTGTCACCCTCACAGCAGGGGAGTTCTTCCTCACATGGAGATGGAACTTCCTGGGTTTCAATTTGTACCCATTATGCCTTGTCCTGTCACTGACCACTACGGAGAAGAGTTTGGCTCCATCCTCCCTACATTCTCCCCTAAGGTATTTGTACATATTGATCAGATCCCCTCTCAATCTTCTCTTAAGAGAAGAACCACCGCCCCTGCCGAAAGAAGATATNCTCACAGCAAGGGAGTTCTTCCTCACATGGAGATGGAACTTCCTGGGTTTCAGTTTGTACCCATTATGCCTTGTCCTGTCACTGGCCACCATGGAGAAGAGTTTGGCTCCATCCTCCCTACATTCAACCCTCAGGTATTTGTACATATTGATCAGATCCCCTCTCAATCTTCTCTTAAGAGAAGAACCTCCTACCACCGCCCCTGCCAAGAGAAGATATCTCATATCTAATTCTCAGGATTAATATTTTTTGGTGGTATAAGAAAAGAGTGTTTACAATAAGACACAAGCACACTGGCAGTTACCTTGACAGTCACTTTTCCAGCTTCTGCAGCTACAGGCGGTAGAGTGATATAATCTGTAGTGTCCACCTTATCCTGCATACAGGGAGAGGGAAAGTGTTAATAACTAACTGAACTAGGCTGTGAAAGATCCCACTTTTGCAGACACTTTGCTTTTTCACTTCCATTTATCTCTTGCTGAAAAGACTAGTGTGTGCTGTATGACAAGAGATTATGTGCCTCCTCATGTGCTGGATGCACCTGTAGGATGAGGCACCTGTGAAAGTCTAGAAGATACTGAAAAATGCTAGGACTGAAAATAGTGTCTGTCACCAGAGTAGCATCATCCAGTCCATGAAGAACACTGCTCCCTAGATACACTGAGTGACAAAAGAGGCTTTATTCTGCTCAATACAAAAGAAAAAAAGAAAAAATAGGATGACCAGCGTAGATTCAACCACACAGCGCTGACTGGGTGAGAAGAGCTCCGGCTTCTGTGCTCACCTGAGACAGAGGCTTTCCCCTTTCTTCATTATAGGTGATTAAAGTCTGTTCCCCTTCTGAAGGTAAAAGACTGGGTTTGTCTTTGGATCCCGATGCACAAAACCGACAAAGTAGAATACTGGCAACTATTGAAACAAGAAAAGAAATGGTGAAATGGACATTGTAAATAAATGCATGTGACTCAATACAGGGGGCTGTACCCGAGCCTTGTGCAGATGTAATGCTTGGCTGGGAGTGCTCAGCCTGTTTTCAAGAGCCGCAGAGAGCATAGTGTTACCTCCTTGGAATACTACACTGAACAAGCACACACCACCTGCAAGTAGCCCGAGGACAGCGGAGTGAGCAGGTATCTGTTAAGTTTTGTTTAAGATAAAGAATCAGTAGTTTAGTTTATGCCATTTCTCCAGCAGTAGCCACATGTTGCAGAGGAAGCAGCTGTACAACAAGCAATTACCAATTAGAATAACTGTGGGAGGAATTCTTACTCCTTCTAGTTAGTCAGCATTTGGCTAATGTCAAAATGATTACATATCTTTTAATTTCATCCAGTTTGAACAAGAGGATTCACTTTGTAGTACAGTTCTATTTACTACTTGACACAAATAATTTGCCAGTTGTCCTCTGTCTATCTGCAGGATAATCATGATTTTCACAGGTAACAAGGTGAAAAAATCCGCTCATCAACATTACACTTCTCACTTTTCCATTTAGATACTTTCTTTCTTTCCCAGGCTGTACACTTGTATTTATTATGGTTCACACACCATCCCCTTTTTCATTTTTATGCAATATACAGTGCTCACCTTTTCACATCCCAGCCATGAGTGGAGATGGTTTGACTAATCTTTGCAGGGTCTGTTACCCTGCCTTGTGAGCCTTGGAACACGCAAGCTAGGAGGCTACTTACCCAGTAATAATAGGAGAGCTATGAGCATTACTGCAATGGCACTGCCTCCAAGTCCCACTTGTGCAAGTGGTGAATCTTCACATGTGTGCCCATCAGGGCAAGCGCAGACCCTTACGTGCTGATTCTGTCTTGCAGAAAATCCTTGCTCATCGCACATAACAAGTGGCACCATGTAACTACCTTGTGGAAGGCTTCTTAACATTAATAGCTCAACTGACTCCCCTAAAAAGAAGACATGCAAAATCACTTCAAGGTTAATGGAAAGAAATTTGATAGTCTACAGTGCCTTGTTTTGATTAACGATGGAGTTTCAAGGGAAACCCATTTAGACCAATATCAAATCCTTTTCCATTCTCAATGCACCAAAGTGACACAGAAAATGGCATCCTGCTCTATTGTCTTGCTGAGCCTGTCGGGATCAGTCCTGCTGGGTTCTGGCTTAACCATACTGATAACCACTAGAATTCCTTAGGAAGTCAGTCAGGTGTCAAAACTGTTCCTCATCTGTCTTATCTTCTTTCCTGCAATTTGGATACATTTCTTTCTTCTGCTGCTGACCTTAACAGAGATGAAAATCAATGTAATTTTTTTTCAAACTGCAACAACCCTTTACATTTTGAAAGCTGATTTTCCATGTTCTTTCAGTCTCCCAGACACTGTCAAGTAACAGACCATAAAGCTACTAGAGGGCACATACACGACAGTACATTTCTCATTAAGGACATAGAAGGAAGCACTCACCAAAATTCCTTCCTAATTTCCAGTTACGCTTCACATCTTCAGAGTCCTCAGCCAGTTGAAACTTCAATTGTCCGTTCACATTCTGAGCCTGGGCAGACTTAGCTTTTATAATGAGAGGTGTGCGTTCTTTTTGGTCACACACATGTAAGAAAGGAGTCACTAATACTGGCATTCGTTCATTAATGTCAGACAAGTGAAGGAGGATGGTGCCAGTTCCCGTCTGTGGTGGAATACCTAGACAGGAGCAAAAGAAACACAAAAATATTGATAACTAGTTACTGACAAAAAACAACACGTTGGAGGAATATCTGCCTGGTTTGCCTAACTAGTCACATGAGACAATTAATTTTTAAGCATTAGGGTTTTCTGCATTACAATTCGCCATTCAAATCCCTAGTCTTGCTATCAGTTTAGACCTCTAACATACATCACTTCACATAGTCCAAGTACTACTTGAATACTGTTTGAGTGGCTACTTACCATCATCAACAGCATGAACAATAATGGTGTATTGACTGTTGTTCACATAAGGGGATTCTTGATCAAAGTCTCTTGCCACAGTAAGGACTCCAGAATTTTCATCGACACTCAGCCAACCGGCTGGGTCATGAGCTAGTTTGTATCTCGAAAAGAGAGAAAGACAAAATTACAAGGTGCCTTTATTTTCTTAAATGCCTCCTTTGTTTTCTTAAATTGAGTTTGAAAAAATACAGCTTTTACTGCATCTTTCTTTATAAGCTCTTTAAGTCTTTTTGCTCATTAGTGATGTTTACTTTTGCTGACTGTGTGACGAGCTGTAAATTTTAGCATAGCCAAAGAAATATTCCCACGCTGTGATAATAGATGCATCAGGTTGCATGGACCTCTCAAATCTATTCTCAGGAGCTAAGACAGTATCTATTCTTAGAACAAATCCTTTTTACAGCATCAAAATTTTGTGTTAGAAATTAACATATAAATAATGCAACCTGGTTTTAGGTAACAATTTTATTAGGAAGACAGCAAAAACGTCGAGCAGTCAAGGACTAATTATTGAAACTTTGAAACTGTATCTTACTGCAGATACAGATAGCTTGTCCTGTATTACTTGGAGTAAACCTACAACTCTAATGTATATGTTCATGTGATTAAATATATATATGTATTTATATACATATATGTATAGGTACCAAACTGAACTTGAAAACCTCTTTGTTTTCCAAAGCTATTTCTTATTCTCAGGCTTAGAAGAATGTCTGCTTACTTTATCTTCCTTGGTAACTCAACTGGATACGTAGCAAGATATCTTCTAAATACTGCCCCAGGCTTCATTGAATCTTCTTTTTGGACAATAAGTATAGGAGGATGAAATTGAGGAACATTTTGTGATTTTACGACCTTGATTTTCACAGTTATATTCATGATTTCTGGGCTTGAGATCATCACTTCGCCATTTTTGCAGGAGAAGAAAGGTTCTTCATTTTCTACAGAAATGACAAGCCTCTCTTCAGAGTTCTCCTTGTAGCTGAGAGGCTGAAAACCCCAGAGAGAAGCCTCATTAGTGATTATGACCTTTGCTGTGGCAGTCATCTCCATGTACCTGGGACCCAGAGGTGAGCTGCCAAACAGTTAAGTTGCTAACCATTAGTCTAACAGTAAGACCAACCATACTACACATTTCCGTGTTGCAGCTCATTGATTACATCTTCACCAGTCTGCTCAGTAACATTACCTTGACGATATTCAAAATGCCGTTATTTGTTCCTGGATCGGTCACAATGTCAAAATGCTCCTTTTCATTGCCTTTTACTATTCTGTATTTTGCTCTCCAAGCTGGAGTGTTGGGAGAATCTTTATCTTCAACCTGGAGCTGTAGTGCAGCTGGATGTTCTTGGCCTGCTGAAACCTCTACCTGGTACTGAGAGGGCAAAGGAAAGAATAATCCTTATTTGCTCTGAGGAGAAGGGCCTTGTGAGTCAGAGCTCCAGTTCCAGGCCATGGGGAATCTCTTCCTTCTGGCTCTGTGATTATTACTCTGGTTCAGAGGTTCAGTGACACAGAATCCTCATTTGTTTTTTGTAGGGAAGTTTTGTGCATACACACGTAGGCCAGAACTTGTTAGTAGATGTTACGTGTTTTCTAGAGGGTCAGGAATTTATGCAAGAGATTTTAGTTCATTGACTCACAACAGTTTAATTGCAAGGTGATGCCTAACTAATATTCCACTATTCCACAGACAGGCTAAGTAAGCTCTTTTTTTTTTTTTTATGTGCTTTGGGCTGATCCTGGAGGAGTTTGAGGGTTCCTCCACCTACCGAATCTATTCAATAGTTTGAAAGATTGATCTATGTTTAGGAAGACTTAATAAAGTAACGATACTTCTACTCACATGATCATGGACAAATACAGGGAGGTGGTTGTTTGCATCTTCAATAGCTACATTCACTGTTGCAGTAGATGACTGCCGAGGGGCTCCATGGTCGCTGGCTTCAACCAGAAGTTTAAAAGAACTAGCAGTCTGAAAAACAAAAAAAGGAATTTCCAAACTCAGTACAACAGCAATTCCCAGATTTTGTCAATCATCACAGCTATAAAACTGGATGTGAGACTCCTCATCATGCATTAAATTATAATAAACTGTCATATTTACATCACCTCATAATGCAGGCATCCAGACAGGAGTATCAAACCTGTAGTAGGATCAATACTAAATATGATCCCATCTACAGCGGGCATTTGCATAGTCAGAGAATAGGACACTCGAGAATTATCAGTGCCCTTTTCATCTTTGTCCGATGCAGTAACTTGGAAAACTGGCGTATCTAGAATGAAGAATTGAGACATTAATATATTATTAATAAGCGCAGTATTGTCATGGAGCTTCCCAGGTCTAGCTGCAAGCTCTTAATCACATATGTGCTCTCCTCAGAACTTCTCCCACTGTTACGGTTCTCTCTGCAAAGACCCTGGCCTCCACCTTGTTTGAGTGGCCAATTTGCCTAAAGTACTGCAGGCTGATAGAGGGGCCCTTCTGAATTCCTGTGTCAGAAATGTTCACTCTTATTTAAGCCAACTCTCAGCTAGTTCTTAAGGAGCTGGCATCACTCCCATGTGCCTACATCTGTCTTTTTGAGCACATCTAGCTCAGGTATTTGTATGATCTTTTTATGTTTCTGAAAGAATGTGTCCGAGCAGATCTTATGAAGCAGAGAGTGTATGGAGGTTCCAGATCTGCCGTTCAGATAATTCTGCTAAAGTCTTGGTTTGTAGTTAGGAACAAAGACTATGGAGTCCTTCCAGAATGTCTTTAATATTATGCTTATAAACACTGAAGTAAATCAGACAACAAATCAAGTAGGAAATACTCCTTCATTCCCCAAACCCATAAGCACTTGTGGAAAACCAAAGGAGAACAGATTTAGCAAGAAAGGAAAATGAAAAAAAAAAATAATTAAAAACAGATCACCTTAAAAAGAGAGTACACAACCCAATCGGATCTCTTGTTTGGATTATACCTACCTTTACTGTGACTCTCTCTTATTGTGATGTTAAATTCTTTCTTGGAAAACTGAGGTGCATTATCATTAATATCTCTAACCTTAATCTTGAAAAATAAAGGTCGGTCCAGTGGTTGAGCACTTTCTCTGTGCACAATGTCGAAACGCACCTAAATGAGCAGCAACACAGTAGTCCACTTAGACTTCAGAATGGAACAAGGCACTTAAATGTTGAAGCTGTCTCAGTAGTATCTGGTTAGATCTTTGACTTGCATAGCTAAGACATTATTTCACTTACCAAAAGCCATGCTTTGAAAAGATGACCCTTTCAGATGTCTTGGAAATTTCATAATGGCCATCCTTTGCATTAACAATACTTAAAATTCATATCTGCAGCTGGATTATTTGCAATGACTCCTAATATAAAATTTGAAAGTATCTTTAGGGGCAGAAACCAGATCAGAGAATAGCCTTTCTTTCCCAATTCTAAGGTATTCATTTGACCACTCATTTTTCTGTAGCTTCATTTCTAAGATTTTTTGGTTCTCTTCTTGTGCATGTGCAGAGAATTCAATCCTGAATGCTGAGGTCTCCTTTACTACACTCCTCTCTTCAAACCATGCATTGAGTGTCTCTCCTGGAACACCAGTACGTCCAGAGGTAGAAGAGAAACCTCTTTAAAATTTATCTTTCATTACAGAAAGCCACATGGACCTGTGTATGTCAAGGGGATACAATTAGCCCCAGGGACACAAGTGTATCATACAGTAGTCATAAGGAGAACATACTTGCAACAAGAAAACACGCCCACACTCCCATAGTTCATTTACACACTCATTACTGCACTTCATTCATTACACTACTGCTTATAGCCATTTTTCTGCTTTTTAAGGAAAAGCATGTGTTTTCTCTTATGTAAAATAATTGTAATCTATCCTTGCAGGTCCTTCAGCGTTATCCATTTTTTTTGCAATACATAATCTTTTGCTTCCAAACACCGTTACTCTCTTGAAAGCCGTTTTTGTGTTTACAACTCCAGTATTTTGTCTACTACAACTGCTACCTTTTTTCAACTTCAGGACTTTTTTTTTTGTTTTTTTAGGCTATGATCTAGGTCCTATGAAAAACACAACAAAAGTATTCTGATATTTGTGGAACTCTAAACATACCACAAAAATTATAGAACTGATAGTAGTGCAGAAGTTACCTGTCAGTTTCTGCTAAGACAATCTCCACTGCATTTATTTAGGAATTCAGAAAAAGAAAAGGAGGTCAAAAATATACCCTTCAGATGCTTACTGGCATGTCTCATTCCTGTGAAGCATTTAGCCATGAGAAAGCAATAAATATTTCCCAAATGCATCTTTTTAAAGCATGCTTACCTGAAAAGATGGGGTCTTTTCTCTGTCGATGGTGCGATGTACATACACATGTCCGTTTGCATCATCTTCTATAGAAAACAGTCCAATCTCTGGTAGTTCATCTACCCCAGGTCCACTGATTAGATAACGAACTGATTCATTAAATGATTTGTTATTGAAGAGCTTTTGAAAAGAGAAGCAGCACAGTTCAGTGTTAATAGGGAAGACAAAACAGCAGTAAAAGCGTTTAAACTGGTTCGTTTCCTGCCCACTCTCCTTGGAGAAGGGGCCTTGCTTACGGGCTCACCTGGAGCCAACCCAGCAGCTTTCTGGGCTGCAACACGTTCCTGCCTGTGGAAGGGCCCTGCGGCTGCCCCGAGGCTCAGCTGGAGCCCACGGCCCTGCCTGCTCTCCCCACACACCGTGCAGGTCGTGGCTGCGAGCAGGGGCTCCCACCTCTCCAGACGCTTCCCAAGGAGAAGCAGCCTTCCCTGTTCACTGTGTGATCCCACCCCGTTCTGTTTCAGTAGCACACACGGCTCCATTCCTGCCTTCTCCTATTCTTAATACTTTGTTGCGGAATTGATGGTAAATACCTTGCAGAGGTTCAAGAAGAGCTTGTACTATAATGTTGTTTGTACCTGTCCAGCATATTTTGGGAATGGTCCTTTTTCCTCCTCCTGAACAACAATAGTGGTGATAACCCATGTCCTTTTCGTACGCCGCAGAGGGCGCAGACCACCCAGCTGATAAAATGGTAGCCGCTGTTGGATAAAGAAGCGTAGTTAGTGTCGTAGTGAACATACTAATGGTGGTGTATCAGTTACCAAATAACACAGACTACAAACCTGTATACTCCTCTTTTGGATAGCTTGTCTTAAGTGGAAATTTTCAACTTCAGGAGAAAAACTGTTGGCAGCTGTAACCTTATAAAAGATAAGTAAGGCCTTTGTGATAAGTTTGGTTAGCTGGAAAACATGGGTTCAAATGTAGCACAGGAGGAATTGGAAATGTACTGATTCAGTTTTCTTACCAGTGTATTAAATTTCAGTTAGTGTTAAAAAATTACAGAAATTCCAGAGATACCCATTTGCTATTTCCCTTGCAAATGAATTGGCATGAGACCTTGGATACTGATTTCTCCGCTAATTCCAGTCCCAGAAAGATGCAAATGCTGCATTTAACTCTGCCAGTTGTTTTCTCCATGGCTTCTTCTTAAACCAACTCCTGACACTTGAAATACTGAAACACTCCCTTTTGCCTCTCCCTGCCTTTACAGTTTGCATTGACAGGACATAAACTTTCTACTGAAAAGGAGTATTTCAGGTTCTCAAAAACTTTGTCATGTTATTCTGTGTCCCAAACTGGACCAAAGTCCGTAATCCAGACTTGAGTAAAAGACTTTATTGGGACCCCACCCTAGTTAGTGTCCTTTTATAAGCACAAGCCTCAGACCTGCTCTTTACTTCCTTAAAATCTTTCTCCCAGCACAAGTGTGTTTGTTAGTACTCAAATTACACTATGGGCCTGTGCTCCTTTTTCCTCATTCTCACAACATTTGTGTGGCCACTTGCATCTTACATGTCCTGTCAAATGTCTCCAGTGTCATTACGAAAACGGAGCAGGACTATTCCCACCTAGTTGGGCAAAGGTCAGGTCTTTATTTCTTGAGCTGTTTCTGAAGAAACAAGACGCTGGAGCTGCACGGCTGGGAAGTTCCCAGCCCAAGCAACGGGTGTTCAGGGCAGTGCTCTGGAGCTGCTCTGTGCAGCTGCTGTCTGACCCGGGCCTGGCTGCGCGTGAGAGCAGTGAGCACGGTGCCACGGGGCACCCGAGCGGAGCCGCTGGTACCTCTGCAGGGTCAGCTCTGCTGGACGTTGTTAGCCCCTGTCTGTGCTGAACAGCCGTGCCCACGCTCCCCGCCAGTTGGAGAGTGGTGTGTATAACAACCCTAAAGGAGACTAAAAGCTTTCAATAAAGCACACATTTCATGGCTTCTGCACTGCTTTGTGTGCACCAGTTGCACAGCAGCTGTTGCTGTACCTGTTCCCGCCTGGGCCACAGCTAGTGAGGAACATGAACCCCACAGAATGGATTCTCATGGCAATGCTGCTGAATTACTGTGCGGAGTCAAAAACCCAGCAGACACCGCAGAGCCCCAGCGTGCTGTGCCAGGAGCCGAAGGTGCCGGCTCCAAGGGGGCTGTTTCACCCCATCCTGGAAACCCCTCGAGAAGCCTGACGTTCAGGAGCGGAGCAGCTCCCTGTTCCCCTGAGCTGTGCTCAGGGTCACACTGCACCCTCGGGAGCCCCAGGTAGGCACCGTGTCCCGTGCCCGCACCTACCGCCAGCAGTAGCAGCAGCGCAGCGAGTCGCTCCATGGGGTCGCAGGGCCGGCTGTGGAGCAGAGTGGAGCGGGCGCCTGCGGGGCCCTGGAGCCCAGGAAGGGCCCGGCCGCGCCCCGGCACCCGCCCGAGCGGAGCCGCGGGAGGAGGGACTGGGGCCGTGCCAGGGCCACCTGCTCCGCAGGGCACCTCCTCCCTGGCTCCGCCGGCTCCCAGCTCGCAGGCTGCTCTCAGCAGTCCTCGTGCCTGCTTTGAAGATAGCTTTCCCCTGGTGCCGGTGCCAAGCTGGCCACCCCAATGGTAGTTCCTATGGAATATTGACTGTACCAGCGTCCATGGGGTCCCCCAGGGTTGGGTTCTCCTGTTTCCAACAGGCCAGGCAGCACTAAATTGTGTTCACGCAGGGGAACTCTGTTCCCTTCACAAAAGCTACAGCAAAGTATCTCCCCTGGCACCAGCGCCTTCGTGGTGCAGAACAGGCCTCGGCTACCTAGGGAGACTCTCAGCCCGGCTCTTCCCCTTGGCAGGATGCAGGGAACTGCCCCCAGAGCTGTCAAACGCGGAGGTGGGAGGGGAGCGCGCTCAGGTGCGCTGAGCACATCAGCATTTTGGATGCTCTCTGTTGGGTCGTTCCTAGGATTTGTGTGCAATGGATCATTACAGCAAAAGCTGCTATGACTGTTCTTCACTGTTATCACTATCTCACTATTCCTGTTTATACTACATAGGTACCAATGGTTCCACAGGCATTAGAGCTTCTCCAGAGAAAAGCAGGTATTTCTGCCCAGCAGATAGAACAGGAACAAGTGAAATTCTATTCTGTAATATTGAACTGCCTTGAAGGAAACGTTAACTGTCCTTTGATGTTTTTCTTTCCCCATGCTACAGCTATAAAACAAAACAAAACAAAACAGGGAGCTTCCAATCAAGAATTACTTGCAGCTGTAGTTTCCTGGTAACTGCCACTGCTTAAAGAAATGCAAACGTATTACGTCATATTTAACGGTGATATGCTATTACAAATACTACAGTATTTGCAGTATATGCAGTATCGTGAACAATTCTTATCTATCGTAACCATGACAGTTACGAAGACTTTGAACCAAGAACCACTTCTGGAAAGGTTACTTTAAACACTAGATCAGTCTGTGCAAGTAGGAACTTGCATACCTGAAGCTGAAGTTTACGCTCAACTTGTGAACTGTTATAAAAAATAAAAAGTGATTAAAAACAGAGCAGGAAACAAAAAAAAAATAGGTTTTGTAACATGTAAAAAGAAGATTGAGTCACATAGAGAAGGCAGAGAATGCCTTGTTTCTATGAAAGCATTAGAGAGTTCCCCTTACTCCTTCTGTATGGCTTTTGTTGGGCACAAGATTTATTTTTTTTTAGAATTGGAAAATAATTTATTTGTAACGTGGAAGTTGTGAAAGGAAGACTAGGGGAAGAAGTGGTCTTTAATTCCGTGGAGAAAAGGTAGAAAAAAATGTTGTCAAGTAGGTCACAGTATTTTGAATAAAAGTGAGTGGGAAGGGATAAAGAAGGAAGGAAGGAAATTTTCATGGATTCACTTTTAGCTGGATAAGAAGCAACAGACTTAAATAGTACAGGATATGAAGGTTCGACATCAGGAAAACCTCAAACAGCAAAAATAGTGAAACAAATTTGTAATGTTTACAAATACAGGAAGGTGTTCCAGAAGAGGAAAGCAAAGGAATTTTCAGAAATAAGAACACCTTTTTTTTCCATTTGAATCTTTCTGCCTGTTTCCCCTTGATAAGTCTGAGTGGAACATACGAACAGCCGTGTTTGAAATTAGGTGAAGTGCATTTGTCCATCTCAGCAACACAAGAAAGCGGTGCAGTATGCAAGCATTTATGCATATGTTTCTGCTCGTCATTGCATCAGGATTTAATTAGCCTGGAGATTGTAACAGACAATGTGAAACCCATTCATTACTTTTTTATTTTAATATCTCCCCAGAGAGGGGAAAGATGGAGAGTGGGGAGAGAGGATCTCAATATGATGAAGTACAGTCTGTGTGTATTTTCATGTGTTGTGATGCTTTAAAACAGCATTTACAGAAGTAACAGCCATGTGGAATAGGAACAATCATATAGCTTTTAACTGTCTAGCTTGGCTATCAGCAAAGTTATAGCTAAGATACCCCAGACCTGAGCTTCCCAGGCTGCCCTTGCAGATTATTTTTTAAAAGCAAAAAATCAGAGGTGCCATCCTGTGGATGATCCAAAAAATACAACTAAGTGTTGCACTGAAAGGACTAAGGCATAATTAAGAAGCCTAAAGCCGAACAGTCCAGTCCCAGAATATAAATACGGCCATCGCNACAATCATATAGCTTTTAACTGTCTAGCTTGGCTATCAGCAAAGTTATAGCTAAAATACCCCAGATCTGAGCTTCCCAGGCTGCCCTTGCAGATTATTTTTTAAAAGCAAAAAATCAGAGGTGCCATCCTGTGGATGATCCAAAAAATACAACAAAGCGTTGCACTGAAAGGACTAAGGCATAATTAAGAAGCAAGCTGAATAGTCCAGTCCCAGAATATAAATATGGCCATCGCGTGCAACACCAGCGCACAGGCAGGCAGGAGGGAGCAGCAGTCGCAGCATTTTGAGTCTTCCTTGCACATCTCTTCCTCACGGGGAAGACGATTCCACATCACATGCAAAGCCCCTTTTCCCAGGATGTTAGATACCAGTCACACAAGTGCTACCTTGTTGGGGCACAGCTTCTGAGTTAGTAACTGCAAAAGCTTCGTTTCTTATAAAATGAGGTTTGGGAGACACTGGGCATAAACATCAGTTTAACTGAAAGCTACCACAAGGTGGGGAACAACCCTCCATGTGAGCAGGATTTCATTGTAGATGCCTCAGGCAGTAGAGAGAAAAGAAACGTGTAAAGAGAAGTACCCTATTGCTTTAAAAACCTTAGTGTTAAACGTTAGTAATGGGGTACAGCATTATTAAGGAAACCAGTTTATATCTAGGAGGAAAGTTCTGTTTTGTTACAACTTTGTAACAGAGTAATTTTACTGAAAATAGTTATTCAAAGTTTACACTAGTGTAACTGAAGTAAAATCTAGCTATTTTATTTAAAATGCAACCTAAGTGTATTAAGTCTGTAGGTAGTGCTTCGTAACATTAAATATTTAAATTATCTTGAAAAGAAACTGCACCATTTAAATATCTCAAAGGCTTTTCAAAAGTTCTGTGAACGTTAGCGTTAAACACACAAGATTGTATTATTGTATTGCTAAGCACAGTGAAGAAAAATAACCACCCAAACACTGTCCTATGCAAGTATTTTAATTTCAGACCATATGCACTTGACATAATAAACATTTCTGCTATATTCAGAGGTGCTTTTAAAGACAACATCCCTGATTACAAAGTGAAGGAAACATAAACCGTCATCTTCATCATAAAGGGAACTCTTTTCATCTCTAAACCCCTAACATCAACAACTTAAAACATAATCAAAAGTGCTACAGGTTAAATCCAATTCTTGTGACCCTGCTTATTTTGAGAGAGATGTTTATCAAGGTTAACAGAGAATTTGTATTTCCATATATGATTAGAGGGGACTGCATAAGAAGTTCCAAATCATCAATGAATAGAAATTAGACTTGTATGATTAGCATATGAGGCAAACTTACCAGCTCAGAGCTCAGCATTCAGCAAGTGTTTATTTAAATGGCAGATATTATTTAAGTGGCATCAATATCTTTGCCTACGTACCTTTCAGTCCCCAAAACAGCTTTGTGTCCTTCAGACCACAAGCTGTACGTTAGAGTAAAACCTTCCAGTCTTGCAGGTTTGTGAGAAAAACCTCTGTCAGTGCCAACCACCTTTCCTCTGTTCAAGGCAGGCTAAACCCCTTTTTAAGAACTGACCATTCAAAATAAACGAATATCTACAATCACTTCGGGAAACACCAAAATGGAGCAAATTTTCAGAAGAAATGTCACTACACACTAATAAGCAATGCTATAGTAACACTCTAATTAATTTCTACTTCTAAGAGAATTTGTTTAGAAAAAAAAAAAAAAATGCTATGTTGATTATGATCTTAATCCTGATCACTTTGCTTTTAATGCTTAAAATAGTGCGCCAAAGTATATATATTGCTTATTAGCAACAGCAGTTCTACTAACTTTCACTACTGAACCAGGAAAACTTGCAGGATTTGGCCCAAGCTTGAAATTCAAGCACTGGGTGCAGGACCTTTTGGTCCAAAAAGCTGACGTACGTGATGAGCCCAAAACAAGTGATCAGAAGCATGTGCTGCTGCTCTGCAGTTGCTGGTAATTGGATGCCGCCTCGTTAGTGCCATCACACCTCTGACACAGACAATTTATTTGATTGTTGAGCGTGTCAGATTAAGTTTCATTGAATTGCATAGAACAGAATGTACATGCAACTATAATTGTTTTTTATCTGTAACAAACACTGAATACATAAATATATTACTATATGTTAAATTTCTTTCTTTTATCAATTTAAAATTTCACATTTGGTCTCAAAAAGCCACTAAAAATATTTCTTAAACTATTCCTGAGCATTGTTTTTTATGTACTGTAAAATACTCTAGTTTATTACTACATTTATTACTGTATTTTAAACTACATTAAATCCATGCTTTGAAATTTTATAAAGCTGAAGATCAGGTAGGCACATTAAAGAACAGAAACAGCTAAGCATCTTACAGCCAAGATAGATCAACAATAAAAATGCAATTTAACTATACACATAATTTAATATTTTCACTTTACAACACAGTGGGAAGAATCTACTTGAACAGCCTGGTCTGTCAGACCTCAGCTCACTTCTCATAAATAGTTCACTGGGACAGGTGGCTGGGAATTAAGTTAATGCTGTTCAATAAATATATTGTTTAAATACTGAAAGTACAAAACATTCTCTAGCATTTCTTCTTTATTTTAATACAATCATATCTCTAGCTGCTGTATTTGGATAGAAATTGTAGCAGACAAACTGCCACTTGAATTCACAGTACTCACTGAACTATCTTACATGTTCTTTTGCGTTTCACAGGCAGAAGAACGGTGGGTCCCAGAACAGGACATATTGCACATATTGCCCAGGTGATGAGCTGCCACGTCCCTTCTGTTACATTCACATTCCTCTTTCCTAAGCAAAGAAAGAATCTATCTAAAATGGGAACCTTAGAATCTGAATTAGTATAAATTTTGTGCACACTTTGTCTTGGGAATTAGTCCAACTATGCTACTGAATTCAGTTTGCTTCCCAAATGTAAAGAAAATGTTAATATTCCTTGATTCTCTTGATGTAGCTTGTAAGAGACTGATTGGATTTTGACAAGACCAAGATGTTATTTCACAGCAAGTGTATACACATGCAGTAAAGAAAGCACAGATCAAATACTAGCAGAATTGGGTGCAGAGTAGTCAAAGAAAATAAAGTGCAGCTTCAGCTTGGATTGCCATTACTACGAGCTGACAATATAAAAGATCTTGCAAGACCTTCATCACAACAACCAAGAATTTGATTATTTGGTCTAAACAACAATAAGCATGAAGATTTACAAAATGAAGGAAATTGTAAACACAGTGAAAGTTTCTAGATATAAAAATATGCATTCCATGTTCTTAATCTTTCACTATGTATTCCCTAATAATTTTCTTTAATAGAAACCTTTGTGCATTAAAACATTTCAAAACATTCTCTCCATTCTATTTCCTATCTAAAAAAATCCAATTCATTATCTTCAATCAAGAAATAGATTAACTTTGCATAGATAATCCTGGCTTGTTCCACTATTTTATAAAAATAATTCAGCCTTTTTCCATCAGAGAAGAGGAAGAGAAGACAGAAGAGAAGACAGAAGAGAAGACAGAAGAGAAGACAGAAGAGAAGACAGAAGAGAAGACAGAAGAGAAGACAGAAGAGAAGACAGAAGAGAAGACAGAAGAGAAGACAGAAGAGAAGACAGAAGAGAAGACAGAAGAGAAGACAGAAGAGAAGACAGAAGAGAAGACAGAAGAGAAGACAGAAGAGAAGACAGAAGAGAAGACAGAAGAGAAGACAGAAGAGAAGACAGAAGAGAAGACAGAAGAGAAGACAGAAGAGAAGACAGAAGAGAAGACAGAAGAGAAGACAGAAGAGAAGACAGAAGAGAAGACAGAAGAGAAGACAGAAGAGAAGACAGAAGAGAAGACAGAAGAGAAGACAGAAGAGAAGACAGAAGAGAAGACAGAAGAGAAGACAGAAGAGAAGACAGAAGAGAAGACAGAAGAGAAGACAGAAGAGAAGACAGAAGAGAAGACAGAAGAGAAGACAGAAGAGAAGACAGAAGAGAAGACAGAAGAGAAGACAGAAGAGAAGACAGAAGAGAAGACAGAAGAGAAGACAGAAGAGAAGACAGAAGAGAAGACAGAAGAGAAGACAGAAGAGAAGACAGAAGAGAAGACAGAAGAGAAGACAGAAGAGAAGACAGAAGAGAAGACAGAAGAGAAGACAGAAGAGAAGACAGAAGAGAAGACAGAAGAGAAGACAGAAGAGAAGACAGAAGAGAAGACAGAAGAGAAGACAGAAGAGAAGACAGAAGAGAAGACAGAAGAGAAGACAGAAGAGAAGACAGAAGAGAAGACAGAAGAGAAGACAGAAGAGAAGACAGAAGAGAAGACAGAAGAGAAGACAGAAGAGAAGACAGAAGAGAAGACAGAAGAGAAGACAGAAGAGAAGACAGAAGAGAAGACAGAAGAGAAGACAGAAGAGAAGACAGAAGAGAAGACAGAAGAGAAGACAGAAGAGAAGACAGAAGAGAAGACAGAAGAGAAGACAGAAGAGAACATTATCAATTCCATCCTACAAAATAATATATCTGCTCAAGACAAAGAGCACAGATCTTGTTCTCCTCTCAAATACACCAAGGTAAGCAGAAGAAACACCACAAACTCTATAGAGTTACAGTGGTGCTAATAGGAAATTTTATAATTAAATATTACTATAAACTTGATTATTTAGCCTGTGCTATATTTACTTAGCAATGCTAAATATTTTTGAGGAAAGACCAATGGAAGACATTTGCCTTCAAGGAAAAGATTCCTGATGGCCTTGCTGGTTTATGATCAAATTTATTAAATAGTGCTGATTTAGAACAATGCATCAAGAACATATTTTCCTCAAGAAAACATGACCCTTCTGCATAGCCAAATGCTTCCTAGCAACCATTGACACTTATTCATGTTTTTTCATTTAAATTTACGTGAGGTTTGCTTCGTGCCATTTGTTTTCATTTTCCTGTCCCCTGTTGTTTTTTTGGAAGGAACACAATTATTAGCATTGCCATTTTTCTTTGGATTTGTACATGCATATGTTTTTAAGCCTTTAATGGGAGCAGCGGAAGCATGGAATACAGGGGCCTGCTTAGGGGGTCTGATGTTCCCAATGCCTTGCATTTTAGAACTGTTCTCAGAGGGCTGCAGATTGAGAAGCTGCTGCTTTGCAGTTGGTCTCTTTCTCAACTCACTCCTTCCTTCCCCAGATTGTCTCTCAGATGACAGTGCATACCTCATTCTTTCAGAAACTCTCAAATGACCTGGATGCGCACATAACTGGCGATTTTCTTCATAGAATGAGTCTCTCCTGTGACCTAAATAGCTTGTGGGCAGCTTCAAAATGCTCTCTTGGGGAGCTGCTTGCTTGTTAGGCAAAGGGCTGAGCAGTGCTTTGCCTTTGCCAGAGCTTTTTAGGGGACGTACGGAGCTGGGAGCAGTTTGAGGTCTGACTTTTGCTGCCTTTCCCTTCTCATTCTGCACAGTCTGCATTTGCAGCCATTCCAGCTGTAAAAGGCGATCAATGTATTTCTCAAGAAATCCTGTTGGCTTCGGTCGAAATTCGGATTTACCCTCTACATGAGCAAAGATGGACAGCTGCTTCAAATCCCAAGAGTTAAAAGGCGGTGGGAGGAAGTCTGGGTAATAATAATCTGATTCTTTAAACCCTGTATCAAGGACATGTTCCAAACAAACTGGATCAATTTCTTCAGCTCTGAGAATGAGTTCTGGTGGTGTGCAGGGAGACGGGGGAATGGGAATCCTTTCTGAATCGGAAAGGTCACTGGCGCTATCATCTTCAGCATCCTCTTTAATAATTTGTACAGATTCAAAATCAAGAAGCATCTCACGTACGGATGCTTCTTGCCATTTAGAGGAGCACGGAGTAGCTTCAGCAACATGTTCCTTAGGAGAGTTTTCTGACAGCTTTTTTTTACCACAGTAAAAACGTTGCATTGGGACCTCTTTTGCCTTGCTGAAGCTACCTGGTGAGCTACCCTTAATACTGGGAGGGATCCTGTGCAGTACAGCTTCACTTTGCTTTTTTTCTGGGACACTCCTCTTTGATCCTTGCACTCTGTGTAATGACGTGCAAGCACTCGATATTCTAAACAGAAAGACAGCACAAGTAAAACAGAAGTCAAATGATTATTGTCTTTGAAACAAGTTACAAAGGACCTGCTAGCACATTCAAGAACTGTGAGTGTTTGCATTCGAACAGTGAAGGACTAGCAGACACCCAATTAGGTAGAATTTTATATAATGAGAGGTACAAAAAGAGGTCATGACAATGGTCTGTTCGCAGATACCACTGAGGGTAGTGTCAAGATCCAGCAGTAAATACAGGATTGATATGTCACCAAACTTAACTATCCAAAATAGCTTCCATTTTTTCTATAGGACACCAGTTTAAATAAATCTTTCTCACCTTCTTCCTAAAGAAGTAGCAGGCTCCAAAAACAAAGTTCTACAATTAAATTTAGGCTCACAATATTTGCTTGTAGCCACTCCGTTTTTTTGTAAGGAATCTACATATCCAGTAATATTATTATCATTTATTTCTTCAAATCAAGCTTTCAAATCCTCTTTTTTTTTAATCCACTATTAAAATTCTGCACAACATAGTCATTTTTTTTGTCTTAGGATTCCCCTCCCAGTATCACTTTTCCTCTCTCACACATTGGGTTATGTTTTCTGTGCAAGAGCCTTGCAACTTGTTTTTGAGAACTTCTTAGATCCAATGCTGTCTTCCTTCAAATGAGTCATTTAAGTGTACTTTCTCCATGAAAACTGTTCTGTTGATTCTTAATTCTCAGAGACTCTATCATGAGTATTTCCTTTACTGATAACTTTTGTCTTATTTTATTTTGATTGTGTCTGAAAACTTATTGATGCAGGATAATGGTATTGGTAACTTAAATGTTTTTCCTCGTAAATACTGAAATGGGGGCCTGTGAAGTCAAAGGCAAAATTCTTCTGCAAACTAATGAAGTCATGATTTCATCACAACTTTTTTATATGCCAATGTGAAATGTCTGCCAATTAAGCAGAGAATCTTAACATAAAATACCTGCTTGGCTGAATGTTGTCATCCAGATGGTTTCTTTCCCTGTGAAAAATACGTAGTTGGTTATCATCTTGAGTGGCATGGGAAATCTGAAAAAATAGGAGAATGTGTGACAGTGTTACTGGGATCAAGAAAGCTGGTATGAACTATGGACCCTTTTCCTCTAAAGGAAAAAAGAACTGGAATAATTTACCTTTTCAGTGGCATTTGATATATTTCTGTCTAATCTTCCAGAAGATCTCACATGAGATATTTGTTTCTTTGGTCCCTTGGTACTCAGATGGCTTTTTCCACCACTGTAACTAGCAAGGATTTAACAGATTATCACACACTAATAGTAACATGATCATCAGGACAAAAATACAGTAAGAGCCCACAGCGCAAGTCAGTTTTTAGAAGAGAGAGTTGGCTGCAACTGAGAGAGACTGAAAGTTCATCAGAACTGCTCTGTGGTCACTTTTTATTTTCATATTACACAAAACTGCATAATCACAGTAGATAACAAGAGAACTTAGTCCTTATATGGACTATTCTGTCAGAGGAAACCAAAGTTTTGGGGGATAATAAATAGTAAATATCACAGACTATATATTTAACTTTTAATTTAACTACTAATTTATGTAGTACCTGGTATTCTTCTACTTTAATTTAGCACAAATAATTTTAAGGTAAGACATGAGGACCACTTCAAGCCAAATCCTGCTCGGCTATCTCATTTGCATAGTCTCCACAAAATTTAAAGGAATATTTTAATGAAGATAATGAACAAAGTGAGCAAAGAGCATATGGTGTATTATAATATTTTAGGAACTATTTCACAATAAAGGTACAAACAAAAGTATTGCGTGCTATTTCACTATTGTTTGTTGTGGGATTGGGCAAGGTATCGGTAGGAAAAAGTTCAAATGCAACTGAAAGCGATGACATTACTGATTTGGACAGCTTAAAACTAAGTTACACAATATTTTCTGTCCTCAAACAAATCAGATACTTTTCTCTGTAAACACAATAGCAGGCAAGCAACAACAACAACAACACAAACCCACAGAGAATCACTAAAACAGCGAATTTTGTATGAATCAAAACAATGGTGTTTGTTCTACACTAAGAAATATTACTAACTTCAAAAATGAAAGCCTTAAAGCGGCATTTTACAGCAGGAGTAAACAAAGTTACCCTCCCAGGCTACTTTAGACCATGTTCAGTGCAATTAATTTTGCCAGGCAGTACGTATTCTGCATAGTTCTTGGGTCAGTGTAGTATAACTTTGGNACTTCAAAAATGAAAGCCTTAAAGCGGCGTTTTACAGCAGGAGTAAACAAACTTTACCCTCCCAGGCTACTTTAGACCAAGTTCAGTGCAGTTAATTTTGCCAGGCAGTACGTATTCTTTGTTTTTTTAAAAATATGTCATCACTTTAATAGCTTGTAAAATAATGAAAACAAAACCTGTGCCTCCAGCACGGATGCAGTTGTCTCTGTCACTGCAACCTGGAAGACCACACAGCACAGACGCTTGTGTGGCTGTGGATCAGAGACGAGGGCAATCTGAACAGTACACAGTCATGCATTTATTAATGAATCTACAGTACTTAGAGATACCTCTAACTATAAAGAGAGAAAATAATTTCCTTACTTTACCATTCCTTTGTGGGTTTCATTGATTTGGCTTCCCTTTTTCTGTGTCTCTCTGTGCAGTAATAAAGGATATTCTTGAATGCCTGGTCCCATTTTTACTCTCTTTGAAGAGTATCTGCACCTGTATTTTTACATAATCTTCAAAGGACTCCAGTGTTTTGCGTTCATGAGAGACAGCGTATCAAGTGCAAACATCACCACGTCCTAGAGATGCAGCAAACAAACACCATGCAATTCCTCCCAACGTAATTACTTTAAAAAAAATAAAAAAGGCAGTAACATAATCAGTCCCCAGAGGTGCTGCAGACCACTCTCCCACCCGCCAGCGCGCGCTCGCTTGATGGCCACGGGCACCGTGGTCTTACTGCGGCTGGTCCATGCGGAGCTGTCAGCGCCCCGGTGCTGGGGTCAGTCTGTCTGTCCATCAACGCGGCCTCCGGCAGCGCCGCTGTCAGGCAGCCCCAGCCTGTGGGATCGGTACCTGCAGCCTCCTCCAAGCGTTTGCAAGGCCGGCCCTGAAGAGATGCTTGGGGAAGATACTGGAAATGAAGGAATAATAACATTTGAGGGCACAGCTGCATGGGAAGAGCCACTCTGCATTTCATGGGTGCTCCTCATGCTGGTTGTCTTGCGCGTGCATTGGCCAGAGGCCAGTGTCGCAGCCGGTCGGCTGGTGGGTGTCTCTGCTGCTAATTTAACGCGAGCAGCTGATCGGCCCCCTCCGGTCTGGGTTGTCCTGTCTGTGTCAGGAAACGCGCTCCTGGGGCAGCCCTACCTGCAGGCTTTACGTGGAACGCTCGATTTTCCGTCTTCTAAACAAATCTCCCGGTACCCTTAAACTCACATAAAAATACCTGAACACGCAGAATTCCTTCCTTCATCCCTCGGTAACCGCACGCGTTTTGCAGTGGCGGCAGCGGCCGCCCCCCCACCCGCGCTCAGTGCCCGCTCCCCCGACCGCCGCCGGGTGCCCAGCAGGGCGGCTCTTCAGCTGACTCCAGCGGGGTGAATCCCGCCGCATCCAGGAATTTCCTCCCTCCCTCCCTTCCTTATCCCCTGGGACGCCCCCCGCCCCGCTGCCCGTTACCTGCCTCCGCCGACAGCTAAGGGCAGCGTGACGGCGGCGACGTCACTCGGCCTAGTGCGCACGCGCCGCGCGGCTCGCTCGGCTGTTACCGGGGAGCCGGAGGCGCATGCGCCGCTGGCGAGCGCGGGGCGGGCGGCGGCGGGGCCGGTCCGGGGCGGG